>MU280774.1:0-426834 GCA_022385605.1 Xylariaceae sp. FL0594
CCAGGGAGAGAGAGAGAGATAGAGAGATAGAGATAGAGATAGAGATAGAGAGAGAGAGAGAGAGAGAGAGAGAGAGAGAGAGAGAGAGAGAGAGAGAGAGAGAGAGAGAGAGAGAGAGAGAGAGAGAGAGAGAGAGAAGGCGAGGGCTAAATGGAGAGGAAAGGCACACAGGATTGGTGCACTTATAGACTCGTACTAACCTCTCCAGGGTGTCAGTCCATCCATCAGTGACCTCTCCTGCTAGACCATTACCATTTCACAGAAACAGTACTAGGTTAGCCATGATGTCCTGATACTGGTAGCTCGGTGCCTCTCCGCTGGTGTTCTCTTCATGGACAGGGGCAAATGGGTACTAGCCTCCTCGACGATATCATCAGACACCTCAAGCCCACCCCTCAAACCTGAGCCGTCAAGCAAGGAGCACACCAAAGACATAGGACCCAAAGGCTTACCAAACGGTAGAGTCTATATGATAACTGTAAACAGACAGTCTGACTAAAAACTTCATATACCATCAATAACACGCTCGTATTCTATCTGTACAATAAAGAGCCACAAACGTACAGAGATAACTTGAACAACGCCGACAACTGAAGGGTATATGTCAATGTGGACCGCGCCGATACAATCCCAACAAAGTTTTACGCCTTCTCAGAACGCCCAGATTCCCCATGCACATATTTTGAGTAGCACCCTTCCCAGCAATATCATAATGTTCGTGGCCCTCGTAAAAATACACGACAACACAGCTTAGCAGTAAAGAAGACCACGACAAGCTCTAAACAGCCAACCGCGCGTGTCTCTTTCTCTCTCCATGGTTCATCATTCCTCCTCGGTTAATGAAGCCTGGTTTGCGAAATAGATAGCGTCATGCAACGCTCTCTGTGCTTCGTCGATGGCGCCTTGGACCTCGTAGCTCTGCGACAGCATGCCGTCCGCCACGCTCATCCAAAGTGTGTTACCGCTTCTTCTCGCCTGTGTGGAAGCTGCTTTCGCACTCTTCAGAGCCTGGTCGCCGACGATGTTCTGAAACAGTTTGGCTCTCATAAGGCTGAGTGCGATCGACAGCGTATGAACATCCGCCAACGTCTTCGCGTTACTCAAGGCTGTCGAGATGTGATTTTTCACTGCCGTCATCGGAATACGGGGGTTCGTTTGGATGGCGGCCATGGTCAGGTTGTAGCCCGTTCGGATCTCCACGTTAGGATGATCGGCGCACAGCGGACGTATCCGCTCGAGCAGCTCTTGGGTGCGTAGGTCATCTCGATGGGCAGGATGCTGCATGATCCAGATCAAGTTGAACGTCGCCAGCAAGGCCACCTCCAACTCGGCCGGTTTGCGGTAGACAGCTCGCGACTCATCAGCGTCAAGACTGAGACTGGGATGACTGTAGATGCTTATAGCAACATCGAGCTTTCCGGTCCCCTGGTGGTAGACTCCCGAGAGATACCTCGAATATAGTGAAACGATGGCACCAGAGGTGGGGCTCACCAGCTTTTCCAACTGCGACAAGCACTCCTTTACCTCTTCCCACTTTGTTGAGGTGGCCATGTATAAACCGCGCAGGATGTGCAGGTAACACGCAGCCTCTGCTTCCCAGTTGATATGCTGCAACCCATCCTCGAGATCATAGACCCAGCCCCGAATCCTGGCACGGTCTGGAACAAGCGTTAGAACACAGATCGGAACCACTAGCTAGGGTCGAGCAAACTTACAATTTCGCAACTGAGTCAGGGCTTCGTCCCAGAGCTCAACCAGCTTTTTGTCCCTGCGTGGCTGCTGATACAAGAGAGCAAGGCCGCTGTACGTATACCTGTTGACCGTGTTAGCCGTGCTGGCTAGATGGGAGGGGGTTCGAGCTTGCTCAGCATGCTTCTTACGTCGTTGTGAATGCCTCCATCTTGCTCCAGAAGGACAAAACAAGAAAGTCATACGGCTCATCATCCTTACTTAGCTGCAGCACGCCAGACGTATCAGGACTAATGACCATGCGGTTATTGGCTTGCTTGCGAATTGGAAGATGGAGCGTCCTCTCCTCCAAGCCCCAGCTCGTATTCTGAAGAGAGGCGTCCATCTTCTGTTGGAGGGCCCGCAACTTCTGGGATATCATCTGGGGCGACTTTTGCTGTAAACTGCAGGCAAGATCCAACACCAGCTGCAGTACCTCCAACTGCAGGATGGGGTTCGAGTCGTCCAATTGATATTTCGCTGCTTGTGCGATACATGCCTGGATGCGGACGATCGCGTCCTCCTTCATCGCCCTTAGATGGCTAAACGCTTCGAGTAAAGAGACGAGGGCGAAAACGTAGTGGTCGCCCTTTTGGTTAGCTAGGTTCATGAGGGCTCGGAGGTTCTCCAACGCTTGAGCCTCTGTGGGATTGGAAGATTGTAGGTAGAAGCACGCCTTCAGGAAGCGGAAGGCATACACCCAGTAGGTGTGTTTGAGACTGCCACACGTAGGCAAGTTGTTAGGCATGCGTACTTGGACAGCCCGGCTCGTGACCGGAATATGCAACAGGCAACAGGAGGGAGTAGGGAACCACTTACATCTCGGCATCCCGAATCCGAGCGTCTAGAGAAATCAGAGCGGCCTTCTCCTTGTGCTGGGAAAACAGTAGTTGAACCTGCACGAGTTGCATACAATATTTCAGGTCCCCAAATCGGTTCTGAGGTGACACGCAGTGAGCCCGGAGATCGCTTGACAGACAATGGGTGGAATTCACATACCATCTCACACAGGGTGAGGCCCTTGGTCAAGGCCGTCTCTGCCTCCATGACGTTGTCGGTCTCCGCGCAGAGAATGCTGGCATACCTAAGCCGTGCCAGGGCTTCTAACCGTGGGGATAACTTATTGCTGTGGATCGCAACCTCGACGCAACCGAGGCCTGTAGCGATTAGTTTCTGATATTCGTGCACACTCGGCTCGTCGCCAGCAGTAGCAACATCTCTTGCCCCTCTCCGAGCTTTGGCAAAGAACTCCTCAGCCACGGCTATCAGGAGCTGAGCAGTGTCCTTATGGTGCGGAACGAGAACGGGCGTCAAGGCTGGTGATCTCGTGGAGCTCAGGCTGGGGCTCCTTGTGAAATTCTGACCTGTTAATCGTGGGCTCGCGGATACTCTCGATGCATGGTCCACACGGGCGCTGGCACTGGGCGCCTGTTGCTGGTTGTTGGAAACGGAGCGGGCCGTAATATGAGGGGAGCGAGACATGGGCGAATTCAAGCGGCGTGGCTGCTGTTGCTGCTGAAACTGCGGCGAAGTCGCGGTGGTCGTCGACTTTACGTGCTGCGGTACGTGGTTTTGACGTTGCTGTTGCAACTGATGTTGATGCTGAAGCTGGACGTGAGAAGGTGTAGGTTGATACGGAGGTCCGGGAGAGGAGACGGCAACGGGAGGCGGCATTTGCTCCCATTCCATCTGCTGTGGCTGCGATTGCACCGGATGGTGTGTCTGTCGCTGCTGCTCTGGATTCGAATGCGGCGCTATAAAGTGGTTCGACAACTGAACGGACTGGGATATTGGCGGTATCGCCTGGCTCGACTGTTGCATAGCACTGTCTTGGGGCGGAGGTGGTTGTACATAGGGTCTTTGATCGAAAGAGGGGTCGTACCCTTGGAGAGTGTAGGTCATAGGCTGCTGCTGCCGAAGCAGTTGTTGTTGTTGTGGTAGTGGTGGGGGTGGTGCGGGCTGCAAATGCTGGTGATGCTGTAGTTGCTGTAGTTGCTGCAGTTGTTGTAGTTGCGGTGTCGGGTAGGCTTGCTGCTGCATAAACTGCATTTGACCTCGGTTCTGCTGCTGCTGCTGCTGCTGCTGCTGCTGTGAAGCCTCTTGCTCAAAGGCAGAAAAGTTGACACTGGCATTGCGTGGGTAGTGCAGCTGCTGGGGTTGCGGCTGGACTTGCGGCTGGAGTTGCGGTTGCCGATGAAGTTGCGGCTGGAACTGCTGTTGAGCACCATTCAGATGTGCATGCATATTGCCGTGAGGCTGCTGGCCCGGCCAGGTGTTCGGTGATCCAGAGGCATATTGATGGTGTTGATGCTGCTCGTCGTTGAACCCCAGCTGCTGGCTATGGGGCAAGCCACCTGGAAAGGTCATAATTCCACGCCTTCCAGCGCCATCTACACCCAAGCCTTCCCTTTCTCTTTTCCCTCGTCTATTGCAAATATCCGATTATGTCCACGTCCTGTGAATTCTTCGGTCGCTTCGCCCCCCTTTTCTGGCCAACATGAACACAAACTCTGCTCAGAAAGACGTTGTCGTTTTCATGCAGGGTTCTCAAAGCCAGGCTGATTTGGATGTCACTTGGCCTTGTGGAGGTCGAAGTCGCGCCGCGCTCCTACAGTACTTGTACTTTCTCGTCCAAGCTATACTGTATTGCTGCACTGTATGTACCTAGTATGCAGCCTGTACTGGAGCAAGTTTCGTTATATACTGTACACCACACTGTATCCACATCGAAGGGACATTGTCATACTGCTATACCTATTGCCAAGTATTACCTGACACAGTACGTAAAATATCCCTAGATAGAGTACAAAGTACAGCAGTAGATATGATGACCAAACAACAAATCTGCAGTGTTCCTCTCCTCTACCTCGGCACATAGCCTGGTCAGCGGCCACCGACAAAAATGTAAATGCATTGCAATGTAACATATGTGCTCTCTGCAAAGATACAAGCGGGGCAAGGAAAAAGAGATATAAGCCGAGATGGCAAAGTTAGGACTGTATTATATTCAATCTAGATAACCGTATCACATTGCAAATGAGTCGTTGATGAACTCGGCGTTTTTGTATAGATAGTAGCATCCCATTTTTGGTTGATTATAGAAACTCCCAAGTAATTCATTAATCTCTTTTAGGAGAATCATCCTTTCCACAGTCCCGGGTACTATTAGGTGTCTCGGTAGCAGTCAGCGATACGTGATGGAGTGGTTAGGTCGAGCCAGGCTGGACTTCATAACAGCACCCAAGTCCCTGGGCCTGAAGACCAGGGATGGACAGGTGACAGATCTCCTTCGGGTATGCCGGGACTCGGTGCCGCCGTGCAACCTGAACCCGCTGCTCTTCAACGGGCATTTGCAGACCATGTGGACGGCCACCAAGTCGCACGGCCCGCCCGTCCACTACGCGCGGCGCATCTTTGAGGCCGACCGGGCCCAGTTCAACGGCAGCTTCGCCGTCGACTTCGTCACTGCGCCCTCCGACGAAGCCGCCGACCCCTCCCTGCCGCCCCGGACCAGGTACTTCACCAAGGAGGAGCTGGCCGACATGGCTTCGGACGACGAGCGTCCCATGCTGGTGGTCCTGCACGGCCTCACCGGCGGCTCGCATGAGGTCTACCTGCGGCACGCCATCGCGCCGCTCGTCGAGAGCGGCAAGTGGGAGATCTGCGTCATCAACTCGCGCGGTTGCGCCAAGAGCAAGATAACCACCGGCCTGTTCTACAATGCGCGAGCAACTTGGGATACGAGACAGGTCTGTTGACAAACTCATATGATAGATAGTATTGCTACTCCGTCATGGCAGCGGTGCCAACTGACTTTCTTGCGCAGGTGGTGAAATGGCTGCGGGAGACGTATCCTAACCGGCCCCTGTTCGGCCTCGGCTTTTCTCTAGGTGCTTGCATCTTGACCAACGTCAGTGCCTAGCTAGGTCTTGCTCTCCCGGTTTTTTTCTTCTCACTGAGTTACTCATCAGCTCGTTCTATAGTATATCGGCGAAGAAGGGGAGGAATGCCAGTTCAAGGCTGCCGTCGTGTGTGCGAACCCCTGGAATCTGGAAATCGGAAACAAGTGGCTCCAAAGCACGTGGATCGGCAGGGAGATATACCTTCGTACACTCGGCAGTAAGTTATCCGGCGTTATCTCTCCACCGATGTTAACCTATATTTCCATGTTGCACCTTATCTCTGCGTTGCGCATACCTGGTTCTGACACGTGATTTCACAGCCTCTCTCCGGACCCTCACGGACAACAACAAGGCAGAAATCGAGAAGTACTCAGATGTGGACCTGGACGAGATCGCCAAGGTGAAGTACCTTTACGAGTTCGACAGAGCGTACCAATGTCCTACATGGGGCTACCCCACGGAAGACGCCTACTATCGGGATGCGTCGAGCGTCGACTCCCTTCTGTCTGTCCGGATCCCGCTGCTCGCGCTTAACTCCGAAGACGACCCCATCTCCGTCAAGATGGGACTTCCCTACCCCGAGGCGAAGCAGAACCCGTACACGGTCCTCTGCACGACGTCGCTCGGTGGACATATTGGCTGGTTCGAGGTTGGCGGCGGGAGGTGGCATGGAAAGCCGGTAAGTGTATCTGGTGAATCTCGTCAGCCATTCTTCTCCATACTCTGAGGAGTTTGCTAATCGGACGTCTTGTAAACCAGGTGTCCAACTTCCTAAATCGCATGGCTTTCGAGATAGACCATGACAGTATAGATCCCAAGGCCAACGGTAAGGTTGCTTACAGCACAGCTGCAAGCGCAGGAGATTTCGGTCCTATGCGACGGAAGATGCAAGTTGATTTACGAGCCTAGTTGTGCCATCCTGAGCACATTTCCCTCAAGCGAAGCGATGCGAAAGATCTGAAGACCAAGAAAGTCCATAGAGAGCAGGCATCACGAGCTAGAAGGTACATTAGAGGTGTTTGCAGTATTGTAGACGTTACTTAAGTGCCTGTTCCTTCAGCTAGAACATAGGCAAAATATAAGCTTTCTTTCTGAGTGGCCAAAGGATAGACGACCAGCGCCTACCGAACTTAAGACCAATTACGTGATGCTAGGGCCACCGAGACTTAACTTGATCCGCCAGTTGATGAAATCTTCTGTAAGGATACGGCCATGCCCTACTTCTTCGACCCGAAAGACCTCGATGCTGGGCGAACCCGGCCGGCGCCTTATCCTCCAAACCCCTTCATCAGTAATCACGGTTCGCAGCCCTATGTCTCTATTAGCGGGGTCACTCTGGTGACCATGCACGCACGCTACAGAACTCATCCAGACACTCACAATCAAGGAAGGCACTTGCAAAGTTGATGCACATATTGGCATCCCAACTGCGGACTCCCCGCTTCTTCGCCGTGTCGGGGATCGAGGCTGTCTGTATCTCCTCGATCTTGGTAAGGATGCCGGCTTGAGAGCGGAAACCGACGATGATCTTGGGCACGCCCAGGAGGAAGGACTGTATCCAGAACTTCATGAGCTTGCGCTCGAAATTCTGCATCCCTCTCTCATCGTGGATTTCCGCACTCGTCTTGAGCTCGACCCAGTTGATAGGCGCACCCTTCTGTGCCGGTTTGGAATCCCATACTGGACGGCACACATACGTGCGTGAGTCCAGGCTGCCTCCCCGTGATATGACTTGGGGGTTTCTATCGAGGGAGTGTGGACTTACTGGCGTCGACTTCGCCCCCCAGGCATAATACCGTCTTACCTATGCCCGTCCTCACCACCGAGCAATATTGCGCTTTGTTGCTGACAACGTGCTCCTCTCTATTCTCGATGAACTCGCGGCTCACCTCACCCCATGGGGCTGGTAAACAGGAAAGCGCCTCGAACTTGTATCCTGGGGTTTTTCAAACTCATTCTCAATAAACGTGGAGCGGGAGTTCAATAGAGGTGTTCAGGACTCACCCCAAAAAGTCATGAGTTCTGGAGAGAACCTCTGATTCCGCCGCCCCTGCTGCTGTCTTGTTTGCTCCTCCTTCGAGGCTCGCTTGAATTGGTGATCCTCTTCGATGAAACTGTGTCTCCGTCAGATCAAACCGTCTATACTCTGCCTCAGCTGGAATCGTCGAGTCATACATGCAATCCTTCCCCCCGCGTCAGTAGAGCTATAATGAATGCTAGGAGCCCGAGATACCCACTTGATATAGAGTGGCATTCATTTCAAAGCTAGCATTGGCACAAGAGTTAGACGGCATACGTAGAGAGCGGCGCGAGTGCTACGTACCCGTCTCGGTCGTCAAATGGGGCTGCCATTATCTATGAGAATAGTCAGGCACGCTTGACCACGTCGGGGTGTCCCTAGCTCGGGGATTCTGATATACTTACCTTGGTCATCATACCTCGCCAAGTGACGATATGTGCGTCTATCTTCTTGCCTTCTTCTTTCTCATGGGCTTCTATGGCCTTCAACAGGCTGTCGAGATGCTCATCTTGCGAGTCATCGTGCTTGTCAAACTTATCGAACCCCTTGGATAGGTCGGCGCCCAGTCTAGGGGGGTAATACCATTGCAGGGACGAGTCGCCCAGGGAAAACTCGTGTTTCTCATTGTAGGAGAAGCATGCAAACTCCTATAGAACAGACAGGGTTAGTAAAGGAGAAGAGTGGACACGGCTATATGCAAATACAAAACTCCCGAGTCCCAGAGGAAAACAACATCTTTCTTACCTTGGGGCGCTTAACCGGTTCGCTTTCGCCAAAGAAACGACCAATTGGCTGGATTGCAAACGCCGTGGACGACATCGCCGCAAATCGAAATGATATGGATATAATTCGATCTTGAGAAGAGTGAGTGACAATGTTCGTCTCTGCAGATAGGCTGAGATTCTGTGACCCGGTGAATACATGTACTTGTTGCTGTACACCTGTACTTCCAGAGTGCGTGATTTGAGCATAAAACACCCAAAGACTCTCTTAGAGAGAGGCCAAGGAGATACTTTGTCGTAATATTACAGCTTTAATTTCTCTAAGGTTAATTTGACCTCTACTGTGATGCCCATTAACCTACAAACAGCTGTACTCTGGTATTCCCACTATTTCAGGTACGTAATGCAAAGCACGGGTAGGGTGGGGCCCCGATCGGCACCCCAGCAACAACATACCCGCCCAATTTATTTACATACATATTATGTACATCTCCGCCTCCACCTGTTATCACAAGCTTTCCATAAAACTTAAGCCACAAACCTACGATTTTACCATTAGACCTATATTGCTACGCAGCGCCTGATTGTTGCGTCAACCTTTAGTGTCAATACTGCTGCTTTCACGGCACCTTCAAGTTCCTATGCGTCTTGTTACTTGTCTACACGACACACCACGGCCAACAAGATTATATATATGCTTATTTGGCTGGCTTATGCCTATCAAGAACGCATTCCGAGCCCTCATAATCTTATCATCAAATACAACCTGCCTAACCTAGCATGGCCGATCGCGCCCCGCCTGCCCACATACGTCCGGGCACCAACCGTGTAACACGCGCAGCAACGAGCACAGCAGGTGTGCGACGCAATCTATTCCAGAGCCACATATCGCGACGACCTACACCAGCGGGGGACACCGGCACCAGCACCGGGGTAGGAGGACATAGAGCCAACACAATGACATCTTCGTCCTCTACTTCGGCCGACACGTTGCGCATAGACGCCGGTATGCTTTCCGACTCGTCCGATATCGTGGTTCGCGAGCAGAATGGCGAATTCGAGATGAGCGACCCGCCCTTGCTGCTCCAGGAGCAAGGTGACGAGACTTCTCTAGATGATATGCAGGAAAGCCAGCGTAAGCGCGCATCACCAGTTACTTTGCTTCCGTAACACGGGCACGGAAAGTGTGAACTCCAGCTAACAACAAGTCGGCAAATGTAGGGGAGAGACAAAGACTAGCAGAAGCTGTACGCCATCATCAAGTCAATTACACACAAAGTCCTGCACAGCCCGAAGGTGAATCGAAAAGCAAGCTTATTTCGATAGCTTACGCTAATGAAGAAACAGAAATGCTCGAGGTGCTGAGGGCCAGTATGAGGGCCAAGGTGGCCGCATTAGCTGAAGATAACTGGATGTACGAACCCGGGGACGAGGTGCGGGCGCGCTGAAGCTGAACGGGAAGGCATTCAACTCGCTACCATTCACCCCCTACCCGACCGTCCACTTTCGGGTTCGGTCAATCCAGACCCTCTGCGGCAGGCATCGAGGTCGGCGGCTTAATCGCAGGTTTTCTGGAGCTTCCGCCCGCAGGAGCGCCGCCGCCGCCGCCAAAGAAACCACTCATCATATCCATCAAAGGATTGCTCGGCCGTGGCTTCGTGATGCCGAAATACATTTCGGCGATCATCTCTAGCGGCTCATCCCACATACCAAGCTCTTTCAGATGACTGGCATACTTGGCTGTCAACTGTTTATACAATTCAGGGCTTCCCTTCTGAATGGCGAGCAAAAGCAGGCCGAGGAAGTTGAGCAGCGGGATGCTCGGGAAGACGCGCAAGTCGGCGCTATGGCTGCTCACGTCCTGGGTGCCCAACTGCGACCCCTTTTCATCGGTGAGTGCGCTGGTGAAGATACGATAGGATGTGTTGGCGGCCCGGACATTCGCTGCTATCAGGTAGGGCAGCACGGCACGGCCGGCGTAGAGGGCGGCTGTATGGGCCTCGTCCTCCCTGAACCACTCGTACTCCATGCGGGCCAGAATCTCGGCGGAGTCTCTGGTGCCCAATACAAGGTGTTTCTCGGCATCGTAAGCTTCGTGCTCTTCCGCGTAGAGAGAGCCGATAACGTGGTGGAGCTCGGGATCGCCAGCGGGGAATTCTCCGAATTTCGAGGACCATCTGTGGGCAGGGATTTATATGTTAATTTCGACCTGTCCTCCTCCGTAGGATACATAAGTAGAGTAGAACCAAGAGGTGAAACCTACGATATTATCTCGGCGATGTGCTTCTTGCGCGTAGGTTCTTCACTGTCGAACAGACGTAGGCACGTCAACAGTTTGCCCTTGCTGGCAGAGTCGGGTTTTAGCTCGGCCTGCTTATAGGTCTCGACCAGCAGGACACAGAGATCCCCGCCGCTGCCCCCTTGACCGGCCTTTAGCAGAGACTGTGCGACATTGTAGAGGATATCGATGGCAGCATTCCAGTTGGCTGCCTTGGTGTACCGTGCAGCAACGACGCGAGTTTGCTGCTGGGCTTCGTAGAATTGCCCCTCACCAATGCGTTGCTGTAGTCGGGTGATGATTTTTTCAATCTTGTCGCTTCCTTTTCCGGCGCTCATCGTGAGCTTGCTAACCTAGCTTGATGCGAAACGAGACGGGAGTAAAGCGAAGTAGACGGAGGTGTCTAGCTGTAACTTTGCAGGCTACTGCTCCCGGCGGGGAAGCTTGGAGAATCGCGGATCTATAGGAAAATACAAGCCCGTAAAGCTTTGGTCGAACGTGAACAATCAACGTAAATTGTAGATAGGTAGGTAAGTGTACATCAGTATGTATGGCTACTAAATGTTGATGTCGGTAAGAGGCAGGCAGCTCCCCACACAAGATGTGTTGGTCATTCTTCTCTGGCTGATACAACCTACAAGGTACAGCCAGTATTGGTGGGGTTACGTACGCTCCACCGAGTTCCAACTTCCAGTTCGTTTCCCACATTTTCGCCAATTACTACTACTGTACAGCAGGACAGCATACGTAACACAATCTTTAGATTTCCATCTCAGTCCTTCTCCACATCTCCACAGTAGCTTCCTTCACTGGATTTGGATTGTTTCACAAACCCCACACGTACGGAGACAAAGCCAAGCTATATAATATTAGAATACCAGTGGTACCGTCAACAGCCAAGCCAGCAAGCGTGGACGAGACCGAGAACGGTTCGTTGACAGCTAAGATGACATACTACGATGGTGTAGTGGTAACATCTCAGCTTCCCATGCAAACTCTCCTTGGAGCAGCAAAGCATGCTGAGGCCACGGGTTCGATTCCCGTTCGTAGTACAATACAAACTGTGCTCTGGCATTTCTTTTTTCTCAATTCCTAATTTTTTTTTTATTTCACTTACTTTTCTCTTAAATTGTTTCATATATATTTGTATATTTTTTTTTTGGTAGGAGCAGCGGTGGGAGAACATATACAAGTTGGCCGGGCAAGCTCTTTGGTGTTGTGTCCGCTGCACAGCTGTACCGTGGTTTGACACGGGCGAGCCAGGACACCACCCGTTGCGGTGTGAGCACGGCCTTGTCGCCTATCAGGTAACCGCAGTCCTTTAAACCCCACCATGTTCAATACAGCAGCACACTAGCACCTGTAAATAGCGGTGTTTTTATACGATGGTTTGGTACACTTGTAAATACAGAACACTCAGTCGCTAGGTGAATACCTGCTCAGGTTAGTAGGTAGAGGTAGTAGCTATTACAAAATACGCTGTAAACTGCACTCAATCACTCTCGGGACCTTGATCAATGTTTTTGTAGTAAGACTCAAGAGAGACAGCTAATTACTTATAGTCACTCTAATCTAGTCTAGGATACAGCTTTTTTTATTTGTAACTGTTTGGTGGGTCCGGGGAAGCTATGTGATCGATTATTTTAACCCAGCCTCATGGAATTTTGTTGAATGTATGTAAGTAAGTGCCTGGAAACAGTAACTGGGATCATTAAGATCGAAGCACAAGACGTTTAGAGAGATGCTTCTATACAGACCGTCGATGTTTCCCCTTCTTTGGGGTGAATTCTGTCCATGAAACAAGTCATTTATTCAGTGATAATGGCGAGCTTTTTCTCTACCGGAGCGTTTGGGCCACGAAGGTCTTCACCACTTATTACACGCTCCCCATCAGTTGCACATATCCTCACCTTGGGGAGACGGTTTACACGCGGCCACCCAACCACCGAGAAGATGCTTTCTACACAGTTGCTGTAGGATACACAGTCGATGCAACCTAGGAGCAGAGGCTTTGTGGATGCGATCAGGCCTGTTCTCGTCTTCGTCAAGAGCTACGCCGGGCTAAGAAGCCGCGACCTCTGTCGATTTTACAACAGGCAAGGCTGGGACATCGCCTATATTCAGCAGTCGATATACGGCAGTAGGTTAAGTCTTCGACCTGAACTGTCTCTCCTGAGGTTTGCCCATCGTTGCTTTCGAGAAAAGAAGAAGAGGTGGGGGGAGCGGGACAGATGAACAATAAACATCAGAACCTCTCACCTCTGGAAATGGACCGTCCATTTGGTGCACATGCTTAGGCAGAAGGGAAGAGAATGCATACATACCTGCTCCGCTCGACAATTACATTATCCTGTGCCTTCATGCCACGGTCCACTCTTGCTGATATAATGAAAAGTCTGCTTGCGTATAATGCCACAGTGGGTTGTTCGGTATGATGTATAATAATAGGTGTTTCGGGGGACTATCTAAACAAAAAAATGTCAGATGGGGATTGGTGGACTGCCACCACACTCATGAATGCCAGGACGCGCGGTCCTTGTCGCCGCTACTCGCTGGGTAGGTTAGGTACCTATTTGATAGGTATTTAGCATGTCTGATCGAGGCAGCTTTAGCGGCCGGTTAGCGTATAGACCCTGCATGGAATCACCACCATCTTTGCATCAATGATGGCGGTGTGGCGCTTCCAGACTTCTATCGCCTTCAGCAGATCATCCGTGTCGCAGAGGTTCTCACCACAGTGCAACACGATTCAGTCTATGGACGGACGACCTGCTGCTCTTATCGCCTGGATGGGGAGTCTGGGACACATGCAAGCCAACTTCGCAACCAACCTCTGGTCTCTTCTGTCAAAACTTGTTATTGGCACCTGCGATTTCTGCGGCCCCTGTTCTCTGTTGGTCAGACGCGTGGGCCCAGAGACCCTGATCACCATCAAATCTCCCGGCAAGGGCCGTACACGAGGCCGCTGGCAGTTACGATTGGCTGGCGGCACGACTTGCACCGTCGAAACCTTGCTTCTGCCCTGTTTTCAGCTTAGTGCTAACCCGTTTCGAGGTAAATTTACGATCTGGCCCTAGCCACACTGAGTCAAGCCACCGAGACGTCCCTGGTACTTGCCGTTTCCCTTGCTTCCTGCTGCCAAGTTGGCGCCTTGGGCCCTTCCAAGTTCCAACTTCTAAGTCCATCCAGGGTTCCTTTTCGGACCCTTTTACAGCAGTAGATGATGCTTAAATTTAATGAGATGTGTTCTGCTGTTTCCTCGGAGTGCGGCAACATGGGACCGGATGGCTGCTTGTTAATTACCTCACAGCTAGAGCTCTACTGCTGTATCTTCTTTCTCTAACATGATACCATACTAAACTTGCATTGAACACTTGCTTGATTATTTTCTAGACCTCTCTTTACAACGTGCAGCTTAATAATTATCCTTCCCTTCACTAGACCACGCTTCCATTGGAGTTCAACACAATACGCTGCCACGGCCTGGTATTACTATTTTTTTGTAGAAGGAATCATCATAATATTCAGTTTTGGTTGACTTGCTTCTTCCAAGAGTTTTAAATTATCTACGGCGCACCTGGACGCACATGCCTACCTATGCATGATGTCTAACCACGATGAAGATTCTGCTGGATTGGCCGCTAGCCCGGCCTCGATTGAAGAAGTCACAGCGTACAGAGTACATGTAAGTCCCCAGCATAGCCTCATGACATCCAGGCAGGCATATCTCGATATCGGTATGCCGCGCAGAGAAGCGCTCGGCTAACGCTCTTTGGACCCCTTCCAGATCTCTTCTCAATATCTCGATCTCACTAAGAGGAAGCTTGAGACCGTAAGAACGCCTCGCGAGTTCAGCGAGCCGGAGCTGAACGACTGGTGGCCGAGCACTGGCGAGGTTGACCCCCTGATTGACTTTTGGTGAGTTGATGATGTTTATTGTCCCGGGGAGAATAAACAAAGTGCATGCTGACTGTGTACCCAGGGTTGAGCAATACCGATGGAGGGAGCAGGAGGCTGTCATGAACGATCTACCCCAGTTCCGGACTGGTTTCATTATGCCCCAGATCACACCAGCTATCAGGATTCAATTTCTCCATGCTCGTTCCCCTCACCCAGATGCTGTCCCTCTTCTACTGATACCTCCATTCCCTTTCCCGAGCCTGCTCATGGGACATTTAATCCAACTATTCACAGAACCAGAAGACCCGGCGAACGATCAACCTTTCCATCTTGTTATTCCTTCCTTACCGGGCTCGGGATTCAGCGATCCGCTGCCCACAGATACCGCAGTTATATCCTCTACAGCCTTCTTGCTGGACGCACTCATGCAGCGTCTAAACTATCCATTTTATCTAGCATCGAATGCCGGATGCGGTGCTTCTTCGCCCGCTCAAATCGACTTTAAAATTGCCGAATGGCTTTCCACGCAGTACCCTCACTCATGCCTCGGCACTCACTTCATCTCGCCCATCTTTCCCCGGCCTCAGCTCAAGAAGTCGCCTCTTGGATGGGCGAAATGGACCCTTGCGAAATCGTTCAGAGTTCCGATATCGGGGTACTGTGCCGAAGACTTTGAAGCTTATGAGCGGCATAGTCAGGCAACCACGCCCCAGATTTTGAGTTCGACGCCACACGTTGGTGTCGACGAGCTGGCCCTGGCGCCGAATACCTTGGCTCATGCTCTGTGCGATTCACCACTAGCTCTCTTGGTGTTTGTCTTACGTCTACTCCGCCTGATGGCGCCCGATAGAGAATTCACACCAATGGAGATTATCCACTTCACGCAGGTCGGATGGTTCAAAGGCCCAGAATTCGCAGTGCGTTTCTGGGGCTACTGCCTCCAATTCCGGGAGAAAGTCCCAAAGAAAGCTAACAGCCGGCCGCGTGTGGGGATGACGGTGTTTCTGGGCGAAGATGAAGACCGCTCGCAGGTGAAGAGCCGTGGGGGATCCTCAGGAACAAGAGACAGGCCGGCCAGTCGTGGGCAGGTGCCTTATACTTGCCCCAGTTGGGCCCGGGCAGAGTACGACGTGCTATACACGCAACGCTTGAGCGGAAAGCCAGGTTTCCTGGCCTGGGACCGTCCCGAGATTATCGCGGCCGGTGCACGGGGTGTTGCTGCCGTGGTGTTAAAGGCGGATATCCGTCTGAGGCCATCGCCAGCGCCAACGCCATCACCAACAGCGGTGACAGGAGGCGGTGCATCACCTCCAAGTCGGGCGGGTGGACAGAATGATTAAAGGGACGAGATTATTGCGAATCACTATCGACATCTCAGCGGGCTCGGCACACTTAGACTAATAAGTACAGATGTGTTTGAAGCGTATAAACCAACCCATTGTAATTGCTTTCGAAGAGTTGCTCACAAGATTCAAGTGACGTTGTTTTACTGTGATAGATAGAAAGTAACCTAAGGGGTTGTTTATGACTTGGATATTTGTGGGTAGAGACTCACTCCCCTTTTCAGCCCATATGTAACCCCTCAGGTTAGGTTACTGCTCACAGCATCGCCCTGCCGCAGAGAAGCTAATCTAGGGTACTCTGTAAGCACAGGTATTCACCGAGCATAACGAATCCAAACCCTCCCATTCTCAAGACCTTCTTTCTCTCTCATCCATCCAATACCAAACCGACGCCCGTCCGTCCATTCATTCATATGTTTCTGCCATCGTATTCAGCCAGCCCCTTTCACAAGCAAGCAAGCAAGCCCACTTCCGCAAATCCGATGGAATGGATACTTGATAACTACTTATTTACGTACTACCGGGCGAAATTTTGGGCCACTCGAACAGGAAGGAAGGAAGCTGTCAACCCTTCCCTTACTTACCCCTTTTTTTCCAGATAGGCAGGATTACGGACTTATATATGAAAACATATTGGCCCTTCCAACATTCTTGACACTAATACCAAAGCCGGTTACCTAAGATGACTAACTACAGTTGTACACGTAGGGTGAGCTAGGGGTGCCGAGGGAAGATTGTCTCTATGTGTCAGTACGTATCATATAACTGCATCCTCTCTCAAGCCATATTCAGGCGAGATGATCTGGAAGTGCCACCCTACACTTGTTCACATGATAACTTAATTAAGACAAGCCACGAGGTTTCCTAGAGTTATTGTTCTGTATCAATCTTGTATTTTGTATTATTCATATTACTGACATTGCATGTCGGGCTCGATGTTTTCTCACTTGGTTGAGGGTATACCACCCAGTCAGGTAGCCTTCTTTCCCCCAACCTTCTTTATATGCACTCCTATGGTGCGGTTTTTCATCATCTAGGGCAAGGGTTTTCCTCTTGCGCAAAACCCTGATAGACCTATTCCTCTCCCCATTATGCTTGAATTCGTTACATAACACAACCCATCCAAACTCCAGTAAGTGCACTAACTCTTCCTTTATCCCTTATATACTTACAATATGCAACGCAGCAACCAGGGAACCTGCTCTGACAGAAAACCTAATGCTTTCCAGCCAGGTCTTTTTATTCGTTCTGGGAATATATTGTTGGGGTTGGTAATGCCACTCCACTACGACGGCTGCAAGGCCGCCAGTGGGAAATATGTCAGAACGGACATGCTGGCAGGACAGAAGAGCAAGGGATAACACATAATCCATGCGTCGTTAAATGATCTTGCCATCGACTGGCGAGTTTCGGGGATTTATGCTTTCCGGGAGCGGGTTGTAGCACCATTGGGGCGTTTGGATCCTGTAGCTAGCGATTGTCCGTTGTGGGAGACGCTTGCAATGACGTGGGGGTCGGGAAGAGGAGCCTGTGACATTCGACGGAGGGTCTTGCGGGTGTCGGGTGCCTTGCGGTCCTTCTTGTAAGTCGCAAAGTAGAAGGAGATGAACAGGACGAGGTACGAGGTCAGCGTGCCAATGCCAGCGAAGGCGGCAAACTCCTCGCCGGCGCACTTGCCAGCGTTGGGTAGCCACTGGAAGTAGGTCGAGGTAAAGTAGGTGTAGGACGCGAAGTAAACAAAGCCTAACGATCAATTAGCACTTCAACCCCATAGTGGTGCATCGTACACGCCGGCTACGGAACCTACCAAGATCGATGACAAATTGGATGATCTGGAGACGGGTGATCCACTCCTTCCACCAAATCTTGATGCCTCGTGCGCTCTGGAAGTAGTACCAGTACATGACAACGTGGACAGTCAAGTTAAGGGTAATTGGGACCCAGGAGACAGCAGTCGAGCCGATCAGCTGGGTGTAGCAGAGGAACGCGGTTGCGCCATGGTGATAGCAGTGGAGGAAGGCTGTTTCGAAGCACGTGTCAGTTTTCCTGGCATGCTCATACGAGTGGAGGAGGGAAACTGTGGTTTGGAACTTACTCAGTGGCTTCTTCTTCAGGAACAAGAAGACAGTGTCCAGAAACTCGAGATATTTGGTGAGATAGTTCAACTATAGGGAATTAGCTACACCAGGGCGAACGTCGGGTTGTCGGATGGCAGGTTTAGAACATACATAGTACAGGACAACCAGTCGCTGGGTCCAACCGCCCTCAGTGTTACAAATGGCATAGAAGACACCATGGCGGGCGATGGTGGGGATAAGCTGCTCGAGGAAGAGAACGAGGAGGATCCCACTGACGGATGTCAGGATGAAGTTGTGGATCAAAAACAGAGTCTTCAGCTTGAATGGTTCCCGGTTCCTCATCCACTCGCGGCCACCAAAGATAATGGTATAGTACACGACGGAGAAGATCAAGGACTCTTTCAATGTCGACAGCGGCGTCTTGCCAGCGACGAATTTGAAGTCGTCGGCGGGATAACCGACAACCGCCTCGAATGCCTTGTTGAAATAGGGCCAGAGGGGCACGCCAAAGGGGGTGTCGAGTGTGGGGACAGGGATAGATCCCAACAATGTCGCGGGTGCTGGCGTAGCCATTTTTCCTTTTCGCACGTATTGTCGTGAGGTGTGTCGTTGTCTTGTGGTGGCTCGGAGGGCAATTGGGTCTGCTGCTACAGGAGGAGGTGAACGAGAGTAAGTCTCAGGATGGTTGCGGACTTGGACTTGCCGAGCGTCACGCGCAATTCGATGCAAGCCTGAAGTCAACAACAAGTCAAGGAGTGACAAGAAGGGGCGGATGAACCGTGATTAGAATTAGCCAACCCACGAGGGAGAAGTGGAAAGTAGACAATCACGAAAAGACCGCGACGCACTGTAGCGAAGAGAGGCTCATTAATAAAAGTACGATAAAGGGGGGCGGACCTTCACGACAGGAATGATTTTTTCTCTCTTTCATGCACAAGCTGTCTCCTTTCCCATTGTCAAGTCTCGAGAACGCTACTCGCGGGTTTTCGGGCTGCTCGGCACGGAAATTTTGAACGCGACTTGCCAAGTGACATTTAAGTGGAGGCAGGTACACCTGCAATGTACGACCAGCACATGCAAAAAAGTTGTACTGCTTCAGAACAACTTCCTCTCCAGGCCATCCTGCATCTGCTAGTGCCCATTGGTAATTTAACACTGCCAAGCACCCACTATGAACACAAATTCCATGTTTCTGGTTGGTGGGTACAGCAGTACGAGACCACATCTAATCTACCAGAGCACTCCTTACTTTGTAGAAGTTAGCACTTGCTTATTACTGCCGTCAGGTTTGTGTTTTGGCTGTAGCCTGTGGCGGAGTACAACAGTACAGCGTTTAATGTATCATGTATGCCAAACGATCATATATTGATAACACGTCGTTGAGGGTGTACTGCTGTTTGGGAGGAACACAACATATCGGCCTTGTAAGCCCAATTGGAAAGATTTGGGGAAGCGTTCATAAACCATGTTGAATGTCCATAAGCAAGCAGTAATAGCAGCTGCCATGCCACCCCTGTGCTCCTCCCTCCATAGGTACCTATCGGCCGAAGATGGAAGCTATCACATGCTCTGGAGTCTGTCTTGAAGTTTCGCTGTGCAGATTCCAGAATGCAGGTACAGACTTGTCACACAGTCTCACACCTGTCCAGCATCCTTAACGCTCAGAACCACATGTCCCAAGGCTGTTCTTGTGCTGTACAGCAAGGTACCTGTACAGCAGTACTTGCCAGGGATGGTAGGAGTCAGGACGTCTAGACAGCTGTGCCGCAGCTGGTCATCAGGTCCATGCTTACCTAAGTATGTACCGACCTAGGTAAGGGTAATCCAGGACAAGGTCAAGGGGTACTGGCCAATGGCATACAGCGTACACCAGTACAGTAGTACAGTAGTACAGCATACAGCTGGACAAAACAGTGAAGGTCAAGCTCCATCCTGGCCCATAGCTACTGGTTCCTGAACCAATCAAGTGCCGGAGGCTTGCTGTGAGCGACTTCCCACCCTTTCTCCTGCCACTGTCAGGTCGAACCATTTCGATGGGAGAATTTATTACACGACTCGGGGCTCCATCTGCCAAAGTAACCGACATCATCAACTCACCTTCAACCCGTTAGCTGACCGAATATAAGCCACGCCGGCGCTCTCCACTCTCCCTTCGTATAATCACCATGTCGCAACTCCTCCGCGTCGCCGTCCGTGGTCCTACCCAGACCTTTTTTCGCGCATATCGTCCCGTCACTCCTTCTCGCGCCAGCGTCGCCGTTCCGGCCCTGATTGCCGGCTCCAGCCTCAACTTCAGCACCACCGTCGCCCGCCGAAGCGAGCACCAGGAAGAGACGTTTGAGGAGTTCACCGCCAGGTAAGGGAGATTTTATCGCCATTTTATTTTTCGTCAGTGCCGCGCCGGGAGCTCGATCCCACGCCGGCAGCTTTCGGCTGGGCATAGACGAAGCTCTCCTCATATGTAACCTCGGCCTTTTCCCGGAAGCTGTCAGAGGGGTCAATTGCCTTGGAAAGATCTGTGAAACGTCAATAAGAAGCTAACTGAGGACTTGCATATAGATATGAGAAGGAATTCGAGGCCGTGCAGGATGTCTTCGAGCTTCAGGTTCGTCATTTCCCATTGCTCTACCCAGGGGCTCCACTTACCACTCCCGATTTGGTCGAGCCATATTACATCACATACACCGACGGCAGAGGGAACATGATACTTGACACAGCACACCTGTCCCCACGATCGATTGAGGGAAATCCGATATACTTACTCTTCAATTCTTCGCGCAGCGCAACCTGAACAACGCCTTCGCCTACGATTTGGTCCCCTCTCCTTCCGTCCTCCAAGCTGCCCTTAAGGCCGCAAGGAGGGTCAACGACTTCCCCACCGCCGTGCGCGTCTTCGAGGGTGTCAAGGCCAAGGTCGAGAACAAGGGCCAGTACCAGCAGTACCTGGATGAGCTGAAGCCTCTCCGTGAGGAGCTCGGCATTGTGCTGAAGGAGGACCTGTATCCCGAGGAGTCCAAATAGATATATGAAAATACCGCGCCTTCTGGCTCCCGGGCCCTCACAGCACCCCGAGCGGCTGGGGAATAAATACGAGGCCTCTTGATTTCTCCGGATCAGGGGTGTCGCCAAAAGGATTCTGTTGGGGCGATCAAGAGAAACCAGCTCGGGAAGGGAAACAGAATAGGGCCTAATGGACCCGGGCTGGCGTGGCGTCTTTGTCACTTCTGGATTCCCCGACCAACATATCCGACGTGTACATGTGTCTACTACTATGAACAAGCTTTTCTATTTTACAAAACCGCATTGGCGACTTTCGATGGTCCTCCTACCTCTCAGGCAAAAAAAGGGCACGGAGAAATACAGGGATGTCGACTAACTAGGACCAACCCACCAGGCGCGTGTGAAGATAGAACTGGACAGGGCTCGCACCAATTTTCCTTTGTTGTTTGTAAGCATTGATGTTTCAATCTAACAGGTACTGCTTCAGCCAACGTCCGCCGCATTTGTTTTCTACTATTCTCGAGAAATGTGTCAAAGGGTTTTTAATTGACTGATGTGAATAAGGATATTGCCCTGGAGGTCAATTCCTATTGCAAGATGCTCTAATACCCCAAAACCTGGACAGAATTACAACCGGATAATAAATTCACCACCTTACATATATCAACTACGACAAGGTCGAGCTGAACCACAGGCTTATTACCCCTGAGTCACTCAAACAATAGTTGATAGTGACAAACACAACATTTTATTCCATTATGTAGAAAAGCAAATAGGAGGAGAACAGCTATCCTTGTCTCCTCCCTTTAGTCTACTCTCTCTCTCTCTCTTATATTTGACTATTGTCCTCTTTGTTGGTCTCTCTTATTCCTTCTGATATCTACCCTGCAGCCTTTTCTTCTTTTTTCTTTTCTTTTCTTTTTTCTTTTTCTTCTTTCTTCTTTTTCTTCTTTCCCTTCTTTTCCTTCTTTTTTTTCTTTTTTTTCTTTTTTTTTCTTTTTTTCTTTTTTTCTTTTTTTCTTTTTTTTTCTTTTTCTTCTTTTTCTTCTTTTTCTTCTTTTCCTTTCTCTTTCTCATTCTCATTCTTCATTCTCATTCTCTCTAAACCATTTGCCCATGTAGCAACTCTCTATAGCATGCATCACTACCTCCCTAACCTAGTTAAACATGGTAGGTAAGAGGTAGTGGAGCTCAGCAAAGAAACACTCGTGTACCAAGTAAAAAAAAACCAGCCATCTCAAACAATAATAATGCCAAAAACAGAATGAATACAGGTCTCTATAGTTACTTATTTATTGGCCCCCCGTCCCTCTCTAACCTAGGTTCTGGGTATTTAATTTTCCCCCAAGCCGTGTGCCCGTAAGTAACCTAAGTAAAGTCTTTTTTGTTTCCCCTTGTCAGACACGCCACGCCTACTATACTCCCGGTTGCAAAAAAAATGCGCGGCAGAGAGAAAAAGGACACATGCGGCATACGTACATATTCAGAATAACAAGAAAGAAGAGAGGGCACAACGCAGAAAACGGGAGATACGGGCCAAAGCAAAAAAGGGTATTTATGTATAACACCCCTGTTTGAAGGGGAGGGGAGGCCAAGGGAAGACATGGTGCCATGTTTGTTGTTTGCCAATCGATGACTGTGCACCCCCTTTTTGCTCAGCTGTGGGCAAGAACAGACAAAGATGAGGTACTCATATATCAAATGTACAATCGCTGATTCCTCGATAAGCCCAAGAGGCATATCATATCCTACCGATGGGATTTTATTGCGCTAGAACCTCTGGTCACGTAAATGGGACAATCGACCGGCCCCGGCGGCCGGGCTGTAATGTGACGAGTTCGGAACGGCGGCTCCGGCGCCGGCTGGCCCATCGTAGACTCCCGCCAGCGGTGCAGGACTAGTGCCCCGGCTGCTACTAGGACCTCCCATGGCGCTCGGACCTCTGTTTCCGTTTCGCGGGCTCATGACCCCCAAAGAGCCGAGTCTGGGACTGTGCGGCACACTCGACCCCCTTGTCTCTCTCCGCCCGCTCTTCAGAACCCGGAGCTCTTCTTTGACTCGGCTGAGCTCCGCCTCGCGATCGTTGAGCAAGTTCCTGCAATCCCGTACCTGCAACGCGAGCGCCCGGTTCTCCTGCTGGGCCTGGATTTTTTGAACCTTCTGGATGTTCTCGTCCGCTCTGCGTCTCAGTTCCGCAACCTGTTTATCCTGGGCTCGATTCTCTGCTGCTAGTACTGCCGCTCGCTGTGACGCCTGGTTATACATGTTCTTCGCATACTCGGTGTCACTCTGCAGCACAACCAGGCGCTTTTCCATTCGCTGAACCTCGGTCTTGGCCGCGCTCAGCTCCCTTCCCAGCTCCGCCATCTTGACCAGGTCAGGGTTAGAGGACTGGAGGAGTGCATTGTTCGCCTCAGCCAGCTGCTTCTCCAGTGCTGCCCGAGCCGCCTTCTGGCTCGTGACTTCAGCCCGAGAAGACTCGAGATTTCCGCTCAGTGCTGCTGCTTCCAACTTGGCAGCTTCACACTCGGCTTCGAATATGCCACGGTCTTTCAAGGCATCCATGTAGACTACCTGTATTTTGTTTACCGACATCACATAACTGTCAACCTCTCTCTGAGCGCGGTCACTCAGTTGCCGAAACTCATTCTCCCGAACTTTACTGTCTTTCAGTTTCGACTCGAGCTGTACAATCTAGCTTCAATGTCAGTCCAAAAACGATTCATCATCACCGATTGCAGGGTAGGACTAACCCTGGCGGCCAGCGCTTCAAGCTTCTCAAGGGGCACTACAGCAGTTCCTTGCTGCTGGCCCGGATGTAAATCGTCGCCAAGCAAGCTTCTTAGTCTGTCGCTGATATGGACCGAAGGGGCCACCAGCTGGGGTTGAGCCAACTTGGGCTTTTTTGATCGGTTTGGCTCCCCATCATCCTCAATCTGTTTCTGTCAGTATCGGATAATGTTTCTTCACGAGACAAACTTACATGGGATCGCTTCCGACCACCAGCGTACTGATCATTCTCTACGACAGGAGTGAACTGCGTGGAATAAGCGTCGGAACCACTCGCGTACAGGTCGGCAAAAAAATCAGCCGGTAGCGACGACGGCTCCCAGTAGAACTCGTCGTCATCATCTTCTGGCGACTGAACACGTGCAGCGAACTTCTCGGCAATGGCCGTGGGCGAGGACGCCGGCTCCGCTCCCTCGACCAGCGACATGGCCCTGACTAGTGAAAGCATAAGGAGGTTTTTACGCTCCAGTGTCTGCACACCTTGCGTGATGTGCATGTTGAGATGTTGGATAGAAGCCGTGGTGACGAGAGCCAGTACGACTGGAGAAGAACCACGGCCCGATGGAATGATCGAGGCCGGCCGGAACGTATGGTCGAACGCGATAACAACGTCGGAATCCTTGGGGATGATGGACGTCTCATCCGATGTGGAGCAGAGAGTGATGGAGAGCGGACTTTCGGCTTCTGCTGCACCGACGACTTCGTGTCCTGATCGAACGTAGCGAGAACTTCGGGCACGTATCACATGGTCGAGGAGGTCGATCAGCTTTCCGGGGCGTGCTAATACTAGAACCTTCTTGTCCGAGTTGACCGCTTGCAGTTGCTCGATGAATTCGGCTACAAAGGCGAACTTGGGGTTACTGCCAACCGCATGTTTGCTGACCTGCTCTACTGACATGGACGATAAGCTATCAAGAAAAGGGGGGTAGTCGCAAATGTCAAATAGGCGGGAGAACATGGTGTCTAGTTTCGAGACAAGGCCTGCCCGCGGCGTTTGATGAGGAAATACTTGGAAGCAGGCGTTATATTCCCGCATTAGAGACTCGTTATCTCGAATGATGTCGTTGTATTGGGGCCGAATACTGGTTTGGAACGGGAGCGTAACAACATACTCGCTCGCTCCGGTTTGCCCGCACGGCGAGAGACCCTCCGGATAGCCTGGATGCTCTTCTTCGTCTTCGCTCATATGGGGCGACCTCGGATGCAGGAGAGAGGTGATGCCATCCTCTGTCGGTACCGAGGGGCTGCCGTCGACTTCGTTCTCGATGGAAAGCGAGAGTGAAGCCGGGTCCAGAGTTGCCGGTTGCTCCACGTGTGGCGGCGGGCCTACGTCTGAACTGAGCCGTTCGTGCCAAGAACTGGGAGTTATGTGGGATTGAGTTGCTTCGGGAGGATACGCCGTCTGGGCGTGTTCCTGTTCCGCCCCATCGGCAGCGGGAGCGGGAGCGGGAGCGGGAGCGGGCAAGGTCAAGGGGAGAAACGGCGCCGGAGAGCCAAGCCCCGATTCTGGTCCGACTTCGGTCTGAGCTTCGCCATTTTGGGCAGCCTCCACATCCACGGGCCGAGGTGTTCCAGCCAACGAGTCAGATACAGCTCTCGAAGGCGTGCCAAACTTTGACTCTCGCAGCGCCTTCAGCTTCTCCCGGAGTTCGGAAACCACTTCCGAGGGTGTCTTATTCATTGTACGAGGGGTTACAGGACAACTCTGCTGCGATGGTTCTATTACCGGACTGCCGATGCTCGAGTGCGGTGCAGAGAATGGCCCGTTGTCGCCGTCCACTTCGCCTGGGCCTTGGACAGAGTCTTGGGTATCTCCCTGCTCCTTTCCTGGATCGGCTACTGGATCGTCCAACGAGCCTGCGTCTAAGGCTCCAGGCTCTTGCTCACCTTGCTCACCTTGCGACACAGTAGTGCTGGGATAGCTATTGAGTGGCTGCACGATCTGGGCCGCCTGTGAGTTTCGAGGCGTTGGGGCCTGGCTGATATTATGCGTATGCTGGCTGTCCGCCGGGCCCGATGCCGAACTAGTGATTTCGTGTTGATGGGAGCTGGGAATTATGCTACTGTCGGGAGTCTTGGCCGAAGTTGCAATGCGATTATCCCAGTCATATGACAGCTGTGACTGGAATCTAGGGTTAGCACTACCAATCGGTCCCTGTGATGGACCAGCAGAGCCTGTGCGTGGCGAACTCGGGTTGTGGTTGGGGGCGCCGTTGAGAAGAGAGTTGGTTGATATATCCAAATTCACCAAAACGCTGGTGTCGACGAGAACTGGGTCCTGTTGGTGCGAGGGAGGAGCTGAGCAAGATATGCGCTGTAGGCTGCTCGATTCTCCCGAAGCTGGTGGATCACGAGCAAAGATGCTGACTGTTTCCTGCGAATCCGGAATGACACGCTCGTCTCGTGTTGGAACGCTTTTAGCACGTCTGATTTCTGGCCAAAGGTGGCGCGTCGACTGCTGCGTCGACTGCTGCGTGAACTGCTGCGTCGTCCGTTGAGACGACGACTGAGACGAGGAGATATGGAGGAACTCAGCGGGGTCGAAACCGCCGGTACGAGGCAGCTCAACTACTATGTGGCCTGTTTGTTGAAGGTTTGTGACAGGTTGACCCTGCACAAGTCCCGAAGACAGGCGTAGGCCAGGGCCGGCCGATTGGGCACGAAGGTCACCTGCTGCTCTGTGGCGTTTTCCTGCAACTCCCTCGTCGTCGCTTGCCGTCCGGCTGGGCGATTCCTCGGTTGTATCCTCAGACTGTCTTTCCCGGTGCAGGTGCTTCCTCTTTCGCTTCCAAGTCGGTACCTGGACGGGCTCGCTGTCCTGCGTCGACGTAACCTGCGTGGGAACCACTTGTGGCGAGGCCGGGTTCGAGCCAGGGGCATGAGTGGCCTTTTCAACCGCGTTTCTCTTCGTATCCCTCCAGGCGTTGATCGCAACGTCGTTTACGTTTTCTGCCGGCTCCTGCTCTCAGTATCAGTCGCGCGAGCGCGGTTCGAGGCTTGGCGCGGATAGACATACCCAGGTCGGGGCGAAAGGCTGCCCTTTTTTGTCGGTGCCCTCCCAGTCTATCAGGTAGTGTATGCGCCCGCTTACGACCTTCTCGTCGATAATGTCACGGAGTTTGTACCAAGGTTCTTCGGGGGCAGGCGATTTCGGCTTTGGCGCTGCCTTTGGTTTCGCCGAGTCTCTAGGTCGCTTCCGACTATCGGTGTCGTGAACTTTGGCCTGCCTGCGAGCGACTGGTTTCATTGACCGGGTGATTATTCGTCGCCGAGGACAATCTACAATGGGCACGGTCCTCTATTAGATAGATTGTACCACTAGAAGACGAGTAGAAGAGAATAATGAAGTAAAGGACTAGTGGTACAAAGGTAGAATATCATGGGGTAATAGAAACAATCTTCTTACCGTCGTCGTCCTGCGCCGCGTTGTCTTGCACTATGCAGTATAAGAGTGTGTAAGTTGTTGTCGGTATCCAAGGCTTCTTATATAGCAAACGAGGCCGAAGTAGGTGGTACATGCAGTTGGACAGCCTCGCCATGTACTTACTTACTTGCTAAGATGTATGTAGGTACAGCGTATTTCAGGTACCTGTGGTTAACGGTTTGTGGGGCTTCCTACAGCTGTACTCCTGTCAACGTCGGTACCTTGGGCCTTGGCACGGTTTTGCAGCTGTTTGCGGCCTGTGTTTACTGTATGCACTGTAATGTTGACGTAGCAGGTACTTAACCTACAGCTTACAACAGATTGTGCCTTCTCGACGATAACAGAGAGGGTTGTGATAACTCGATGTTCCGGAATCTTTGCCTGCTGAAGTAACCTAGAGTCCAACTTATTACTCGGTACGTAGTAACTGAATGGTAGCTCGTATTTAAGCTAATGCGAAGAGGTAATATTTGAGTCGGCTGGACAGGCATTAGCTTTATCACATGCTGGCCTCGTCGACAACGACATTGAGGGCATCCTCTTGAAGGGTCTCCAGTCAACTACTAGTGGCCGAAATAGCATCAATACCTCACCCCAGGCATCAAATTCCAAAGAAACCCCTAGTCATGGTAAGAGATGACGAATCGATCTTTCCAGTATGGCCAACCGAGAGGGCTCCCTTAGAGAATTCACGTGTGGGGGTTAACCTTTCCTTCACCCAGGCACTGGCACGCCTCCGAAACCGTGTAAGGTTAATAGGCATGTGCAGATACGTAGTACGGGCGACTAATTTTTCATCCTCAGGCACAATGCACACCGACAGCTGGACATGGCAGGCCTTTTCTAAATTCGATAACGTTGGTAAGCCCACGAAGAAACAGAAGGGTTCTCAAGCATAAGCATGATATCAGAACAACAGCATCAGACAAGTCCCTCTATTAGAAGCCGTTAGAAGCGAATACAGTAAAAACCATGATCTTCTCGAGTATTCTCAGATGTTTTACTTGTACAGGTTCGATGTATGGTACAGCACCCTCATGGTTGCCTCACCAACCAGGAGCGGCGAGCCCCATCATGTCACCACTCGACGCTTCCTTTGTCATAGAGAGGTCAGCTCACCAGAGTCAATCAGTCTCTGGAATTCGTCGTTAGGCGGTTGGAATCTGTATCCTTCCGGCCGGACGACACGGTCGACCTCTTCCAGGACGAAGGAGTAGACGTCTTTCCATGCATTTCGGCCCATCCAGCAGTCGAGATGGCCGTAATCGGGCACAACCCGACGCCGGTACTGGATGCCATCGTCCATGCGGGTTCCGAAGGTGTCGGTGAGCACCTCATAGGTGCGCTCCGTGCTTTCGGGGCTGAGCACGGCGTTGTCGCCGCCGACGAACAGGAGGAAGGGGATACCGTCGAGCTTGCGCACATTCTCCGGCGTGTCGAGGCGTTCGTATAATGGGCCGTTGGACATGACGTGTCCCTCGAAGCCCTGCTTCATCAGGAGGTGCAGCAGCGTCATGTTGACGCCGCCGAAGAAGCGATCAATCTGCCGGTGGGTAGCCTCGTTGAGGTTGCGGTGGTTCCAGCAGCGCGCATACACGAGCGAGATCCGATGGCAGCTCGCGTTGTTGCAGATTTCTTTCCGCTCATCCGGCATGAACCGCAACAGCTCATTAAGTGCTTTCTGCACATAACTGTCGTCCTTGCCCGTGGTACAGCTAAACCAATTGCCTGCGATCAGACGGTACAGTCTATCCGCGGGTATCGGAGACGCCATGATCTTGATCATGTTCATGCAGTTCCAGATTGGGTTCATAAACACCTGGCTGCACGTCACGCCCTTGATCCAGCTGGCTGGGATGGTGCCGTCAAGCAACCCGGCCGAGAAGGCCACGCTGCCCATGCAGTGGGCTATGGTATAGACAGGTTCGGGCTCGCGCTCGGGCTGATCCCCTCCACGCATCGCAGCGTCGTTGTCGTCGGAGTCTGCGTATGTGGGATAGTATTCGCGGATATGCTCAAGACACGCTCTGAGATCAAGACGCGCATCAAACGTGGTCCAGTCATTCTGGGCCACCATCAACACGCCGATACGATGGACGGTCACGAACACACGGTAGCCAGCACGCTGGAAGTAGTTCACCGCATTCAGCCTAATCGTGGGCAGCGCATAGATCTGATGGTCCACAGAAGCGCCAGGTATCATGAACAGGTTCTTGGTGGGAACAGACGTGTTGGTCGGCTCCCACATATACAAACGGGTACAGACGCCATCGCGAGCGCGGACCTTGAACGACTTGGAGTAGGGCGTATTGTTGACGAAGCCGCAGTACGTCTGGCTGGGATACTGTAGCGGCGTAAGAGGAGCGAGGAAGAGTGACATGGACTTTCGGGTGAAGAAGGTCAGGAAATCCCAGGCGCTCTTCGTCTTGCGAAATATGTTGCTACCTGTGGGTGACAGTGTCAGTATCTCGGAGAGGAAGTCCTTCGGCTCGATTCGCATGATGCCTTGGGCCACCGCTTTCCCCCTGTGGCGGCCCTCCTCCGGCTCCAGCGTGCTCTTGGCCTCGTTCTTGCCGCACTCTGTGATGGTGACATAGAGCGTAGACGTCGACTTCCAAAACTGCGCCGGCGACAGCGCCACCGACGAATCGACCACCTTATAGCCGTGGAAGTGAAGTTTCCGCCCGTTGATGCCAAGCATGTCAAAGTCGTAGGTGAGGTTCCGAGTGCCGGGCGCCTTGATCTCGACCAGGAAGAGATTGAAGTCGCCCCGCTGGACCATGAACGGCGAGCCCTGCAGCGTCGGGCAGACAAAAGTGCCGGTGAGGTTGGCCACGTGGCGGGGGTCGTGCACTATGGCCCGCACGTCGAACGCTCTCACGCTGAGGAAGAACCGAGCCGTCTCGCACAGCGACTTGGCCGTCCGCTCGGCCAATTCGTAGCCCTCGATGTCATCTCGATAGCTCCCCTTCAGGGGGTGTATATGTCCGGTCATCACCTCGGTGAAGCCGAATCCGCTATCTTGAAAGCGCCTCGCCGTAATCATGGACTCGTGCGCGTGAGAGATCCTCGTGTCCTCCTCGTGCTCCTCCAACCGCAGTCGCCTCTGGCTCGGGGGTCTCTTGGGACATGGATGCTGCGGTGAGCCGAGTAGGTCCAGTATCTGGTTCTGCTCTTCGTTTATACTGAGGCCTTTCCGCTGCGCATACAGGTCAAGAGATCGCTCGGCCAATGCCGTGATGGTTGCAAGTGGATTCGCCCCGAGCGCGGTGGGAATGACTGAGGCATCTGTGATGATAAGGCCGTCGTACGTCTCAGTTCCGTCGCCCTTGAACGCCTCCCCAGCGTGGTTTGTCACGCCCGTGGCGCCAGACTCGGCCATACATGCACCACTGCAGTCGTGTCAGCTATTCATCGCACATCTCTCGTTGTCTCTGCGTGGAAGTCTTACCCGATAGGATGGACAGTGATTTGTTGCTTTCCCATGAGAGCGTAGAACGGGTTCTGTACGAACGTTCCACCAACCGCCCGGGTGGCATGCTCGAGAATGCGGTTCAACTTCTTGACGTGATGGCTTCGCCCGACCCCGATGAATTCGAGGACTGGCTTGTCATCTTTCAGTGTCAGATACGCCTGGTTGCCTGTCCATTTGTTAGTACACGAGCGCAACTCGGAGGGCTGGGCCCAGTTTGCCTACTATCATGTGACATGATGAGATAAACCTGAGTCTTTTCAAGAGCCCCTTTTCGAAAGTAGGGCCCCAAAAAAAGGCTGCCGGTAACTGCCAGTTTGGCTTTTACTTGATCGACAAGAGACTCCCCAGTTGGCTTGATACTACCGGGGAGGGTCTCAAAGAGGGCCAGCATGAAGGGGACGAGTGCAGCTGGGATGGTACCCTCTTCGATGACATAACCATCTAGCGGATTGTCATGGCCCTCCCTATTGTCGATGATGCCCGTGATGCAAGGCCCGACTGGGTGATACGGCGAGGGGAATGGTCTTCCCATAGCGTTGACCTCATAGTCGGTATTGTACCTAGTGGTGCCTGTCAGAGAAACACTCTTAGGGATAGCGTGGGTGGGTAAGCTGAGGCCTCACCCGAAGGCTAACATATCACCATTGCCACTCATGTTTTGACCAACCGTGTCGCTCAATTTCAAGCCCATTTGCTTGCTGCGGAGCAGGATCTCGGTGGTACCGATGGCGCCGGCCCCAAGAAACACGGCCTCTCTCGCATGAACCCACATCAAGTCGCCGTGGAGGTTCGCTTTGAAATGGCCGCGATTTCCGCCATGCCACGCGAAGTACACAATGTAACCGTCCCCATTGGGTGCTTCGGTGATGTACCGCACCTCGGACTCGCAAAACATATCGGCGCCCCAGTTCCAGGCATCGGCCAGATAAGTGACGAGTGTGGTGGTCTTGGAGCCGTCGTTTAACCCGGTGGCATCCTGTCCTGTAGCTGCGGACACAGACATCTCTACGCCGCAACTATTGGGCCCACTGCGAAACCGAGTTGTCTGTTTTACTCGCCTGAACTTTTCCGACATGTTGAGACACTCGGCCTGCCTCTCAAGGAGCTCAAGCTTTGGTAGCTTCGGCCAATCTTCGGGGTAGGTCTCGGGCTCGAGCACGCTGGCTGCTTTTTCATAGTCTGGTCGAGGACACAAGTGTCACTGTGTCAGTCTGCTGCAACTTTCAAGGTTACTAGGCGAACAGCCTGGCTAAGTACTTACATGGCTTTAGGCAGCCCCTGTTTTTCCTGATCTCCTCCGGCCACTGCTCTAGCTGAAGAGCATCATCATCCGCTTCCAGAAAGACGTTGGCGTTTATGAGACTTGTCCCTCCGAGGCCTGTGCCCTATGTCAGCAACTTCTGTCTAGAGCTCGCAGTGTCAAGAGCGACTTACCGTTACCGACCAGTGCATTTTGGCCATTGCCCAGAACGAGATGATACAGGCCAGTTGGATTTCCGCCGTCGACGACATGCTTGGGAAGATAGGTTGGCGCGAACTGGCCTGAGAAGTGGAGCTGGTGGAGGGCATCTTTAGAGCCGCTGGGAAACTCGCCAGGCCAGCGCTCCTTGCCACGCTCGAGAAGGCAGACCTGCTTGCCGGCACGGGCCATTCGTGCCGCAGCGACTCCACCGCCATACCCGGACCCGATGACGACGCAATCGTAGGCATGGCGCATAAGCTCCACCGGCTTCGAAATTCTTGGGAATCTGGCCCTCTTGGGGTCATCCGCCCACGACCGGATGTTAGCCGACGCGTGGGACCGTGGCCCGCCAGCTTCATGCTCGCGAAAGTGATGTGCTTCCTCCAATGGATCAAGGCGCTCGCCGTTCACCGCACCCTTGGGGAGCACATCAGGAGAGTGTCCGTTGATAGGCCATGTCCCTGACCGGCCGTTCACGCCGTTCACTCTCTTCTCGACACCACTGCGCGCTCCTCCGGCCATGGCCCCGCCGAAGTCTATCCCGGTGGCTTGTGCCGTTACCCCTCCATTGCTGTTGGATTCGACTGGGATGACTGCGGGCATGGCTTTGGCTTTAGCCGTGTACCAGCTATTTGAGCTTCGAATCTACGTCCTCCGTGACGGGCCGTACAACCAATCGAGAAAAAGGACGGAATATGGTTATATGTTTCTGGAGAAGGGGTCACGAGAGATGTATAGGATACCAGATGACATATATGGGAGGACGACAAAATAGATAGGAAACTAGCTGCGGTTCCGCTCGTGGACTCATAGACTCGGAGTCTCCCGTGGCGCCAACGTCTATAGGAGCAGCGGGCTTCATATATCCTCCGGAGTGTCTCAAGTTTATGCGGTCAAACTCCCACAAGAACTCAAGCCCAGGACCAGGGACCAGGGGCGATCAGTAAGATTCTCTAGGTTAATAATCTCTAATAATAAAATGCGGTCCCATCAACTCGAAAACTCGAACAGCCCTACAGCCCCTGCTTCTTGGCGACTCTGGGCTCTGCAGTAGGGCAGAGAGACCCCCCCTGTCAATGGCAACCAGGGGCATTAGAGGCTGGACCTCGCATGCTTGCAGAATTAGCCTCTGGGGCGTGGTAGAGACGTTGTAGTGTTGTAGATGCCCCATGGGCCATCGTACCACGGGCCATGGCGAGCAGGGAATGTCATCAACTCGACGGGGTGGTGGTCCTAGGACCTAGGCTAGGCACTTCTGGTCAGAGTCGGGCTCACGCCCCTCGGGTTGCGATACTCCAAAATAGGACATCGACCAGTCGATGATAGCAATAGGCATTCGTGCGTAGCCGGAAGCCGGCGTTGGTACGCGAAGAAACCAGTGTGAAAGACTACAGAACTTGACGAGGAACGAACGCTGAAAATAAGGTAGGTTAGACTGGACGGGGCTGATTACCAAAAACTGCTTTTCTGTCCGGTTGCTAAATTGAGCCATGCCCGTTCGAGTAAGCCGCGAATGAGAAACCACTTTTAGATTGTCGATGTTCCTGCTCGTGTTGTGCGCTTGTACTGCTGTATAACGTGAGACTCGACACTAAATAGATCAATAACTCCTATTCGTAGATCAATGAAATGTCGACATAGTAAGGTAGCAGCAACACTCTCGAGATTGTGACGAGTCCAAGTTATCATGTCCCTAACTTCCGTGGTGGAAGGTATACCGAGCGGAGGCAGGGGCAACTTGCAAGGGGTCAATGCTTTTTTGTTAAAGAACGCTGAATAAAGAAGGTACGGACCTAAAGTTAAGGTAAGTACCTTGGTTACCTCGTAATATTGGGAAGCTGAAAACGGGTCTCATCTGCAACAGCGCCAGATGGTTAATTGGTCAATTAACGACTTGCTGAGTCCGAGCTAAAATTCCAATTTGGAGTCACTTAGGTACTGAACTCTAGTATTATATAAAACAAAACAATCCGACTGGACTCGACCACAGTACATACCGGCCTCTCCTATCTCCACCGTCGACGAGTAAAGAAGGCAGGCATGTAGTGGCCTATCCAGGTCAAGTGTTCGATTGGAACTACTCTGCTAGGCCCAACGTTCGATGATGCCAATTGTAAGCTCGAACTTGAATGCTCTTGACATGATCTTGGTTCCTGGACCAGCCCACGCACGTCACGAAGGCACGTCATGAAGCATTGCCGCCACAACACCGATATCACCCCCTGTTCCTTACGAAAGGCATGGTCTTATGTTGAGCCCGACCACCCGGGGCCGGAACCACAGCACTGAGAAGTACAATTGGTATATCCCGCCACAGACCATCCTGAATAAACCGGCTATATAAAGGAACCGGATCTGACCACGGGCCAAATAAAGCAGAAGACAACCGATTTACTGTGTAGTCTTGAGTTGAGTAACCTAGGTCTAGTCTATTTGTCCACTCGGTTAACGTCCCTGTTTCTCTCCGAAACTAGTGCTGACAGTCTGGTGGAAGAAGGATATAGCAACCCCGTTGGCTCAGGTAAAGGTTTATTAAAGGGTTTGAAAAAGCCCCTTTACTACCTATGATCTACTGTATTCGTGCTGACATCAGGGTCACACTACTGTGTAGGGCTCACGATAGCATGCCTAAAAAGGTACTGTACAGTATTACCTACGCCATAGCTAAATTTAACTTGCCGGATCCCCAAACGGTGGCCATCTCATTCGCCAACCGTCCAATTGACTGACATCAGTAGTCTATTCTAGATGCTCGATTGATACAGGACATGAAGAAAGCAAATTTAAAACACCGGCCCCCTGCAGTGTGACACGCACCAATAGCAAGGGTTATATTACCATCGCGCGCCAGACGATGGCTCGTTGTTTATTGTCCGCCCATTGATGACATGACTCCACGACCCCGCGTGGCAGCGAACGGGATGTTGAACGTGGGTTGGATGGCAATTGTGACCCCCCAAAACCGCCATGTTTATTTAGACTAGAGGGGCTGAGAGTCTGAGACATGGACCTGCTGTGCCTCGTGGGTGAACCACTGATAGTCACCCAGATCGTCCGCCTCGATTTACTGCGAATGTTGTATCACGGTACCTATTGGGGGTTTCTCGCCCCATTGCCCAAGACATCCAAGACGTGATAAATAAGTACTTAAGTAACCTAGTCACTTGAGTACATTCTTGAGCGCACCTTTAGGCTTCTCGGCGCTTCTGGTGAGCATCACAGGCACGGAGGAAGGATGTATGTAAGAAAGGGACGACTTGGCCGGGCTTTAGCTCCCTCTTCCGAATTGACATTGAGTAGCACTTCAGGAGCAATAAATCCAACGCACACAGCCTAGACTAGCGACCATGCCACTCAGGTTAGCCACCTCGCACAAGCCGTCTTTGGTGCAAGACTTTTTTCAGTTGTCTGAGTTGACGTGCCTCAATTTGCCATATATGCATCAGGCCTAACTATCCTACATCAATATAGTACATGATCCAGGCATAGAGGTTGAGTGAGACCAATGTTGTTATGCCAGACTTATGTGTATTCCGATTTCAACCCATGTCCAGGTAGAAGGACCCTGGGACACCTGAGGCGTGGGACACACCACATTGCTGGGAGTTTAGTCTAGGACATAAAAGCCAAGGGTGCATACTTGGAGTGTGATTGGGCCAAGGTCAGATGAGTTAAGTAAGTATGTACCATCTCTCCTTGCTGACAGCTGACAGCTGATAGTAAAGTCAGTATCTAGTTCCAGCTAGGTGATGAGACGGTGGCCCTGGTTGATACAGTCAGTCAGTCACCTTACGATGGATGCTACGTTCCGTATGTAATACACTAAAATCTACCCTCCAGGAACACCAATGAGAAACGACAAAGTTTTACCGAATGGCAAAGACAAATCAGGAGACGGTTGCTACACGTCACGGCACAGTCGACGATGACATCTTCCAAGGTTAGCTTGAATTTTACGGCGTCGAGGGAAGAAGAGGGTCACAGTTTACGTGCCTGCCTGCCTGTCCCCCTTTTGCTCTATCAGGGGTGATCATGTACCAAAAGGATGCTTATGTCAAAAAAAGAAGAGAAGAGGGAGTTAACACCTATCCCGTAAAGCTGAGCGAAGCATTGCCTTCCCCGTCCTATCCCAAAGGAAGAAAAAAAATAAATACTGCGTCACCGCCGCATCAGGCCGATATATGACTCGGTACACAATCATATGCCCCGGCGATCTGTCCCACATGTCACGGCATCCCGCGATCTTGTGTGCATTTCACGGCCGTAGATCGAGAGGCTCATTGACACGTTACCTTTGCGCCCGTTTCTTCCAGTCCCGAGCCGCTGAAAGGGGGGAGTGTATGGGATACTACAAGTAAGTAGGTATGTATGTAAGGAGCCCTCCAAGCGAGAGATTTGCCCGACACACATACATACATACATACATACATACATACATACATACATACATACATACATACATACATGCGCTTGGTAATCACTGGTATGTGTAACCGGCAATCTCCCATGGAAACTATTTGTCCAAAAGTCTCAGGCTTAAAGAAATACTTAAACTTAATAATGGCACAAATGACACCATACACAAAGCTCATACCCCGAGACCATCGGGAAAAGACAAACGAGGCAGCCTAGCCTAAACAGATTTGGAATCTCCAGCACGGACACCGACTCGCAGGCAGAAACAATGCCTATTCCCGCAGCTCACAAAATAAGTACGCAGGCTGCTAGCATGGTTTGAGTGATACAATTTTACCTCCCCCGCCACATGTGTCGTCTTTCAGGTTTGAGGAAAACAGAAAAAGTCAGGATAATTCTTCTCTCCATGACACTCGCCGCTGGGCGTTCGAGGTTACATTACAAAAATGTCACGAGGGGAGCAGTCCTCGGCGCCATGCTCATTCATCCCTTATGTACGTACAAACGAGCCACTTCCTACCCAATTTAGCTCGCCTTGGTTTTAAACGACGGTACTTAAACCTAGGGTAACCTGTTTGAGTCTGGCCTCTGAGAAGAAAAAAAAAACCCCCAAAAAAAAAACAGAAAGACTGCAATTCTGTTCTTCAAGGGAGGGAGGGGGGAAACGGGGGGGAACCAGTTGCTACCCAACCTACTTACTTACCTTACTGACACCTGCACTGGGACCTGCATCTGCACCTGCATCTTCAAAATGCAACCCCCCCGAGAACACTGTAAAACATATAAGGGGAGCCCACACTACGTTACTACATAATCCGCCTAGCCATCCCCTCCCCCCCGGTTCTGTCTGGCCCTGTGGGCATCATCCTGTGGCACCGAGTCCTATTTTCTCTTCCTCCTCCTCCTCCTCCTTTGCCCTTTTCAAGAGCCATCAAGTACATAGGTAAGTAAGTTCGTTGAATACTCCAACCAACATCCCATCCCATCCCGTTCTAAGTCATGGATCCTTCTAACAAATTATTGTGTTTATCCCTTTACCCTGCTCCTGAAGAGGAGGAGGAGGGCGATATTATAGTGCAAGGGCAAGGGGAAGGAGAAAGGAAAGTGGTTCGCAAAGGGAAACAAAACACAACTGAGATGAAACTGCAAATCGACACCTGTCAAGTCTGCCTATCTAGTCTTACCAGCTACCAGTATTTCAAGGCTCAATATTTGTTTCATCCTCGAGACAGATGGGTGCTGCAACCCTACCGATTTCCCTAACCATGACCCCCCCTACTTACTGCCCCAGCTACTGCCTCCGGGCCCCCACACCGAATTCTAGCCCCCTGAGCGTTCATCCAACCTTTAAGCTTTCCTTTCCTGGCCTGGCCTACAGGATTGCTGATCCGATAGACTGACCAAAACATCGCGAGAAGAAAGAAAGGGGTTGGAGGGGAGGGGGGCGGGGGGTGGGGAGAAGCCATGTTGTGCTAAACCCCATTCCATACCCTCCTATCATATCCTTCCTGTTTAAAGTGGTAGTTAAAGTGCCTGGTAATCTGCAAATTCTCTAGGTGGGTATACTCGACAGCATGTTGCGCAGCGGGTGTCTGCCTTTTCAAATTGTCCCTCCGTTGTATGCTTTAATCTAGTTCCTTTTCCACCACATACACATACCCACCATTGATATGTGAGACAAATACGTAGATGGCCTCGAAGAAAGCAAGTGGGAAGGCTGTTAGGGAGTGGCACAACCATCATGTACGATTAGCAGCATGGGTAAAGTGGAAGTAACCAAGCTATATGTCAAGCAGAGACTTAGGAAATTTGTATGACCGCAGTTCTTCACAGATGCAACAGCGCCCTCGGTCGAATTGGAATAAGTTTTTCATTTTCATTCATTATCGTAAAGATGAAGCTTCCACCAACGCCAGACACGCCATTGCCTTCTATGTTTGCCGTCTACCAGACATAACCGGCGTGTAATACCCGGAATACCAAACCCAGAAGTAAACCCCATCTCAAGGGCACCAAAAATATGCCTCCCCGTAGTTAGTTGGTATGGTTCAATCGCCCAACAACTCCACAGGGGGGATCAAGTCGCAATCGTCTATGAACAGGAAGATTGCTTGGCCTAGGCCCACCAATCGCCCTGCTCAGCCATGGCATCGGCGACCTTGACGAAGCCGGCAATGTTGCTGCCGGCCACGAGACTGGGCAGCTCACCCTCGACGGAGTGCACGTACTTCTTGGCTGTGTTGAGACCGTTGTTGAACGCGTCGCGCATGATCTGCTTCAGGCGGTTATCAACCTCTTCGCGGGTCCATGACAAGCGCTGACTGTTCTGGGCCATCTCAAGTCCAGACACGGCTACACCGCCGCAATTGGATGCCTTGCCGGGCGCATACCATATGGCATCAGCGCCCTTGGTCTTGCGTTCGTTCTCGAACACGTCGATGGCAGCTTGCTCACAGCCCACTAGGTATGGATGTCAGTTAACTTTGCCCTGGCTTCTGGTAGTGTTTCTGTCGTCTGGATATGGGGACTACTCACTGTTGGAGCCCTCAGCAATGAATAGAGTGCCGTTCTGGACAAGAGTCTTCGCCTCCTCCTCATTGACCTCGTTCTGGGTAGCGCAGGGTAGGGCGATGTCAACACGTCCGACGTGGACCCAGGGGCGGGCGCCTTCTATGTATTTGAAGGCCGACTTGCCGCTAAACGCCGTCAGGGGCTTGCGGGCCAGCTTGACCTGGGCGATCTCCTCGATCTGCTCAGGGGTGAAGTGCGCGTCGCCCTCGGCAACCAGGCAGCCTTGGGAATCCGACAGGGAGACAACGGTGGCACCGAGCTCAATGCACTTCAGGGCGGCGTACTGTGCCACGTTGCCCGATCCAGAAATGGCCACACGCTTTCCAGCAAAGGTGCCCTTGTTGGCGTATTTCAACATCTCTTCGACGTAGTAAACAAGACCATAACCAGTAGCCTCTGTACCCAGGCATGTCAGTTCGAGCTCTAGGATGAAGATGTCAGGTCAACCTCTCCTTACCGGGTCTGATCAAGCTACCACCCCAGTCGAGCCCCTTTCCTGTGATGACACCCTCCCACTTGTTGCGTGCGCGGCGGTAGGCACCGAACATGTATCCGACCTCGCGGCCTCCGACACCGATGTCGCCGGCAGGGACGTCCGTCTCCGCACCGATGTGACGGCTGAGGCACGACATGAAGGCACTGCAGAACTTGCGGATCTCTGCATCACTCTTGCCCTTGGGGTCGAAGTCGGAGCCTCCCTTGCCACCACCCATGTTCACTAGAGACTATTATTAGCTTGGTATGCCTTGGGAGGTGGGAATGCGGGGAGAGATATTACATCCGGTAAGGGCATTCTTGAAGGTCTGCTCAAAGCCGAGGAACTTGAGAATGGACAGATTGACGGTAGGGTGGAAACGCAGGCCACCTTTGTAAGGGCCGAGGGCAGAGTTGTACTGCACGCGGAAACCACGGTTGACTTGTAGATTTCCGGCGTCGTCTTCCCACACCACGCGGAACTGGATAACCCTCTCGGGAATGGAAATGACCTTGAGTGCTGTCCGGTACTGGGGATTCTGCTCGAACAGTGTGCTGTCCTCAAGCGTGCTCGCAAGCTCTAGAGTGCCCCGATCAGTCTAGTTCTCCGAGTGACCGGCCTGAAATGTGCCCTCACCTCTGTAAGCCTGCTCGAACTCGGGCTCGGATGGGAGATTCGACATGTTGACAATCTGTTGGATGAATCCGGTCTATGGGAACTGTCGAAGGTATAATGACGCAGGCTCGAGACAGGATAAGATGAACTAGATACAGAAGAAGTTCTGGATATCAGAGTTCTGACGGAGAGAGACGAGCTTCCACTTCTGAGTCGTAAAGGCTTTATGACTGTTAGCTTTGCTTTAGTCCGTGAGGCTAGCGTGACGTACCCTTCAAAGTAACCGTGACGGCGGGACCTGTGATGGGATAACAACCTAAAGCACAGAGGTATCACGAGGTATCACCAGGCACAATCTTCTGGGAGCTGGAACTGGGACAGCGAGAAAAACGAGTTTGTCGTGGAACAGTACTTATATATTGACCAACACACTCATTTGCCTCACGGCGTCCGCCGTGAGGCAAATGAGTGATATGGGGGTAGGTGTGCCCTTCGATTGTACTTGACATCAGACGACCGTTGTTCGGCGATAAGGGGGAAAGTGTTAATATGACTTGTTTCAAATGCTAATGTGTTCCATCTTGAGCTAGACACACAGGCAAGGTCCGCGACTCCAGGCGGGTCTGTCTAAGTCTTGCTAGGTTTGGCGGACGGGATTCTTTGACGTCGTGCCATAAGTAACCTTAATTCAGGGGCATACTTGGTGGTTTGACGTGCGTGGACTAGCAAGGCCGATCGCAGTAGAAAGCGTGGATTGAAAGTTATTCACTAGTATAGTAGTAGACTAGACTTGGAAAGAAGGCGCCGGCCGAGGCCAGGCCAGCTCGTGGGGGAGCACCCTCGCACATGCCAGGATTCCAAAGGTGGAAGTCGCTTCAGGGTCTCCCACTATTCTGAGCAGGCACAGTGGTTGACTCCGAGTCGACTTGACCCTTTGAGTCTTGATTCGAGTCAGTTACTTCCTGCCGAACGGCTCGGCGGCCAAATAAGATGCTTTAGGGAGAGAGGGGCCGCGACTACAAGTATCATTCTCACTAGGAGCAAATGTTAGTACGGAGACTGCTCTTGGCACACATATTCTACAGACAGTTTTACCGACTGACTGCATTACGATGTCTCAGGTAGGGAGGCACATAATGGAGGGAGACAACAAATGGGACCAGGGCTATCAAGAAAGGCCCTCACCTTCTCTGGTTTTCTCAGCGTAGGTATAACCTGTTGCCAGTACCCCAGAAACCTAGATATTTTCGATCTTAGACTAGGTCCTGCATCGGAGGCTTGAGGCTGCGAGCTGGAAGCACCCAGTCGCGGGGAAGCCAAGAGTAGTGGGGGTTTTTTGTCGCGTGCCCCTCCATCTCACCAAACGATATCGCAGCCCAGCCAGCCGCTTTCACTACATAACGGTTTCTCCCCTATGCCGTACTGCTCAAGGCTCTAGCACCTGCAGTATCCATGTACTCCTGCATATCAATCTCAATTGCGGTATTTTATGTCGTTTAGCGCACAAGTGGCGAAGTGGACTTGACTAGGTACAAAGTGCTGCCCTGACTCCTCGATGTTGTCTAGACCCTTGCCGTGCCTGCATAGCCGTCATCGTGCATTGTCTTCAAGGTAGATACCTACCTACTATGTATGTAGGACCTAGGTAGTAGACTAGGTACAGTAGACTGCAGATCGGCTAACCTGGATAGCGGAGATGCAAGCCTTCTTTCGAGTACGCCAAGAACTCGAAGTAGCCCAACATCGCACAACGGTCCGTCGTGCCTCTTCAAAGTGACAGATCTACAGACGTAATCATCACAGTCTAAGTTAACCTACAGATTCCGTACTACAAGAGGTAAGTACCCAACATAGCAATGTCCCACCTGTAACAACTCAGATTCTGCCGTAAGTTTCCCTTCCCAGGTTTGGCAGGTACCTATTGTAGAGAATCACAACAACATCGAGTGCTGGGATACAACATGTATATACTTTGTAAGCCTCCTGTTTTATGTCACACATGGCACCTGAGACCTGAGGTGTGAGCTGCAGATTCCTGAAAACGCAAGAGCCCAATAAAAATATGTGCCTGCCTCAATTATCCATCTGCGGCCAGCCATTTATCCAAGTAAGTGCCTCCATTAGAAGTTGAACCCCCGTGGCCTCTTTCCCCAGTCCACCCAATTTTTGTTTGCAGGGATACACAGCTGTACAGGGATGGCTTGATGCCACTTTTCCAGGCCAACTTGTCTGGGTTGTTAATAATGAAAATTCCCTAACTAGTCTAACAGCCCTACGAACTGGCCGGTCGCCGCGCTAGGTAATAACCCGGTATCTACGAGACTAGAAACAATGCATGCTTGACTCTCCGATCTCGGCCTAAGAGTGTGGATGGCCGACTTCGCCCGATCTTCTATCTATGAAATGCAAACCCTGTTGTTCTTGGTTTCATGCTCATCATCATATTCATAATGCCGAATAGCTGCTAAATAAGCACCGTGTAGTTGGTATGTTGATATGCATGTTTGCTGTGCTTCAGCATCTATGTGCGACTGTAAGGTTAACGATGTAAATCCCCCAATATTGCCTCCTCCCACACGGGGCCCCAATTTTGCCTTGAGAAAGGGCCATTGTGATGGCTTCCAAGGCAATAGCAATGCCACTGTATTAACTAGATATGTCCCCAGCCCTGTATGCTCGTTCATTATATCCCGGACTTCAAGGAACCCCGGTACGCCGTGCCACGATGCTTAACTATAAATCACCACCTTATCCCGGATGCCGGTAGCCAATGACGACATGACCCTTCACCATAAGGCTGTCTGGTCAAAGTCGAACCGCTTCAGCTCCTTGCCGGCATCTTCAACGTCCTTCTTGGCCTTCATTCGCATGTAGAAGATGGGACAGTCTTTGCTGCTGCATATGACCTCGCAATGCATGCTGCCCTGGCAACGCTGACACTGCGTCCACAGCCGCCCGAACCGCACCTCGAGATCCGAAACCTTGTCGAGCGTCTTCCTGTATAGTTCACCGACCCGCGGCGCACAGTCCGAGCAGACGGCACCAGCACTCTCCTCCTTGCCTACAAGCGGCTTCTTGCACCCCATGCACGTCATCGTCTTCTTTGCATATTTCATCAGACCGCCCACCGTCGGCGCTGCGACCGAGATGGCGCGCGTGTGCGCGCCTGCGAGAAGCGATTTTGCCTTTGTATCTCCTAGGATAGGCTCGAAGATACGACCGAGGGGCTTGGCCAACTGGTTGTCCAGGTAGTACTTTGTATCGATGGGGACGTTGTTTTCAAGGACATAAATGGGGTCTTCCGAGTTCTCGAAGTTTCTTGATCCACTGGTGCCCTTGACCATCACATACGCAACACGGTCACCCAAACCCGGTGCAGAACCGGGGTCGCGTTTTCTCATGCGAGCGGCAAGCTCAACATGAGCCATTTTGGCGTCATAACTTTCTTTGGTCAACGCCTTAGTGATCACTAATTTTGACATGTCGATCCTGTTTTGTAACAGTTCCGAGATCGTATGTTTGACGTATCTGCAATGGAAAATCAGTTTGATGACCATAGGGCGACCATGGAGGTGGGTGCCTCCGACTTACTCTTGAGCTCCGTCAACGTCACGGTCGACCAGAATCATGCGAAGAACCTTTTCGATGACAGTCTGGACGAGAAGGCAGTTGTCTCGCCTGACCGTCTCAATACCCTTGGTGTCCATTTTGTCGTACTTTTCGGGCTTTGTCCAATAGAGACCGGCGTAGCGTTTCTTGTTAATCAAGAGATAGGGGAAGTATACCTTCTCAAACTCGAGTTTGATAGGCTTCGTGAATTTAGATGATACGAAGTTCGCCGCGTCTTCACCTAGCCTCATCGCCTCGGCAAGGTCCTTCGTCCCAAACCTGACCATTACCGAATCGGTATCACCATATATAACTTTGGCATTATGTGTGTAGCCATTATCGATGTGGTACCGCTTCTCAACCTCGTCTTTGGTCTTCTCAATCATTTGACGGCCATAAGCCGTTGTGCTACTGGCAATTTCGAGACAGGGGAGCTTGCCGGTTGTTGCTCCCGTCAGACCGTAGACACTGTTTGCGCTGACCTTCAGGGCAATTTGTCGACCGTTCAGCACGGCCTTCTTGAAAGGATCCGTCTCTACTGCCAGTTCCCGCTTGGCCTGCTTTCTCGCTGCCAGCAGCTCTTCCAGAATCTGTGCCAGAAGACCCTTTCGACGCTTGACGGTAACAAACATGTCACCATTGGGCGTCACTACGTAGTCCTCGTCTTTGACCAGCTTGAATTTCTCAACTTGGGTCTTTTTCACCAACGTGGTGTAGCAGAGGTTGTGGGCTTGCATGATACTAGGGTATAGTGAAGCAAAATCGAGAGTGGCGATTGGAACATCGTAGTACCCACGTGTGGGTTCAATGACTGTAGCGCCTTCGTATTTCTCCTCGGACCCTTCTGATCTCAGGTTGGGGATGACAAGCTTCTGTTCCAGTGCTTTCCGGAAAAGCTGGCTCAAGAATTTGACTTGTTGGCCGCGGGAAAGGAGGAAGTTGAAAGGAACACCAGTGACTCTGGCCATCTCGGTGTAGTTCTCTAGACAGGAAAGCTTATCCATCAGTCGCTGCGGGAGATATGCATCCTTTAAGCAGTAAAGTGCAAGCCGGCGTCTCGATTCGGGTGTTCCGTTGAACAGCTCGGTGATCATGGTGTAGTGAACATCCTCCTTCTGCTCACCCAGGAAATGGGCACAGACCGAGTTCAAGGTGTAGCTTCGGAGGTGGTGATCCCGCTGGATCAGCTGCAATAAGTCCAGTTGTAGTCGGCCATTGGTATTGGTAGCCTTCGTGTCACGATTACCCATCTGCTTGCTCGAGAAATTCGTCTCTTTGTGGACGGATTTGACATTTGGCAAGCGCGTCCAGTATTCGAATCCGTTCACCTTCAAATGTTTCGCACGGTCAAGCAGGTAAGGGAAGTCGAAGTTTGAGATATTGTAGCCGGTAATAAGATCAGGATCGACTTTGTCGAGAAAGTCCTTCCAACCCCGAAGCATATCGCGTTCGTCGTCGAAGTCAAGAATCTGCGTGGCAACAATCGGGCTTGTGGTGTCGAGGCAAAACACGTTCCGGACAAAAGGTTTGTTTTCTCCGTATCTGGTGACCACGTTTGCGATCTGAATGACAGGGTCCTGGTTGGCTTCAGGAAAGACCCCTTTGCGACCAGCACACTCGATATCGAAGGATAATATCCGCAGGGGAGCCATCTTAGACCATTCGCCCTTTGGTTCGTGAGATATCAGGTTTCTGTAGTTTATCTCCGCTTCGATCTGGCAGCTGGACTGTCTTTGGTTTTCAGGGAGTATTCGGTACATCTTGGCAGGTGCTTCGACCCAGGACATTCCGGGAATCTACTACCACTGTCAGTGATCGTAAGTCTGAAGGACGAGGGCACTAGTCACACCTTGCAATCCACCATAAACCTCAAGACGTACTGAATGTTGTCAAACGTCATGATGCCACCTTCAGCAGATTTCCACAAGCCCTTCCAGTTCGCCTTGCCTGATTCTATTAAGCTTCGAACTTTTGGGATGTATTTCGGGTCGGTCACAGTGACCCTGATGTATGGGCTCTGCGTGTTTCCCTGGAAGCCGTATATGTTTTCTTTCAACACAACCTCACAGGAGTAGATGGCAGGCTGATGTTGGGCCATTTGTGTTTCGAGATACGCTTTGAAGGCATCGCAATCGCTGGGAACAAAGGACACGGGAGCTGCGACATATAGATAGTGCTTGAAATCAGTGACATGGAGCATTACTGAGTGGCCAGTCTCTGTGACGCCAAACAGCTTTATCGTTGGTTTGGCGCCATGGAGGAACCCTTCTTCGGCCTCGATTTGCTGGAAGATGAGGCTATCACGAGAAGGATCGAAGTTCACGACAGGGGGTCTTTCCCAAGCTTGGTCTTTCTCCGCATTGGTCTGCTTAAGCTCCGAAATATCCTGGCTGAGCTTCTCAAGGACTTCAGACTCGAATGCGCTTCTTGGTTGGCTGGAGCCGAGCTTGGAGCCTGGACCTTGTTGAGAACTGTTAAGGCGCGACGCCGGGGAGGATGTCAAGGGTTCTAATCGACGTCGTTTGGTGTCGGATGGCGTAGAGGGTATGTTGCGCTGTAGACGCTTCTGAGGGAGGATGGCTGTTGCCATGGTCTCCTCACATCTAGGTTTTCTGCCTTATTCCGAGAAGTAGGGGACAGGTAGATGCAACGTAGACCAGATTGTCTGCGACGATATATGTGGTCCTGTGGTTGTTTGAAGGGGGGAGGATGGTCCAGGCTTGAGATAGAAAACCAGCAGAATATGCTGTATGCTGTATACTGTACCTGGCAGTTCTACAGAATCGCGTCAAGAACGCGCTCCATCAGACCAGGTTCATGCTGCTGGGTGGGGCTAATTAAGAATGGCGCGTCCCCGAGGTCGTGATGTTACAAAGATACATGTGGGTACAGTACAGCAGTACACCACAGTGACCGCACTAACCTTACTAAGGTACCTACTTACCTAATGCTATTGAATCTTGATGCACTGAAGGCTTGCAGTGCTCCAGATCTCCTCGAACTTTCACAAGCACGTGTGCTATCAAGTCTTTCTCTATACCAAGTAAAACTTCAAAGAACCTTTTCCTGCCAGTCGATACACAGCATGGGCAAGCGTTAGCTTGTATGCTGCACAGGTCAACATTGAAGGTGAAGGAAAATAAAGATCTGACAACTCTCTCTAGATGGAGAGGTACCAAGGTTAACCTTAACCAGTTTCCACCCAGTAATAGATGCTCTACGTTGTTCAGATAAGCCTTGATTTCCATCAGGCCCTGTGTACGTAGTAACCCAGTTGACCTGCTCAGCAGGACATGAATATTTGAAAACAAATGTCTTGTTGACTCTATCGTGAGAAGGTCCCTCAAATCCTAGCTATAAAGTGACTAACCGGGGATACTCGACCACAAGTATACATGCCCCCGACACGCTCAGCTTTATGGCACATCTAATGATGCTACAACTCACGTCCGCTTGCCTTCTCAACTTCGGCACCCGAAGCTTTCTCCTCTATAACCTTTCCGCTGGGCGTCCATTCCAGCGCCTTTAATCTCTCTGACAAGATAGGGTGAGAGAAGTGATAGCTCGCATACATCCAGTCGGCTTCCATTGTGCTGAGGTTTTGGATCTGAAGCTTGATAAGTGATGTGGCAAGCTCTGCCTTGTAACCGAAGTTACGTGCAAATTCGTCAGCCTCAAACTCGAACCGTCGGCTCATAATGTTCATTAGCAGCTTGGTGATAGTATCCATAGGAGCCAATGCATCGGAGAAGAGGATGAAACCAATAATGATTGGATGTTCCCTTATAAAGCCAAAATCGGAATACAGCGAGTTGTTGTTGACGAAGACCGAGAAGAGAGTGAAGATGTAGAGCACATGCAACTAGTATGCGTTAGCAGCTGCATAGACTCGAGAAAGGAAAAATTGACTTACCTGTGAGATACCGAAGAGACGGGTGGTGTGGCCTAGCTTCCAGTGGCCCAGTTCGTGCGCCAGGACGGCTACAACCTCTTCCTCTCTGCTTTTTTCAATGAGGGTATCATAGATGACGATGTGCTTCTTCCACGGAAGACCAAAGAAGTAGGCATTGCTGTGGTTGCTGCGCTTGCTCCCGTCGATAACGAAGAGCTCATGCAGCGGGAACTTGAGCTTCTTGGCCAAAGCCTCGGTTTCCGTCTTGAGCTTGCCTTCTTCCAGTGGAGATAACTTGTTGAAAAGGGGCAGGATAACGATGGGATAGACCGTAATCATAAACATCTGGAGAGCAGCGGTAAAGAGCCACAAGTAAGTGACGAACTGATTGCCAGTTTTCTTTATGATGCCCAAGAAGCCGGCAAGTATGGGCGGCGCAAGGACGAACGCGAGCAAGTTCGACTTGATCAAGTCGGTGACGAAGAGCTTTGGTGTCTGTTTATTGAATCCAAACTTCTCTTCCAGAACAAAAGTGTGGTAGATGTTGGCAGGGAGGGACAAGGCTTGCTGGATCAAGATGAACGACAATATGAAGACGATGGAATGGGAGATCTCTCCCGTGAAGCGAGCTGGCGCAAAGCGCAGCAGCAGACTGCCAGTCCATGACCACACCTTAGGCAAGACATCATAGTGTATGAACGCAATATTCTGGATTTGACTTATGAGACCCTTGACAAAACCGAACTTTGCCTTGGCACGACCGTAGGCTTGGCTTTTGTTATAGACATCTGGGGAAACTTCTTGCTCAAGTACTTTGGGAGGCTTCGTATTTTTGAGGACCTGGTACTGGCGTAGGGAAAGGAACTCTTCGAAAATGTATTGTCCGATGGAAAACCCGATAATGACCTTTTTCCACGGGAAGAGCGGCCGGTCGAGGGCACGAGCTAAGCGCTGCAAATATGTAAGAAGCAGAACTCAAGAGATCCCATCGCTAGACTTGTGCACGAGAACTTACCTGAAGGAAATCCATCTCGTCAATTGATGGGCTTCCCAGACGAGAGGTGGAGGATGACAGTATCCCGGAGGGAAGCTTGTGCAGTGACGACTTCAACTGACTGATAATCAACACGAAACTGTGTCTACTGTCAGATTGTGGCTGAGTGACTTGGGTGGGGTGGGGTGGAACTGTGCTTAGTCGTCACGTGGCTGAGGGTAATTCTGCATGAGAAGAGCGATTTCCGACCTCCTCCTAATAAACCAACCTACACAGTTAGGTACCTACTGTTCCCAGTTCATGTTGCCAAGGAATTGTCAGTGCAAACACACAGTCGATTGCACGCCAGTCAGGCACGGCCAGGTATAACATCTATTACACAGGACCTCCTTGATAACGCAGTACTGCTGTAGAGCGCTCATGTCTGTGTACCTCTAATGCAAGGTAGAGAGATACATGTCTCTAGCACATCCTCCTCACTACCTATCTCATATTGGCTCTTACTCGCTCTAGAAGCTGGTCCCTTGTATCGTCTGGCCCGGGAAATAAGTTACGCTGTCTTTGGTCAGAAAATCGACGCAATGCATACAACTATTCCCACCCCTATACATACAGCTTCGAGCCATCGTCTTAGCTCCTCTCGTGTCCAGGATGCTGGATTACCGGTCGGATCTGCCTCGGGAGGGAAGAGACTACCGCCCCAGAAGGACCACTGCAAGTAGATGTCAGACATATCTTGTGCCAAAAAAAGAGTGGTATCTGCATTGCAGACTTAAAAGAAGCGAACTGGCCAAACATACTGCTACAGCAGCTGTGACTAGCCCAGAGAAGACTATCCAACGAGACACCGTCAGTGCGTTGTATATGCATAGGGTTGGAACTTTCACCCATACCAAGTACGGCGTTCTAACATATATCAGCTGCAGCACTATAAAGAACGATATAAGTTTCTTTGTTCTTTTACCTTGGATCTCAGGGCGTTATCAAGCGGCGTGTTAGGCATTGTAATAACTGCTGGAGTTGGGAACAATAAGACAAGAACGGATATCTAATACAATAGGTGAATATTCTTTAAGGTAACCCTTATTCAAGGCGAAGGCATGTATATATTGACGTTGATTCTAGAGTAAAGATTGCATGTCTGGGTGTCGTCCTAAACTGTACCTACCTCTTATGTAAATGCCACCTTGATATCCTGTGGCGTCCAATGATGGTATGGTGGGTACATACATCGTACTTGATACTGAAGGGGCAACAAACACCACGTAACCACTTTCCATTCCCTTCCCTCTCAGATCAAGCATTTGGTGCCTTAGGTAATCAAATGCATTGGCTAACGTGTTCACTACTACCGAAGAACATTCTTAACGGAGACATATTCACTCATTGTAAATCGCAAGGTGGAACTTGGCAGGACTCTTCTAGATTGAAGTGCGACTCCTTTTAATACTTCAGTAAGGCTGCCTAAGGGATGTACATGTAGGTACCTAGCTTTGCCAGCTGTGGGCAACATATGTACTTGTGTAGCACAGCTGTAAATAACCAGCCAAGCCTTTTGGCACTGTAAATCCGACTGTACGGTTAACCACCCCTACCTCCTGAATTGGCCAAGTTGTTACGAACACACGCACACAGAGAGATTTCTGGCGCTTCTGGTGCTCTCAGGCTTTTCTGGGCTCCTCTGCCTCTTTAAGATCTCTAGTATGACATGTCTGGACAGGTAGATCTGAAACTAAAACCTTGCGGGGCCATGGGTGACTGAACAGGCTGAAAGCCTGTAAGCGGCCCGATCCGACCATATAAGTGTTTAAGATGATGGGTGCTGATATTGAGTTCTCTTGCTATTTGCACCCTTATATCGAGATATCAGTGGACACCTCTGATTTGCTCCATGAATGTGCACTTATCAGTCTAGTAAGGAGGAAGCTTGGATTTCTGGAGTTTCCTAAGCTGTGCCCTTGGCTAACCAAAGGCTCAAGTCCTGACTGGTTCTTGTCTCCTCGAAAGTTCAACAAGGGCAATCATGATATGGATATGCACCATGGAAGTGTTAGGCCATGAGAAGTGGGTTGTTGACCAGGATATATTAGCCTTGTCCCAGCAACAAAAGAGTGAAGGGATGCCCTTCTCAAGCGACAAGATACTACTGTATGTCCCCTCTACTGTATTTAAAGCAAAAAAAAAAAATGTTATAGATTCCTGTAATTAGACTAGAGACCAGTCGTTGAACTTGATACCTATTCTCCAGCGATCACATTCACTGATCAGTGATAGTCCATCCTGTCCGTATTTGACAGAATTGAACGGGCCGCCATGGCGCTCTGGCATCTGGCAACGCCCTTCCCGTATTTGTCTAAGGTTAGCACATGGTATGCGCCCTGTACAGCAGTACAGCAGGACTGCTGTTAGGTACAATCTGAGGAAGAGCTTGTCCCCACCACAACTCGCTAGGCCAACCCTTGTCATCCACACAAATTTGTGCCAGCTTCAGAATAATTCGACTTCATCCCGCCGACGAAATTTGATCCGAGATAGTTTCTTGTTGTCAGACCACCCAACCATCAAGATGCCTAGAGAAATCGCTGATATCAAGAAGGTACTGTTCCAGCGTATCTTAGGACCTAAATAATCTGCATAGAAACCCAACTAACATAATTTACTTCCCGAATTATAGTTCATTGAGATCTGCCGGAGGGACGACGCCAAGTGTATGTTTGAACAGACCCAACCGGGGCCCCGAATTCCGCACCGAACAACAAATTTCGTTTTGTGATGCGATAACGGATCTGACGATTTCTACAGCCGCCCGCATCAAGAAGAGCACCAAGTCCTCGCAAACCAAGTTCAAGGTCCGATGCTCTAAGCAGCTGTACACTCTGGTCCTCAAGGACGGCGAGAAGGCCGAGAAACTGAAGCAGAGCCTGCCCCCTTGTACGAAACGCCCTTTCGAGCCTCAATTTCGACTTGACATTCCCGACGTGAATCAATACTAACATGTGCGCTGGACTAGCTCTGCAAATCAAGGATGTTCCCAAGAAGAACAAGAAGGGCAAGCACACTGCCTAAGCGATTGGAGTATCTGCGCTTTTCTCACTTAGGGGATCTCTTGACGGATTGGCGATGATATTAACGGATTGGGCAATGTCGACATGATCGTATCTCATGAATGACAAACAGGAGGATGTCGTGTACGGAGCCACATCGCGAATGATGCCCTGGTCTGGCATAGGCTACTACTCTAGCCCAAACAGGCGTTCTACGGACTACACGTATATGGGTTGTTTCCAAGCAAATAAGGGCTTGTGATACCTACTGGTCGTCGACAATACCATCATCAAGAGAAAGAAATGAAAACTCGGGTCAAATCAAGGATCTTGTTTCCATTGTGAAAGTCGTCTATAAAACCCATTATCGCTTCCAGATCGCTTCTGGTCGGTCTAACATGGCACGGCCTCAGAGCTTGGGTGGACATTGGCCTTGTGTTCGTCCAATTTTACGTGATTTAGTATGGTAAGGACCATGATGGAAAGGGGGCAAGCCTAGGGTCTTAGGGATCTCAAATAATCAAACTTCACAACACCCTCCTATAATACTTCAAATCCAAACCCTTCGCGATTGCCTGCAAGGGGCCAGCCCAGTCGGCAAAGTTAGGGGATTGCGCAAACTCCCTATGTTTCTCGACAGACGGCCAGCCAACGAAGAAGACAAACTCGTCGGTCTCAAGATCCGGCTTTTGTACGCGAAATCCGTATCTCAGGACCCTCGGTTTCACAAAGGCCTCTAAGATGCCTTTCCCAGACTCCCATGCCTCCGAAAACTGGCCGCGCTGATCGGCCGGTATTCGGACCCTTCCCACACCGATGACGGAGCTCGTCAGCAGCGGTTCCTCTTCCAAGCTCTCCTTGTCAGCACCGGTCGGCCGAGAGAAGACATCGACATCGAGGTGGAAGTACTCGAGCTTGCTGAAGTCGAAGTGTGACGCCAGTGGCGCAGAGCTGTTCCTGTACTCCTCGCTCGCTAGCCAGGCCCCGTGCTCCTCGCTGGAGGACCAATGCGCCGTCTCCATGACCACGCGAGGGTCATCCACCTGCTGCAGGAGCGAGACACCGCGGTCTTCTCGGGTTCTGTTGCTGGCAGCAGGCGAGTGGGCGTTGCGCGCGACCCAGTCGGCTTGCGCGTCGAATGCTGCCGCCATCGCGGCCTTGTTCTCCTCGGTGAACGTCTCTGAGGAGCTCGTGAGCCAAACGAGGTTTGTGACGGGCATGGTACTGGGCTGGATGGGGGAAGACCCCGGTGATTGCGTAAGGGAAGTGAAGTGAAGTGAAGTGATATCAGATATTATGACTCTTTCTTAGCAGGCAGTCTGTGGTCTCTCTACCCAACATGCAACTAATGTTAAAACTGATTAACCTTCTACAAGCACCTGAGATGAATTCCTTATTATTTTAAAAAGGCTAAAAATGGTTTAACGATGACGAGTGAGGTACCTTACAAATCATAGTCTGTCTTACTCAACCCCGCGTAGGGCAGTACATGTGTGCCAGGTGCTTACTCCAACTGATTTTCTGTTACGACCAGGCTGAGTTAGCTGGCACCTGCACGATGATTTTGTCGCACCATATCACGTTTGGTGTTCCTGTTTATATCATCTGAGAAAGAACCTAATAGGTAACGTGTTGACTCTGTCCCTTTACGCAAGGCATGTATCTGGGATGGGTAATCCAAGTCATAGAAATAAGTGGTTGTGTTCCAAACGAAGGATGAATGTTTTGCTTATTATATGGTATCTTACAATTTACAACAACGGATTGGGCTAAATTGGGAACTACCCGGCAACGATAATGTACCATAATTGTAGTCGAGGCTTGGCCGGGACGGGAACTCGGGATTACTGAACTCGGACGGACCGGCGCATCGCCGAATGAAGGCCACCACGTACAGCTACGGGCTGCCCTTGCTATTTGGGCAACCTCTTTTGGCCGCGGGATCACAAATCTTTCTGTCCATGACAATAGGAACACTCCTGGTACATCCTGGCCAGGTATCGCTTTAGAGACCCAACAGTAGTAAAAGCTCCAACACCTTCAGAGTATTTGTTCGCAGAGCGTAACACAGTAGCCGGTCTGGCCGGCCGAGCGCAAATCAAAGCCACGGGAGCACGGGCCATAATCCTACTACATACTGCTGTACTTTGTACCGATAAGCTCCCAGGTTGTAGCCCAAAATTTCACGATACAGCCTCCCCGGCCCAGATTTGGAGCAAGTCTCAACAACTATGCGGTCTCGAAGATAGGATGGAAATGGACACGCAGGCGCATTGGGGTGAGACGATGTTCCAACAGCTGCTCCGATGCCACAAACTTTATCTGAGTCAGATCAGACGAAGCAAGTATCCCCAGCATTCTAATCATCTAGGCCTTCCCCGCCGACTCGCGTAGCCGCTCGGTCCGTATCACCACGATGCAGGTAAGACGAGCAGGCGGTATAAGGGCGCCTTGTCTAGCTGGGCTTGTAGCTCTTATGCGCGAGCTCGAGGTTCCCATTTCAGACTTGGAACACATCGTACACGATACCAAAGTCTCTGTGGTGTCAGGCATAGAAAAATATTCCTGTCACTGGAATTGTAACGTTGGACGGCTCTGTGTGACTAGGTAAGTTCCGAGCAAAGTGAGCAGAGAGGGTATACCTACCAAGTACATACACAGTAGTTCTGTTGTACCTTTGTGGAAACATTTACAGGACGCAGTCTTCCCAGAAGGGAAAGGTCGGCCTGTCCTGTACCAGCTGAATGCTGCAGCCAATAATGTTTGGGATCATTCCCACGAGATTCATGCTTTGCGTCCCAGCTCATTGGGGAGAAGAACCCACAACCTGTCGTTCAACCCCACATACAAGGAGGGGAGAGTGTGGAGTATGCCGATTATCATTTTTGAGGGTTTGGGTTGCTCATCCCCGGCCTGAATTAAGTTCAAGAAAAGGGTCCAGGTCAAATCGAACATTGAGTTCTCAATGTTTGATAGAGACTTCTATACGTACCTGCTTGTTGGGCTCTCTTGATCAGTTCTGTTCCAGGATAGTCTGGATAGACCAGGTAGAGAAGGCAGGAGGAGGCAGTCCAAACTCCAAAGATGTAAGGGACATCAAGCCGTACCCTGTGAGTGGAGACCCGAGAGCCGAATATTCGACCTGAACAGGTTCGGGTAACTACCTAGTTGCCGGATACTTACTCAAAAGGAATGCAGTGATTTTCCACTTGGAAGCAATCAAAAGTCGAAGATCATGGCTATATTGATGACATGCAGCCCTCCTGGCCAGATCCGACCACGCATATGCACCGAGGAAGCTGAGGGCAGGGAAAGCGCGTCGTCGATATTTGTGTATTGCTGTACTGCTGTTGTATTGGAGATAAGGCACGGTGCGAGGTGAGCTGAAATTGCATGACGTGAGGGCTTTGTACCACATGACCCAGTGAAATCCACGGCCTTCTGTTGGACGGCTGGACATCCTTTATAAAACTTGGAGATTCACCGTATTCGTTTAACATGGGATTTCATAGACAGGTCTGTTCTACTTCGAAGGTACGCCCATTACCAAGCGCAGCATCTCCTCTCGTCTTCTGCTACGTAGCAACAATGCGAGGAAACATTTCAAACTACCAGGAACAGTAAGTGTCCGGTCATTTAGAGTGCTTACATATCCGCCCTTGATGTACTGGATTAAAAGTACAAGCTAGTGGGATTTGTCCAAGTACTGTTCAAGTACCGGCGTGGGAATGTTGCTTTGGGATTGGTGCGGAATGCCCATATCCGTCCCTTTCAACGCTTTTCTTTTCTTAGAAACAAAACATACAAATATCTTCGTCACCTTTATGCGCAACAACCCGATAATCTTGTTCGTTTCTTTCTCCAACTCTGGCCTTCCTTCATCCTTACCTTGAGATCTTGCCCTGTCTTCTCCTCCCATAGTCAATCATATTTAATAGACCATCGCGATACTGCCGAAGCCTTTGTCTCGCGAATATTCCCAGTTGAACTTAATATTGCATGACCTTGCTTTGCTATCACGCCCCTTTACCCTGGTTTCAGTCTAGAGCGACTAGCGAGTCGATCTGCGAGAGTTGCGAGAGCTTCTTGTATCTTTTACGTGTTTCGATTCCAGCCGCGCTCCAAGGATTTTCCTGTAGAAAAGGGGTAAATTGGGGGGCTTTCCAACAACACACACTTCTTGTCGCAATCAGTGACTTGCACTTCAACTAGACCCGACAGTTCTGGCTCAGACATGTCCGACTCTTCGAATGGCTTGCGCCGCGGTCCCGAGGTAGACAAGAATGGATACAAAAATGACAGCACGAATGGCAGTATGATTGCCAATGGCAGGAGGTCTTCCTCGAGTTCGAGCGATACACCTAGACAGAGCCGTAGGATGTCGACCCCGATGATGCCCCCTTTTATGGTCTCGGCACCCGGTAAAGTCATTGTCTTCGGCGAACATGCTGTGGTCCACGGCAAGGTACGTGGCTAGGCAGCCTAGAGATCCTCTCGATCTCAGACTGTCTCTTTCTACTGTTTTTCCTTTGGGGAGCGATCGAGCTGACTCTGCCGCATCAATTAGGCTGCCATCGCTGCATCGATTTCGCTGCGGTCCTACCTTCACGTCACGACCCTCTCTAAATCGAAACGCACAATTACTCTACGATTCCCCGACATTGATCTGGTGCACTCGTGGCGCATCGACGACCTACCTTGGGACCTGTTCTCGCATCCTTCCAAAAAGAAGTACTATTACGATCTAGTGACCAGTCTCGATCCCGAGCTGATGGCGGCCATCCAGCCGCATCTTGCAGATGTCTCGGTCGACAAGCCCCCCGCCGAGCGCAAGATTCACCAGAACTCTGCCGCCTGCTTCCTGTATCTCTTCCTCTCTCTGGGTTCCCAGAGATTCCACGGCTGCATATACACGCTACGATCTACGATACCCATCGGTGCCGGTCTGGGGAGCAGTGCGTCCATTGCCGTCTGTCTCTCTGCTGCCCTCTTGTTGCAAATCCGTACCCTTTCGGGACCGCATCCAGACCAACCATCGGAAGAGGCGCGGTTACAAATCGAAAGGATCAATCGGTGGGCTTTCGTTGCGGAGATGGCCATACACGGAAATCCGTCCGGCGTCGACAACACGGTCTCTACGCAGGGCAAGGCGGTCGTCTTCCAGCGGACCGATTACGATAAGCCCCCGGTTGTAACGCCGTTATGGGACTTCCCCGAGCTTCCGCTGCTTCTGGTGGATACACGCACGCCCAAGTCAACTGCTGCAGAGGTCGCAAAAGTTGCAAGACTAAAGAACATGCACCCGAAGCTCGTCGGCTCTATTCTCGACGCGATCGACAAAGTCTCCCGGACCGCAGAGAGCCTTATTGGCGAGGCGGATTTCAGCAGCTCGGACGATGAATGTCTCAGGCGCGTGGGAGAGCTAATGTCAATCAATCACGGTTTGCTCGCCTCGCTGGGAGTGTCTCATCCTCGACTTGAGCGTGTTCGGGAGCTGGTTGACTTTCAAGGGCTCGGATGGACGAAGCTCACGGGGGCTGGCGGCGGCGGATGCTCGATTACTCTCATGAAACCTGGAGTGCCGAAAGAGAGGATGGACGCTCTCATGAGCCAGCTCGACAACGAGGGCTACGTCCAGTTCCGAACTACGCTTGGTGGAGATGGAATCGGTGTCCTGTGGCCTGCCGTCTTGAAGAACGGGTCGGACGAAGATGAGGATGGTGGCATGGAGATCGATCTCGACAAGTTCCTCAACGCCCCCGGAACCGAGGGTGTAGAAAAGCTCGTCGGTGTACACGGAGGGACAGGTGAACGAGAAGGATGGAAGTTCTGGAGGGTAGAGAGCCGATAGGAGATAGGAGCAGCAAGGACAAACTCGAGCGTGCTGCGTTGTTTAAGTTGAAACTTTGCTTCCCAGGCCGTCTTGTCTTGTTATCATACCACACTTACAGAATACATACCTGGGTTATGCTTTGGGACAAAGCTGGGGTTCGCGGGAAGGGTCGGCAAACATCCTTGGGAGTAGGAGCTTATTTATTACTATTGACAAAATCGCCTTGTGGTCGTTTAATGGATCAGAGACAACTACCTGGAGTCACTCAGGTACTATGATATCATACCTCTCTCTCAAAGCAAGTAGCTGGTGGTATTCGTGTATGCATACAGTGGGGGACGACGCGGTCACAACGTTCGAAGCTCTTGAACACGTTCATTCATCCGACATGCCTGTTTAAGTTGTGGTGAACCTCCAGATCAACAGGGTTGTATATGTAGAACGTGGGACCAATTTTGGGACGATGCCAACCCCACCATGATTAGTAGTCTAGTACTACAGTAACCTAACCTTAGGACTCAGGAGTAGCATACAGCAGTACGACCTATCGAGCACCAATGTTACAATACCGATCTTACTTACTAGGTTATTATGTACATATAACATAGTGCTCCCGTATTCCATTCCCTTTGTTTCCGTTCTTCGGCAGCCTGCAGAAATGCCTGCTAAGAGCAAGGGCGCGACTTCGAAGCTGAAAGAAGTCGAATGTAAGCTATCGGCATCCGCATCCTGACAAGCTTTTGTCAGTGCTCGCTCGACACCGTTCCGCTTCGCTAACGCCTCCATTGCGGAACACATAGCACAGCAATCAGCATCGGCACAGCAAGCGCCGGCACCAACCAAGACCGTCCGCGAACATCAATGGCAAGAATACTGGGCGACTAATCCTCTCGAAAAGATTGTCGAAGAGCAGGGCTTCAGCAGCTTAAGCCCGGCCGACAGACGGACGTATCTGAACCTTGGCCTGGCTCGCAACCCTCGCGAGGTCGAGAAGCTCTCCAAGAAAGGCCAGCGCGAGCTGTGGAAGCAACTGAGTGAGGCAAACATACCGCTGCGCAGCGCACCGCGTCCGACAGAAAATCAGTGGGGCCGCGACAAGAACGGCCGGGATATTGGCGACTACTCACTTGATGAGTATACTGCTTACAGAAGGAAGAAGTCGAAGCTTAGCGACCTGCGTCTGGAAAGCCGTATGTTCAAAGACCACAGGACGTGGTCCGAGTTAGGAACGATCAATTCCCTTACCGGAAACGGATACGCGATCAGCCAAGACGAGTTGGAAGCCGAGAAGCAACGACGTCAAGAGATGGCTCTTCTTGAAGCGGAGTTATATGGCACCATGGCAGGGCCTATTGCCCAAGATCCAGAATGGGACGATATTGCCCCTATACCGCAGACCGAGCCGGAGGGCGCCTTGGCAACGATTGCATACACTGAAGACTACGCTGAAGGTATGATTGGAGTTCTGCACATTGGCCCCGGAAGTCTATCAGTGACTGACCATTGAAGCGTAGCCATGAGCTATCTCCGTGCCGTCATGGCAGTTAAGGAACACTCATCACGCTGTCTCAAACTGACTGAGCGTATCGTGGACATGAACCCCTCGCATTACACCGTGTGGCTTTACCGCTTCGAGATCGTCAAAGCACTGAACATTCCGGTGCCAGACGAATTGTCTTGGTTGAATGAATTGTCGCTCGAGCACTTGAAGAACTACCAGATCTGGCATCATCGCCAGCAGCTCATTGATCTGTATTACCCCACGCTCCAGTCGGACGAGACTGCCATTGCAGAGCTCACCAGCAGCGAACACAGCTTCCTGGCACAGATGCTTGAGAAAGACACCAAGAACTACCATGTCTGGAGTTATCGGCAGTATCTAGTACGAAAGCTGGGCCTCTGGGACTCGGTGGAGGAGATGCGTAGCATCGAGGCCATGATTGATGACGATGTCCGTAACAACTCGGCCTGGTCACACAGGTTCTTCTTAGTTTTCAGCAACCCTGCCCAGAGCACGGCCGGTTCGCACGCGACCGAGCACGATCCTGCCCTGCCCACAAGCATCATTGACCGTGAAATTTCGTACACGCAGGAGAAGATCAGCCTGGCGCCCCAAAACCAGAGCCCTTGGAATTACCTGCGTGGCGTGCTCGTCAAGGGGGGCCGACCGCTAGAGACTCTGCGTGAGTTCACGGAAAGCTTCATCACGGACCTGGGGCAGGGAGAGGAGAAGGAGCAAGTCCGTAGCTCGCATGCGCTGGATCTTCTGGCAGACATCTACAAAGAAGCCGGCGAAAAGGAGAAGGCGGACCTCTGTCTTCGCAGACTTAGCGTGAAGTGGGACCGGATACGAGAGGGCTATTGGTCTTATAGACGACGCATGCTATGAACGTTACACTTTTCCTTGCCAATGATAGGTACACACGAGACCAGAAGGGGGGGCTTTCATACAGCACGAGGTTGTTTCTCTATACCATCTTTATATTATCGACTTGGTACGGGTGTTTTGGGAGGGAGGCTTCTTGTTAAAAGTCACCAAGGTAGTAGAAAGTGTGGGAAGCATGGGAATAAAACACATCTGTTCCTACTATATTAACTGGAACTCCTTTAGTATACTTCTCATCATAAGCTCAAATAAGAATAGCAGGGGCGCAGATAGAGATGCCAGTATGACTATGTACATGCAGTTCCCGGCTCTGCGCAGTCTGAAGCTCAAGATATTCTTCCACGCCCTCGCCCTCCAGCAAGGACAAACGCTTCCCCCAGGCACTGTCCAAGATATCCAAGCTATGGACGCCGAGCAAGACCTCTAGGTTACTCGGTCATAGCCGACGCGCTGGAAGCAGCAGGACAAAACGACATGATCACGGCGAGAGACCGAGATCTAGACCGAGGGGGCATCTTCTTCCTCCCCGCAGCAGGGGACGCCGCATCTATGTACTTCCCGGAGGGTTTTCACCTATCGACCAAGCCGGTGGCTTCGGACCGAAGAATGCTCGGCCAACCGCCACATTAAAAAAACCACATTACAGCGCATCCGGGTTCGGTATAGTTGTCCTGCAGGTTATCTTCAGCATCTTGAAGATTGTTTAGTCGGTAGAGGATTCGGCACAGTTGTTTGCCTTCTTATCGAAATCTTGAGCCTGGCCAAGGCGGATATCTTGTGGGTTATTGCCTTGTACTACCAGGTGTACACTACTATGTATGTAGACGCTGGTTTTGCAGAAAAGAGGAACAGAGCATACAAAAGCATCCGGCCGAGCTGATTCTGATAAAACAATATGCTGTACCTAGCGAGCGTCGAACTCAGAAGTTGGAATTCAGAATACCTTTATGTTTGCTTGATTCTCCTTTTACCTTGCAAGTATGTATACATCCTGTTGACCACAAGAACTTCAAGGTTAACCTAGAAGAGAGGGGTAGCTTCCAATTCCATCTGTCTGGCACAGTGACATAATTGCCCAACAAATTCTCATACAGCCCTGTATGTACATACATGTACCGACAGGGGCGTGTTAGGTGTGCACTGTCATCCTACGACGATATTTGGTAAATCTTACAGCTAATCCCTGCTTGTTCGAGTTAGGTTGGTTAGACTCTAGAGCAGTGACGCACAACAGCAAATGTGGCATCTTTTTGGTCTTGATACCTCATAGTCTTGATTTCAAAGCGCCGCTTCTTTTAACTACAACTGACAGCCAAGTCAGAAAATAAACCACCTCTCATCGTTGCTTTACTGCTGTACTTATCACCCCGCCCTTTCCAATTGCCTAGTCTTGGTACATACATTCGATTCGCACTGCCTCTCTACAACCATGGTTCTACTCAAGAGCTTCGTGCTCGCCGGCCTCGCCGCCGTAGTGGCAGCTAAATCGGCCGTCCTCGACCTGATCCCAGACAACTTCGACGATGTCGTCCTCAAGTCCGGAAAACCCACTCTCGTTGAGTTCTTCGCCCCCTGGTGCGGGCACTGCAAGAATCTTGCCCCCGTTTATGAGGAGCTCGCCCAGGCTTTCGCCTCGTCGAAAGATGTCCAGATCGCCAAGGTTGATGCCGATGCTGAGAAGGCGCTGGGGAAGAGATTTGGCATTCAGGGCTTCCCTACCCTGAAATTCTTCGACGGAAAGAGCGAGAAGCCGGAGGAGTACAAGGGTGGCCGGGATCTGGAGAGTCTGACCAAGTTCATCACGGAGAAAACCGGCGTCAAGGCGAAGAAGGTGGTACAGAAGCCCAGCCAAGTGGAGATGTTGACGGATGCGACTTTCAACAAGACCATCGGTGGCGACAAACATGTTTTCGTCGCATTCACTGCGCCGTGGTGCGGTCGTAAGCCATGTCCCATTCGTCTATCGGATTATCTGGAAAGGACTAACTAACGCTGCTCAACAGATTGCAAGAACTTGGCCCCTGTCTGGGAGAGCCTTGCGGAGGACTACATCATTGAGCCCGACGTTGTCATTGCCAAGGTTGATGCCGAGGCGGAGAACAGCAAGGCCACGGCCAAGGAGAACGGTGTCACCTCGTACCCCACGATCAAGTTCTTCCCCAAGGGCTCGACCACTCCCGAAGACTACAATGGTGGCCGAAGTGAGGTAGAGCTGCTCGAGTTTGTCAACTCTAAGACCGGCGCTCGCCGTGTCCCTGGCGGCGGCCTGGATGCCACTGCCGGTACTATCGACGTCCTGAACCACATTGCCCTGAAGTACGCCGCCGGTACCGCGAAGGTGTCGGATCTTATCGTCGAGGCTAAGAAGGCCGTCGAGGGGCTCGGCAAGGATGCGCAATACAAGTACGCCGAGTACTACATCAAGGTGTTCAACAAGCTTGCGGAAAACGAGGGTTGGGTGGCCAAAGAGTCGGCGCGCTTGGACAACATCATCAAGAAGGGCGGCCTCGCTCCCTCCAAGCTGGACGAGCTCCAGAGCAAGTCCAACATCCTGAAGCATTACATTAACAAGGTCCTTGGCAAGGATGAGCTCTAAAGATGACAATGCCTTTTTGATCTTGCGATAAATCATCTAGACTGGAAACAAGCGTAATCAAGACAGGGGATGTGAACGCAGAAAGGGAAGAAGGATGCTCGCGGTTTTTGGTGGAACATTTTCCTGTTAAGAGTGTATCATGATATTTGCCCTAAATAAACAGACTCCCCCAAACTTCTGAAACACCGTGCTTTGCCGCCATCCGCACTATGCCCTGATGACCTGTCTCGTCTTGTCCTGATTTCCTTTTACCGTTGTTCGGACTTGACCGGAGAACTTGGACTTTGGGTGGTCTCCTTGTTGGCTTTGAGGGAGGCTTCAAGGTTGTCTAAGCGACGCGACATCTCGTCCACTGACAGCACAGAGAGGTCAGTGACATAGATCGGTTAACCGCAGGCATGGATAGAGGAGCGAGGGTGTCTCGGTTCTGCGCGCGCGAACACGTACTCTTTGCGAATATCTCGTTTGATACATTGGCAAACTTGTTCGACACTGCAGGATCCTAAGGTCAGTTAAGGCGATACGAGGCAATTAAGAGGGAGGTACCCGTGATCGTAGTAGTAGGGATTGGAGGGGCAGGAAGGGAGAGACGTATAAGTGAGCTCTCTCTCGCTCTCTCTCAAAAAGGGCACCATGCCAGAGAGTAGTACACGTACAAGAATTTAGCAGGTCCTCGACAACGACGGTCAACTCATCAGAGCTCTATGAATAATTTCAGAAGCTTCTCGTCAGCAACCCATTGTTCTTTGCGTGGACGGATCATGGGAGGTATATCGGTGCATAAAGCTGGAAGGTACCTCAGTAGTACGTAAAGTAGGTACTTAAGGGAGGTAGGTAAGTCTGCCACGTACATTGCCAACCTGGCCGTCGTCGTTGGATTTCTCTTCAGGCTTGTTCGAAGACATCCTTGAGGCTTGTGACGGGGGTGTATGTAGATTTACTGACGATGACGAAAGTTAAAGTCATTAATATTTGCACGAGTACCAAGGCTGCTAAGCTTAGGTGAAAGGTACCTACTTCCTAATGCGCTATGCAGCTGCGAAGACGGAGTTGGTAAAGGGAGGGGAGGAGTACAGCATACCTACTACTGCACAACAGCAGCTAGGGTTGCCGATGGGGCCTTTTGGGGCCCTCTACGACGGTGCTAACCTACATACCTACCACTGTATGATGATAGGTTCACCATGGGCGCATAACAGCTTTCTTAACAAGAGTTCTTCTATCTACACATCCTCAGCGCGAGACACGCGAGAAATCAGTCTTGTGTCCTATAAATTCCATCATGTCGGTGCAGTGACGTGATGGAAATGCGAAAATTATCATGCCGCAAATGCCACAAGCTCAGGATAACGCGCGCATCATCTTCCTGATCTTTCTCCTTTTCTGGCTCGCCTCCAGCCCAGATACAGGTCCGGGACTCCTTGTCGGCCCGGGCCAGATTCGCAACCGTCTAGCGTACGAGCGAGCGGCTCATATCGTCCTTAATAGCACAGCATGGGGTGATTTCGCTCCCCGGCTCGCCGATGAGCCACCCGAGGTCGAGATTGAACACAAGTATTTGAACTTGACCGGCTTCCGGGAAGAAGACAGAATCGCGTGGGAAGACCTCGGCCGGTTCAAGGGTCGGTGCGAAGAATGGAGTCGTAATGCCATGAGAGCCTCTGAGACACAGTTACCTGTCTGGCAAAATGCTACCGGCGTTATTCGCGGTATGTGGGAGCGCAGAAACGCCTCGGTTCCGAGAACACACTCCGACTACAACCTCACTCATATGAACCCCGACGTCTCTTGGAGCGGCCTGAATATGGACTGGAGCAGGAATATCACGGGGAGAGAAGGCAAGATATTGGTGAGGATTGATGACTCCGAAGATGCCGAGACGGAGCCGGAACGTCCACATTCCAGTATTCTTCACCCGAAGGAGATTCGTGCCCGTCATGTGTCGACTGCAGTTACTATCGAGGACACTGCCGGGAGCGGAAACAGTTGGGAGATGCGTATGCACGGGGTTCACTGGCTAAGCCAAGGCGTCATGCTTTTTACCACCACGAGTGACAAGTATGCTGGTATCTTCGGTCTCCCCCATCTCACAACGAGCCCGGAGTATTTCGAATCAAGCCAGGCTCTACTCAGCAGGACGCTTGGCAATGCTTTAGATAAGAAGGAGAAAAGGTCATTCGCTGATCCGTCCGATCCCTGGGCATCCACGATCGATACGCCGGCTGAGGCCTGGAATCCAACACCACATTGCGAGTACCTGCTTTATGTCCAGATTCATCCATTGGATCCTGGTACACTTCGAGTCCAGCCAGCCATCACCGGCCCAGAGAACTTGATCAAGGCCATCCATGATGTCGAAAACGAACTGCGCTTCCCTCAGGGAACGCCACATAGGACCACTCCACGGCTGCAAATGTCCGCCGTGCTTTACTCCCCCGACTGCGCCTATTTCCTCGAGAGCAAAGGCCCCCCAGAACACCCTCAAACAGAGGGAGAGCACTTACTCGGTGTGAAGCAAGAGGTATTCTTGCATAATGTTAGCACTTGGCTACTGGGGTTGGCCTTGGTCATATTCGGACAGCTTCAGTTGCTCAAGTTGCAAATGAGGGAAACATCAACTCCCTCAACACTGGGTCGAGTCAGCTTCTATACTGGCAGTATAATGCTGCTAGCCGATGGCATCATCTTCGCTGCCTCTGCGGCATGGAGTTTATCCGCTTCCAATACCTTGCTTCCGTCCCTGGTCGTAACCTGTTCCTCCTTCCTCTCTATGACCGTAAGCATATTCTTCCTCGCCGAGGTCTATAAGGCTCAAGAGCCCGAATGGAGACGGCAAGAGCGCGAGAGAGAAAGGAACAATGCTTCCACAGCCAGCGCACCAGGAACCGAACCGGAGCCTCCAGCACGCCCACCTACAGGGGAGAACGCTGCTTCGGCTGCAAGGCTGAGGCCGGCCTCTCCTCCCATCATTATCCCGTCTGATCAAGATATTGACGCGGAAATCGCCGAGGTTACAAACAACACAAACACCACTAACACCTTACCAGCCCCCGTTACGGCCGGCACGGCTACAACGAACACACCAAACGATGCTCTATCTGTCAGCTCCATGCTCGGACGCTTCGTGCTCATCGGCATATGCATCCTCTTCCTGAGCCTCGCTGCTGCCACTTGGCGACCCTCTGTCCGCTCAGGCTATTTCAATCTGATGGCGTTCATATACATCTCAATGTGGACACCGCAGATATACCGCAATGTCTATCGGAATTGCAGGCGAGCGCTCTCATGGCAATTCGTCATCGGGCAGTCCATCCTGCGCCTGCTACCCATTGCTTACTTCTACGTTTTCCAGGGCAACTTTGCGTTTGCCGAACCGGACTGGAAGGCCTTCGCCGCGCTTGCGGGGTGGGTGTGGCTACAAATATGGATTCTGGCAGGACAGTCGGTGCTCGGTCCGCGATTCGGGCTGCCTAAGGGCTGGATGCCGGAAGCCTGGGAATACCATCCGGTTTTGAGAGAAGACAACATCGAGGCCGGCGGCCTCCCTATCGGTCTGGTCTCTACGCCAAACAGCCCAACGCTCGAGCGCTTGAAGTCATCGGAGGACTCTAGAGACAAGAAGCAGACGAGCATCCACGCAATCGACTGCGCGATATGTCGGGAAGTCCTCGAGGTGCCCGTGGTCAGGGCCGGCGTGGACGATCCTACAGCCGGCGGTATGGCGGGCGTCTTCGCGAGGAGGATGTACATGGTCACTCCGTGCCGCCATATCTTCCATAGCGTGTGTCTGGAGGGCTGGATGAGGTTCAGACTACAGTGTCCCATCTGTAGAGAAGAACTGCCGCCGCTATAAAGCGATAATTCAGCGTCCCTCCGGGGCTCTTGTTCAATCGTTTCACCTCTGGCGTGTTATCTGTGTTCGTGCTGTTTCGCTTCATACATGTCTCCATGTTTTACCGTGCGCGCTCGGGGGCTTAAGTTATACCGTTTCCTACTGTCAAATTCATACGCTCCACAAGGCAAAATGATATTAGTCCACTATCTTGATTTTGTAACCTTGCCTTGTTAGACGAGATGAAGTTCTCCCACAGCATCCAGTTCAATAGTGTTCCGGACTGGAGCAGTCATTATATCTAAAAGTCGGCCGCGAACAAAACAGCCCTCCTTCGACATGCAATCATATATATTATCTACCTACATAAGGACTTGATGCATAGGATTACCTACTCTCGCAACGTTTGCCCCCAAGTCAAGGGTTCAAGATGACAAGGTACACCGTGCTTCGGGTTGCACAACAAAAAGAAAAAGAGAGAAGATAAAAAGAAACTGCAAACGTTAGGAAAAAGAGAATCGAGGACCCAATGGGAATTGAACCCATGACCTATGGAACTGCAGTCCATTGCTCTACCACTGAGCTACAAGTCCGCGATTTTTTTAAAGGAGCTTCGCTTGAGAAAACGACGTCCCGAGGCGGTGAGACCGCTTGCTTCTTGGAGAGCAGCTGACGTTATCGTGAGTTATGACTCGCGGGATGGTGGCTGGGTTCTTTTTTAAGTAAGTAAATACTACCTGGGATACTCAGCTTCTGTGCCAACCTGTACAGTGTTGTTAGGGTCCTAATTACACAGTAGGTATACGCTGCTTAGCAGGTTGCCGTGCCCAACGTTACAGCAGTAAAGCTTGAACAAAGACCCTTTTTCTAGATCTGAATTATTTTCATTCAGTCGATACTGACCACTAGTCCATGGGGGAAGACATTATGAATCTTCTGTCCTACCTAAAGACCTCGTAACTTGGTAAATACCTAGGCTCATGGCTCTATACATTTGCTGCTGTATGCATTTTCCAATACAGCGCTTCGGATTTGGGGTTTAACCTGCTTGTTACCCGGTTTGTTACCTACCTCCTATTGGGGTAGGAAGTATCTTCCATGACAGAAAACCCCTCCTGCGGCATGTTTGAGAATTGAAATCCCGGCTTTGTTGGTACACCATACGTTTTGTCACATGAGACACTGAAACATACTATGTTAGGTATTCCAGCTGTTGCTTACGTGTGTTTGAGCGCTCCCGTTTCGGGATTTAAAGAGCTTGCAGGAGAGAGAAGAATGCGATGAGGCGGAAAAGATGATAGGATGTGGATTTAAACCTTGACTTTGTATGGCATATATACAGTATGATAAGTGTGGAAGGAAGAGGTTAGGTTGAAAACAGTTTTATTTTCCTTCGAATATGTATGGCATGTGGATGAGGCTAACCTTGGAAGTATATACGTTCGCCGGTTCCTCCACCTAACCTTAGCTACTTACCTACTAGCTAGTCTACATACCACCTACCTTGGAAATGGAGGTAGCCAAAGACGAGTGACTCGGTGATTTCTCTGTCTTCTCATGTAACCAGTAGTCTAGTAGGACGGCGGGTTGCTCAAACCTGCCTGCCTGCCTCTAGATTAGATGAAGCCGGCTGACTATGGGCGGCGTTGCCAGGATCTAGACTAGCACATGTACATCCGATCTTGAGGTGGGGGGAGGGGGGGGAGAGACGTTCCAAGAAGAGGCATGTTTGATCTTCCGGGTCCCTGTTTCGTCTGTCTACCCCGGCGCTTGTTTGGGCAGGGCAGAGGACTAAGTTAACCAAAATTGACGGGGAAATAAACCTGGGTAATTAACTTATTCGATAACACCCGGCGATATTGTGTTACATATTAACCTAATCTCCATCTGTTCCGTCACCTCCTTCTCTTTGACGTAACGCCGTCGATCCCCCACATGAAACCCCGCGGTAGCTCAAATGGTTGAATGAGAAGCGGTAATAGATGAGCCAGTCTACTATCTAGTCTAGATAGGGTTGATTCCGCTTCGACAGCGGTCCAGTCATTATCTAGGATGTTTTAAGTTCAGGACTTTGCGCTTCCGTTCAAGCACGCGAAATATTCGGACTCTCGTCCTATCTCTCAAACCTAAGTTACTTACCTAGGAGTGATTTAATGTTGTAAGTCGCTGCAAATCTACTAGGTACCGCGCCAATAAGCCATGCCTATGTATGTTAGGTATGTATAATTTGCCATACTATAGCCTACCTTGTAATAGCCGTGTTATAGAAGACAACTATACCTCCGTTTATCTATACCTGCCCTCCTGAGACGGGAGAGGTGGAAGTGTCGAGGAGATGTCTTTTATAGGGCCGTCACACGCGCACTGGGAACAAATTTGTGAGACGTGGATGCTAAGTAAGGGTAGTTGTCCTGTATTTCACGTTGAATCTTTCACACCAGTTTTTCCTACACCTAAGCTAGTTCATTACGCACCGCTTCGGCATGCAGAAATCGTGTCACAGATCTTACGTTGACCGGACTTGAGCCTGCCGTGTGTAAATATCTGTTGAGTAGACTTTGGCAAGGGGCTCCAGACTCCCGGGAAGGCAGATACGTGTTAGAGTGTAGAAAGCGGCCTGTTTCATTCCGAATACCTGCAGTCATGGAACGTCCTACTGGCCAGTCATTATTCGAATTTCTCAATACTCCATGGTCAAGGTCCATCATACTTTCCTTACCTTAAGTAGGTACTTACTTATACATGCATTCATTTAGAGAGCCAAGCCGTAACATTTCTGACCAGGCCTACCTGCATGTGCGAAAGGTAGACACGTCATGGTATTCTGTATTTGGTACAAATATATTTTAAATATCCAACTTGCCTAAAGAGGGACTCCGTTAGATCCACGCAAGGGACAGCATCTGCAAATACGTGCTGCAGGTTGTAAGCCAGAGCTTGCATTTCTATCAGCTTTCATGTATTATCGTATTGGGGAACTTCGGAGCAAGTCTCTATAGTAGGAACCGACTACATACTTTCTTAAGTACTCTACCTGTAAGCGTCTAAGCCAGTGACATGTGTTAAACTCGGGGCCTGCTCCTCTCTATCCCTTCCTCTAACAAAAGCGATTTTTTATCTGGCCCGAGTCTATACTCTTAAAAATGAAAGGGCGAGCGATGGCAATGCCTTCACTTGTGGTATTGTTTCCGTAGCACCGTGGTGTTGGGAAGTACATAGTCATGTCAGATGCAACGGCTCTTACAGAACAACGACTGGTCGGCAGAGAATAGAGAATGTACAATATATCTAGTCGGCAGGAGCCAACCACACCCTCCCTATACGTAGTACGTAGCAATGTCCCTGGGCCATCTTTCTTGAATGCAACGTGGCCAGACAACGCTCAGAAATGTGGTTGGCATGATTACTAAAACACCACTACTAGAGCACAACATATCGGACGCGCGTTTCAGCGCCGGCATGCGTCTCGGTTGGGCAATGCAGGTATAGAAGGCAAGGGCAGGGTAGGTAGAGATATAGCTAAGCCTAGAACATAGTTATCTTGCCCATGAATCAATGCATGATCACAGCAGCTCTTGCAGGGCCATAGGTTATAACTTCTACTTGGTGGGAGGTATAGTACGCTTGCAATATCATTCATTGCATACTCTAGTCGCATCTCTGCATACAATATCATTAATATTATTATTTTCCGTCTGCCGTGATACCGGCTCTCCCTATCTGGCAAGTCTAGAAGATTCTTTTGCTGCAGCAAGTTTCGAGGAGAAAGGCCATCTTCACATGTGCTATACGAGCTAAAAGGCGTATACCGGTCCGTATGCTACGTAAAGTGTTAAAGCATAGACTTCCCAGTAAGGTTTCTTTCGGCCCCCTCTAAAGAATATTCAAATTCACAATATAAGTGAAGAGAATCTGTGACAGAGCTGGTCATCACTTGCATGAGAAACTGAGCTAAAATAACCTCTGACCTAACCTCCTATCTACTATCTACTTTAGACCCGGAAACGTACATGCCGTACCTTACCGACCTACTGCAGTTTACTCGCTGTTTTTGATATAGCTACTGACCTTAGTAAGTACGGATACTTCGAGTTTGGTTAGGCGACGTGATCGCTCTTCTCGAGGAGGGGAAAGGCAATGTGATGAGCATAAGAGGGAAAAAAGTGCCCGATTGGCGATGCGAATTTTCCTTGTTCCTGCAGTCGAGGAAAAGATAATCAAGTGTGCAGCAGTACAGAAAACCTACCAGTCTACATATGTGGACTATCTAGATAGGAGTTGAGAGGGAAGAGGAAGAGGGGAGAGTGCCAAGTAAAGTCGCATGCACACTCCGACGCCGACGCCACCCTCGTACACCGTAAAATAATGATAAAAGAGGCAACCTAAAAGGTAATGATGGCTCACCAAGGTAGATTACAATTCCTCAGTATTTTTTTAACGGAATCTACCTTGAGTCTAAGGTTAGGCTGGTAGGTACTTACACAACAGCAGGACTTTGGGCCAAGGCACGTTTCCTGGCGTAAATAATACGAGAGGGAGAGAGAGAGGGGTATGCGTCTATGTGCCTGTGCTATCGGGCAATGCGTGTCCGGAGTTGACGAATTTGATCTGGGAGTGCATGCATGCTAACGCTTACGTGTGCGCTAACCTAAACCTTATTATCTAGTTAGTAGGACACTGCTGTGCATAGATAGCTTGGTCGAAAGGTATGCGATGGTAGATACACCGCACATCAAAGCTCCGACTCCCGTGATCATCCATCCACTCGTGGTGTTGACTCTTGAGGGCCAATGAACCAAGTTCCAACCAACCAAGCCACCCACCCGCCTTTACACCATGGAACTGGGTGCTCCGAATACACACCACACTTATAAGCAAGATTTACCTCTTGCACACCACATATAGCAATGCTCCAGTGGACGTCCGCGCACACATCACGGTTTCCCCCTAGGTTGATGCAAAGGGAAAGTAATGCTCTGCGCCGCAATAGGCCATGTGTACCCAGTATCTCAAGTAGACTAGTAGTAAATGTCTGCTGACTTTTCTCATCTTAGCTTCTAACCTAACCCTCTATATTATGCATTTACAAGTACATGGATAATTCTGCATATTGGCTGCCGCTGTTAAGGAAAAACAGAGCGAACCGACTTACCTAATAGGGCAATACAGCAACGAAGCAATGCAATGTACTGCTGTAACCGCGATGGAGGCAGTTAGGTAACGCCAAATATACTTAGATACCATAGGTATGCAACTTTGTTTGCTCAGTCCAATAGAGCTATAGAGAAGCCAGGACGTATATATACTATACTGTTAGATTTGACCCTACCGGACAAAAGAGAATCAATATAGATCCCCATAGATGGCCAATAGGGAGAAACGGCCCCCTTCATACCAAGCCTAATAACCTGTTTTGTTACCTTAGCTGTGTTAGAAGAAAGAATGCAAAACCATTTACGTTTACAACCTTCACATGTCCTGGTAGACACACTAATGCTGTGTGCCACCGTCACACATACAGTAGACCGTGCCGACGTTCGCCCCTTGCATCGGATTCGCACCCCCATCATTCGCATCCGCCTGCGAAAAATCGCCCGAAGCAAAGTAGTATGTATCGCAGTATCTAACCTAACCTAACCTAACCTAACCGGAGGTATCATCAATCAAACACATTTTTTCAAACATTTTTTCTCGTCTCCGTTAGCAGTTAGAAAAGAAGACAAATGTCCCACAAAATCGTTGTTTTGGGGGCAAGGAGAAGTGACAGGAAAATCCTTCTAAGTTCTAACCCCTGTTTCTTTCTGTATCCGTTGGTGTGTTAGCGAGAAACAAAACTCTAGACGGAAACGTTTCTTCTTCTTCTTCTTCTTCTTCCATACACTCCTTGCTGCAGAACCTGGCAACGCCTGGGTAAGTAATTTATGTTAGGTTAACCAATCAAAAAAGGATCTGCTTAGGTAATTTATGAAACATCATTCTTCTCAGCGGTCGGTGATTTATTCAGAATGTATGTAATCCAAGACAAGTCAAAAAAATGTCAGGACACGTGGAGAGAGAAAGTCCTGGTATGCCATTGTCTCTAAACAATGCATTGAGTTTATGTCTAACCTTAGTACAAAGCAGATGCCAGTCGACATACTGCTCCCGCTAAATAAGACACTGTACTTGAAACTTGGCAAGAGAAGCGATCGCGTACATGGTAGGCTATTCAGGTGTTCAGCTACTAGTATTCAGTGAAGATATACACGTATGCCAGATTGAAGCGCTTCTATCCATGAAGTTGTTATCTTCTAGTTAAAAGTTAATGGAAGGCACTTAAGCGATGCTGCATTCAGCTCCTGCGCAAGTGAGGTTCCAAGCACTTCAAACGCTTTTGGGGTTTGTGGCCAAGCGCCTTGGACTCTTCGGCGCGTATTTTGCTAGGCACCTCGCTTGTCCCGAGGCCGATTCCTATCCCTCCTGTAATATTAAGTCCTCGTACCTTATGCGCCCGTCAGGTAGTATTGATCAATCAATTGCCACCATGAGCGTGCAATATATGCACTTCGCTGCTTTAGCAGGGGACTGTGTCGACGAGGACTAGCTTGATGACACCAACTGATATCAATTGTTGGAGAAACAAAACAATAAGAGAACATGGATCGCATTTGTCTCGCCGGTTCCGCTAAACGCCGACTCCGCGATGTAAAGGTGAAATGCGTACAAAGGTCGCTGGGTTGACCGCCGCCTCATGTGCATGTCAGTATGAACGCCACTATCCTGTGTGTTGCGCCGTAGACCCTTAAAAGTGTGAAAGAGATGTGAGGTGAGAGTGTTGTTTTGATTCGGATGATACGAGTGAGTGAGTGAGGCGTATAAGGGATATTATGATTTTATTCTCATGCTCCGTCGTCGGTTCATAGATAAACTGCTGAGCAGACCCCGTTTGGTCGTGACTGGGATGTCCGGCGGTGAAGCGGGTCGGGCAGTGGCAGGGGGCGAATGAGTAGCATTAGGGGAAGCGGTAGAGTTCCTCCGCGCTGCGCGAAGAATATCGTTGTAAGTTGTGGGCGTCTGCGGCGTTTGGGGTGCCGCCGAGGCAGCTGAAGCAGGTCGGACGGGCTTGTTGATGGGCTCGACGTGCTCCAGTGGCGTGTCAAGGTTTGGAAGGTTGAGACTACTCGTGGATGCGCTGCTGGCGGCAGCAGCTTTGAGATTCGGCCGACTACGCTTTCTTGCTAGGCTTATGGTCTTCGATAGCCGCTGAAACGCAGCTGTAGGCGTCCTCGGTGGTCGGGGATATTGTGCCGGTAAACCTGTCGTCTGCAACATTGGAAACGAATCTCGTCTGGTATAAGGGCTGTCTTTGAAAGGGTCCTGGCTTAAGAAGCTATGGGAATCAGTTGGCAGGTCTCTGATCGCTGCCAGGCTAACTTTCCGGTAGACTTGGTCACTCCGCTGCGAACTTGTGCTGAACGAGGGCGGTACGGATCGGCCGAAGAATTCGGACTGTGGTCGCTTCGGCTTCGGGGGAGACACCGACTTCCGGTTGCTTGCAAGGTTGACCATGCAAGGCTTACCCACAAAAACAACTGAGACGGCACGTGCAGTGACTTCCTGGCTTCCTCCCCCGATCGAGCACTTCTCAGACTCTTCGCTCGATGAGTCGTAATCATAATCTGAATCGTCGTCGGCCGTAGATGAAGCGTCTTCCTCGGACGACAGATAGGCACTATGGGGCGTGTTCAGAGACTTTGTCGCGGATTCGATGGAGTTGAGTCGCAGGCTGTCGAGGAGTCGCGACGTTCTAAGTGTGTTTCTCTTGGGGATGGTAGGTGGCTCGACAACCACTTCCTTCGACTTCGTCTCCCTCGTATCCAAGAGCACCGCCTCTTCGATCAGGCATTGTTCGTCGTCTGCATCCACCAGCACCTGGAGGAGGTCTTCGTCCATAGGTGTCACCGAGTCATTGGGGTGTTCCATTGACAGTTTCGGGGGTTGCTCCGCGGGGCGGACCACGTCTTGTGACTTGTGGTTCTGTCCCTCGTTGGGTCTTGGTTGTTCTACGAGGGACATGTTGGGGATTTGGTACTGTTATAGATATGGGTTTCTTTTTTCCGCGGCTAGAGACACCGACGGTATCGTAGAAACCGAACTGAGTAAATTAAGGTACTGTAAGCATTTGTTTTGAGTCCAGCTCTCTATCTAAAATTGAAGAACACGGCACATCGTCACTGGCGACGGCGACGACATGGAAAACCTTGAGAAAGAGCTCGCGCAAGGAAAATGAAACTAATAGAGGTTGGGCATGGGGGGAGGGAATTCATATACATACTTTTGTCTGTTGGACTGCTTGGGCAGTAGGCAGTATGTGATAAAGTATCCTAACCTAGACGATTTGTACCTCTGTACAAAACACCTGACCTAACCGTACCGGGGAAAGCAGGGGTTGTCTCCTTTCTTCCCCTGAAGAAATCCAAGACCCTGGATGGTTGGATGGAAGGCCGGGCACCCTTGCAAGCTTCAGGTGTGGATATCCTGTATGGAGACAGAAGACGCGAGAAAGAGGGGGGGGCCGACTAGCGCAGGTGTTCGACGGCCTTTAGCACGGCACTCGGTAAATTGGAGAGTGAGGGTAGTCCACAAGGAGAAGGTAACGGCGAAAAGACAGATTGGTTGACACTGGACAGTCGTTCTAACTTCTGGCAGGTGTCTTGGTGTGTTTCAGAGTGAACACGGGAAGGTGGTACACAGTATGTTAGGCCTTCTCAGATTGAGGCCAACAACACCGAGCTTCAAGTTTCTTCTGTCCGACACAGATGTTACTGGGCGCTGAATGCAATTGTTGGTCTGAAGCCGTTTTGTCTTATTCAAGAATATGGGTTTGAGTAGGGTCGATGTCGTGATGGATTCGCTTTCTCTTCGCATATAATGTGGACGAGCTCGAATGGCACGGGAAGTCTTTCATTTAAGAAACTCGGAGATTGGTAAAGGAGGCGCATGGGCTCTAAAATTGAGTGCAGCTATGTAAGGGATCTGCTGAGAATGAGGCGAGGACACAGCGTTCTTAAAGCAGGTCATCAGTGATTTATGAAGTTTGTAAACTACCTACACCTCGGAATAGCGATGAAGTCAATTGCTCAGATGTCATACTTGGTATATATCCGTTCTCTTGCCACACCTTGCGCCTCTTCCTCATGATGGAAGCTGCCACTCTTCGCCTTTTTGGATCAGCGTCGCTGAGTCTGAATCCTCCACGAACAAAACAGGCATCGAAGTCTTGCATACTGTGTAGAGTCCGCATCTTCCAGGGATACATAGGGAAACTATTACAGTGTACTTTACCTCGAACAAGCTGGAGAATTCTAATTACACTATGCGTTACCTGGCACTTTTGGTTACAGGTCGAGCGTGACCACATTGGACCGTTGTAACTTGTGACAGCTACAAAGTAGACGGGTTTAGCGGATCCGCTTTCTTTTACAACACAGCCAGCTCTACCTGTTCAGAACTTCAGATTCCTGAGCGTACCTAATGTTAGCTTATAATTATGGGGTGATCCTTACTGCGTACATGTACTGTACCTAGGTATATTTCCCCTTCACTGACAAATGCCCCAATAATAAATGTTGACAGATTAAAAGACGGATATAGCAACTCGGCGTATGCTCACTATGTTTATTTCTTTTGTGATCGTTGTAGTAGTACGCAAACCACTTGCGAAGATCAAGAATCCTATGACAAGTAGTTGAATCCAACATGTGTACAGAGGGTGTGATCTTCCATGAGCTAATCGGTGGCAATCAGTTATGCATGTATGCCTGGTAGATTGGACCCTTAAATCCTCTGAGGTCTGTTCACAGATCTTTTCACCTTACACAATAACCTACCTAGATGCCAGTTAAGGGTACAGAGAGGATTGATGGCCTGAGAAAATTAGGATGGCTTATTGGAACAGCATTCTCTGCCTCGGTCACAAAGACAGATATCGAGGAAACTCATTCGGAACAGATAATACCTTGAATAATGCAGAGAGTCTGGGAGTGGTTTTCTGTGTCGAGTCCGTCGACGAAGGTGCCAGCCTTATATACTTCCTTATTGGTAGTGTGTTCCCGGACGATAATAGCGAATCCCTTCTGCAGATCTGGGGCAAAGTATTGCATCAACAGTTGTCAGGAGACCATGTTGCCAGGTCGTAAATGCATGTGTTGTACTGTGTACATAGTGTATAGACAACTCGAGGCGCACATTAGGAGGCCATCGGTTTCTAAGCTCTTAATAATGGCAAGGAAGGCAGCATGCATTTCAATTCTAGGCAGAGCTCAAGAAATTTGTCGATATTGTGAAAAAGCGCCGGAAGGGGTCGTGCGAGTCTAAATAGTCAGATGAATGGCAGCGGTAGGATAGAATAAGGTAGGAGAAGGAAGCCCTGAATAGCCAACCACAGCCGTGATGGATGCGGAATTTTTGGAAGGTTGTCAATATCTGTAGATCGGTTGGCCAGAAGGTTGCCTTTTCATATCAGGTAGACTCGGGCCTTCTTAGAGTCTCCAGGGTCGGTCGGTCAGTCCTATCCACAGATTCCTTTCGGACCACACCACCAATCCTCATCCGCGTCATGGGTTAAATAAACATAGTCCATGATCCGCAGGGTTTAGATACTTACTCTATGCAGAAGATAAACCGTTTATCGAACTTTCCCCTTATTATGGCAGTGATCGCGCTTCTTGGTACGTTGTAGGATCTGGCTGGGAACTGACACGAAGATTCCTCCCAATTCAACAATATGGAGATGATGCGGAAGTCAAGTCAATGTGTTCGATAGTTATTTACATATTGCCCTTGTTTGTCCCTTGATCGGTATTGAGATAACTCCAATTGCCTCCGGTGCCTCTCGGCATATAGCATACTTGACATCGATTTACTAGATAAAGAGACGGTCTACCTACAGCGAGGGCGGATAGATGCTAGATTTGAAATGCATGTTTGTATCTACATACTGGCAGTGGTGGGTACCATTCCAAAGGGGCACAACCGGGCGCAAATGGAGGATTGTGTCCTGTTTACAATATATTTGTTCGAAAAGTACAATACTATGTCTTGTTGGGCGTGCGTGTCCGAGTGCCGCAAAAAGTAGGTGGTATCTGCAAGCAATGGGGGGAGCTCTGCTGTGTGTACCTTGCAGAAGGTGTCAACACACACCGTTCCATGTAGCCACGTTGACATTTGCTCCACATACATAACAGTGTCGTTTCCTCTCAGATTCAGGTGATGTTCAGTAGTGTTTCTCGCAATGGTTTGTTTGCTAAGAATAGACGAGAGATGGCTTTAAGAAACCTACTGTACATCGAACACTTATACATAGTACTGTCCAGCAGTACAGCTGTACAGCTTTCGTAATCCCTCTTGTTTTCTCTTGGTGGACTTGGCATTGACCAATTACAGGACATATAGTATCGAAGACATTCCGAAAGAGGCTAATGCGTCATCAGGGAAGGTTGTTTCTATTTATGTAACACAGATCCAGCAACTTGGACCCTGAAGGAGGTGACCAGCACCAACTCTATGACAAACATTGTTCGCCACCAAGCTGGTACAAATTACACACGCTTACGGCTCTGTCAATCGGTAGATCAATGAACGTATTCCTTGCCCTTAACTGTTAACAACACACTTGCGGATGCTATTTATGTAGGATATGTGTCCATGGGTGATGCCGACAGATGACGATCGGTAATTCATCAACAGAATCTCATTCCCATCATGACACCATAACACCTTGGGAGAGCCACGAGGATCTTTGGCCAGTTGGTGATCACCCTGCCAGCTACCCTATGTGCATACGAGCAAACTTCACAAAGTAAGTACATGTAGTTCAGTCAAAGGGATCTGAACCTTGCGGCGCTATCTTCACGATTCAACGGCTTTTTCAATTGTTTACTGAGAAAGCACGGAATCCTCGCAATATTCCATGGCATGGGATAATTTCAAAGCTCATTTTATTGTATTGCCTGATGGACACGCCGAAGACATTGGAATGCAGTTGACCACCGTATTGTTTTCCCTCCGAGGGATTATCGCCGGGTCGAAAACTGTTTGTCTCAGCAAGCAACCCTTGTATGACAAGCAGAAGAAAAAACGAACGTTGAGTTAGAAGCGTGTACATAGGGTGTCACCAGGTGACACAAGTTCGGCGTTGAGGCTAATTTTTTCATTCTTGTCCTCGGGACTCGGGAGTCAAAAGCCGGGTCACGAGGATTGTTTGTTCATCACGGCGACTTATTCACAACGCCGGACTGACTGGACTGACTGGACTGACTGGTTACCTGACGGGCTTAATCTCATTCATTCATACGCCCGACGGGTGAGATGAGATCTTAGCAAGCCCAGTGAGTCAAGCGCGAAGACGAGACCAGACAGAATACGCGCAGATAAATCCGATGTCTTACGTACGTACTTTACGTACGCGACTAGTCTGCGATGTAGTACGATAGGATTGTGCTCAGTATTGGTTGCTGCCACAAAAGCAGAATATAATGGATGATCCAGGATTGCTATTGCTATGAGACCATAGCACGCAAGTCCCTACTCCGCGGACATGGGAAAGAAGCAAAGAAAGAAGTCATGCCGTGCTCGACAAGGTTCAGAGTTTTTCTTCCTCTCATGAGCCGGAGTTAATCCGATATTCTCTGTGTGATGTTTGCGTGTTCATTCCTCTGGTATTAAAAACAATGGGCCGGTGTCATGCCGGTCGGCGGAGTGCTGGGGATTGTCCGGATCATTGGTATCCGCATTCATCTTCTCGGGATAGCAGGATTGGCTATTCTGTAGCACTTGCTCATATTGGTACTTTGTTCAAAGTAAACACGGCGTCTCAGGAGAAACAGTCGAGAATTATCGGAATGGTGTTTTACCGAACTGGTACGCAAACTACCCTGACTTAGCCAAGCTTCATATTAAAATAGAAAAAATGCTGTTCGTGGATAACATAGGTATATATATCTCATGGTCAAGTTGACAGAGGTACCCAGATTCATATGTGCATTGCTTCAAGTACCTGTACATACCAAGGTCTTACAGAGAGGCACCAACTCTGTGGTGCACAGCCCGAGGAGGCAGTACAAGGCAAGGGCAGCATGGAACAGGAAGCAACTACCTAAAGTTGTCCGACAGGATGCTGTGGAAAAACGCCGATAGCAAGTACGTACATACAGAATCCACCTGCCGTTTACTGGAAGGGCTCCAGGATTGCGAGTAAGATACTCCCATACGTGAAGGAAAGATCGTCCGTTACAACCGAACACGTTGTCCTCGTGTGTTTGTCATGCCACATTAGAATAGATGCGGCAAGCAAGCGCAAATTCAAGAAAACACCTTTGGAGAAACCAAGGAAACAGAGAGGGAAAATTTGCTGTTCCTAAAGATTCACGCCGTTATCACAAAAATGGAGAAGAGAAGAGCCGACGGATAAGCAAACTCCTCTCCCATGTCCAGATAATTGTCAACTCAGTGTCTAGATACTATGTAAATCTCAGTACACAAGAACAGTGTGCGAGACACTATATAGACTGTATCACCGTCAGATCAACTGTACAGCAGTACTGTGAATATCTAAAACAGGCAAAACGAAAAAAAAAAAAAAAACAGCTCACTTCATCCTTTTCTATTATTGTCATCATCATCGACTTCCCCTCTGACAACACAGCAGTTTATGTAGGGGTGCGTATGTAAGTACGTATGTATGAAAAAAAGGCGAACGACCAACATGCGATTGCCAACGCATGAGATGAAAAGGTCCGGGGCCGGGGAGGGGGGGTGAGTCAGCCACATTTACGCAATTCCTGACAGTGACAGCTGTGTACCGTAAGACGAGATGGGATACTACACTATCTACAGAACAATTGCGGACCTCCGTTAAGCCAAGGTCGTAACCCCATCACGAGCCTCAAGCTGAAAAGACCAAGGTTAGCTACTTTGCTGGTGTGGCCGTGCCGCAATCGCACATCGGAAGAGTCCTGTCCTCCTCTGTTGGTGGTGTCCATTTGGTTGATGACAGAAACAGCTCCCTGCGCTGTGTTGTTGCTCGCCTAGTTTACATAAGTCGATATGATATGTGATTGACAGCATGGGAGTAGAAAGCACAGCCAAAAACAAGAGCACAGTCATCCCGATTATCGAGAATGGATAAAAGTGCAGTATCAAGAGTCGATAAATGTATTTCATCCATCATTCATTTATTTGTCGGTTCGCCTGCGGGCAGTATATATGTTATGTTGCTGAGACTGATAAATGGATAGGTAGAATGTTTGTCAAGGTACAACAGCACATATATACCAGTAACCTAACCGGTAGATCGTACGTATTTTGAAATTGGCTTATAAGGACGAGTGATATATGTTTCTGTAGCTCTTTGAGCGTGCCACTTACTTCTTCCCCCTCGCTGTGAACGGTTCGCAAAGTTGAATGTCTTGAAAGGGTGCGAGGGCGAGGATGAATGAGCAAACGGATGCAGGGAGTTGAGGACTTAATTTGTAGCTTCTATACGTCATGGCTCTCCTATGATGAGTATTTATACACACTACCAAGTTAGACAATAAGTGCACAGGTAGAATGGAGTTGAGCAGGAACCGCCACAAAATACGCCTTCCAAACTCGGCCTTCTTGGCCAGATATTATCTAACCTCGCCCATGTAGGTGTGATAAGCTGATGCCACCTCGATAATCTACTGTAAGAGAACCCACAAGGCAGTCAAGGACTAGAAGTACTTTTTAAGGTGAGACGTCCGATATTACAGCTCGAGGTGGGAGCAAGGGGTGGCTTTCTGTCCGGCCGTAGACGATCGTGTCGGCCCCGAACTCCTTTGCTTTTCCGTTAATGACGAAACCCTAATTCCGGGGATAGCAACTCTATGGGTATTGTATACAGCCGCAGTCTGGCCGCTGTTAACATCCTGGTAACATTGGTTTCGTCGGGCAGGACCGTCTTGGCCATCAAATACCCATAGACGAAGCATCAAAAGACGGCAGATACGGATCGTCCCAGAAAGACCACAATCGCCAATCATCGCCCCCGAATTCATCAGCAGTGGGATCATTCACGATGGGCTCTGTCGCGGCGTATGCAGGGGGCTGTGCCTGCGATTGGTGACCCTCTTCAGGTTGCGCGACCTGCTTTGAGCGCTTTCGCGATGAGGCTGATGAGACCTGGCTCGAGCCCAGCGTGGCTGCGCTTGTTGTGGTGGTCGTCATAGTCGTTGCCGAAATCTTCGACCCATCCCCTTCTAGACCGCGAATGGGGGCACATTGGATAGAGTTCTCGAATTCGACGTAGTCGTACCGCGAGGACCTGACGGGCTGCGAGCGGCTGTTGAGTACCCTATCGTACAGGTTCCTAGTCGCGACGAAGACGTCTAGCCACTTCTCCCCCAGCTTCCAGAGCTTCGCGATTCGCTCAAGGTCGGCCTGGTTTTCCGCCGCGAGCTGTCTCCGTAGCCTCGTCTCCTCGGCCCGGTGCATCGCGGGAAACGCCACTACGTAGTCGTTCATCACGGCCGCCGTGAAGACACAGAGGCCGCTGAAAGGTGTATAGAGCGGCGTGCCCAGGTCGTTCAGGTCTCGCATAATGTGTGAGATTTTTGCTACTGCGTCGAAGAGCTCGTCCGAGTTCTGCCGCCACCAGTCCGGCGGAGCTTCTTCGCAGAAGAAAGGAGGGTCTATAGGTCCCCGAGGTTCCCGCTCCATGATGGGCAAGAATGGTTTGAACTCTCTGCAGAGGAAAGCGGTGCTGTTGTGCTTGTTAGGATGCGAGGGCTATGCTGAGTCGTGAGCAGAACCCACCCGAGGTAATAAAGCAGGTTGATGTAGGCAAAGGCTTCCCCTTGCCCGAAATGAACGTGTGCTGCGACTTTGGTTTCGGGGTACCTCAATCTCGGGTCTACGTCTTCCCTCCATGCTCTTAGCTGTCCCTTGAGCTTTGCCCACTGAGAGGTAGGTTTCCACGGGCAATTGTCCGACTCTGTCATGTGCGGCAGTTTCCTGCCTCCATCGACTATCCAACTGTGAATCTGATGCCAGATATCCAGGCCCCGCACGAGGATACAGAAGTGAGATCCGGAGCTGAAGCCGTGCCTGCGGAGAGATTTATCGCTCACAAGGTCTTCATATCTAAGCAGCGCCTGCGGCTCGGTGCCGAATATGAAGTCCTCCTCGCTCTGGGGCAGACGGACGTCGATATCTTCGGCTTTCATGATCGCTGGGCGCTGCTTACCACAGCTCATCACTTTATCTATGGCGAAAGCGGTCCAAAGCGTCCTTATTTCTACTTCGGACAGGATTGCCGACGTCGACTTCCAGTCTGGCTCGTTCGTCCCGGCTTTTGTGGCTCGATAGGCCAGCGCCATCCTTGCAGCGATACCGGCATACATCCAGGCATTGTATCCGGAATTCTCCCCCCATTCGTATATTGCCATGATCAGAAAGCACTGTATCAGACATAGACTAGGCGGGGATGTCAGGCGGCTGTGAAGCTCCTTGGTCAGGAGCGCGACGTGTTCGGCACGACGGGCGACATCTGTCTCTCCGATACATCTCGAGCTGACCGCCAAGATGGCTATGAGCCTCAGCCTGCCAACGCCGGAAATACCATCCGAGACCTTCTCCAGATCAGGCGCGTGACGGAACCCGCACTCGGGAAACCGGGTGCGAAATATGTTTACTGCCCGGGCGAAGACGGCAGCATCAACAGCTGCAAAGACTTGGACCAGATCGCCAATCCCTGTAGAGGAGAAGGAGGAGGAGGCATCACGCTTTCTCTCCGTCGACGTGACGCGAGGTGACGCGGACACAGACGGGGAAGTGCACCTCGCCGGACGCTTTCTAGGATGTGTGGCGACCCCTACCCTTTGCACAGTAGTGGGCCTTAGCACACACGTCTCGGCATTCCCGCTTCTCAGACAACCGCGGCAAGGCTGCTCGCCCGAGTGGTGGCATTTCACTTTGGATCTCCTTTGTACGCGAGACGGTCAGTTCGAAAGATCCAAGTGTGGAGAGATCCATATATATGTGCGACGGCATGTTGGGAAAGGAAAATTGGAACGAGTCAACTGTACCTGCACCTGTGAATTTGGGGTTATTTTTAGCACTGTGCGGACATTGCGCAGGTGGACATCAGTTGACATCGGAAAACTCACCTCTCGCAAGCCACTGTTGTTCTCATATTCTCGTGAGTTATGCTACAGGCCGACTTATTATTTAAACTACGCCGTTATTGTATGCTATGCGGAATTGCAATCGTGACATGAGCTGGAGTGGCTCTGGTCCGTGGTCTTTTATCATTCCCGACTTTCCCGATGCCGGATCCCCTATTTTGCACTAATGTACAGTAGTACTCCCTCCATCCTCTCCACTAGCGGAAGTCATGTCTGTATTCTCTTCAATAACCATGCGTGGGAGCAACTGGAAGATAACAACGTTACAAACTGCTTCGAAGTATACAACCTGGCATTGTGAGTACCAACACACTTTATTTACCAGGTAGCTTACCACAAGAAACGCGGCGGGACCCATCAACAGAGGCGTCGAGATATACTTAACTCGACCACTACCAAGGCCAAGGCCCAAGACAGAATCATCCCGAGTTCATATAGGATTCGAATGAGAGAGTCGAAGATAGCGGCAGCCTTGCCTCTTGAGATATTCTTCGGCTAGGACAAGAAGGCAGCGACCGATACTGCCTCGATTTTTTTTTTCTTGGCGACACAGCGCTTCACTGCAGCAGCTGGTTACGGTCGCCTCAGGTTGACCTTTCAGGGGTAAATCCAGAAAAGGGCATATCTAGATGCATAGAGCGTGGGATCTACAGGACGCAGCCTCTATTCATATTTCGCTTACGGTGGCTTCCCAAATCGTTCTTCACGATGTAGCATTGGTACTACGACTCAAATAAAGAACGCCTTGCCAGGCTCCGCCCCCCAGAGAAACGACCTCGACGTGGCATTAGTGGACGACATACGAGAGCAGTCCCAAGTAAACAATCCTACCTACGTCATGTGGATGGATCAAACCGCAAGAATACTACCTCTCTGGGATCAGGAGGTGGCTAGGCTCGAGGCCTTATGGCGCGGTTGAAGAGAAACTATATCCGTTTTCTTTCCTTCGGGGACTCTGTGAGCACTTCGACAGTTTCTCTCGGCAAGACAGATGAACTTTCCGCATCAAGTAGTGGACGAACAAGCCGTAATTCCCATCTATTAGAAGTTGGCCCCGATCTAGAATACCTCCGTCACTGTCTGGTATAAGAAAGAAGGTTCAAATCTGGTGCCGGTATCAGATGATGGGCAACAGTACTCATCCGCCGTTGACCACCGTTTTCACGCCGGCGCCGGCATGTGCCACCCCATTACTTCAGCACTGCTTCGGTTCGGTTTGCCAGGCCGGTGTTTTCAGCGCTACGCAGATTTTCGGAAATGAGGCGACGATGAAAAACGTCAACCTCTGCCACTCCTCCTGCTACCCGAGCCCTGATCTGACCTACTCTCCGGGGCTATACTGCCCTGCTGGCATGACAACTGCAAGTGACGGCCCCAGCAATGCTTACTGTTGTCCTAGGTGAGACTTCAAGCCCAACATAGACAGATAACAGATGGGGAAGTACGTGCCTGCTAACACTATGCCATCAGCGGTATGAGCATTCAGGAGTACTCCTATGCTACTGTATGCGAAGGGGTACTGACCGGGGGACCATTATTCGTGAACTCCAATGGTTGTTCAACTACATCTCTTGGATCTGCCCGATATCCGGTCTCCGTATCCGCAACGCCGGTTCTGCTTATAAGGAATCAAACTGTCTCGTCCCTGTCTCGTCCCCCGTCTCCGAGTCCGAGTCCGACATCTCCATCAGGACAGGGGAGCGGAGACTCGGGCCTGCCAGCCAAAGTCAAGGTGATAATAGGCGTGACAGTTCCGCTCGGCGCTCTCCTTCTCCTGTCATTCGCCTTTGCCATCATCAAGTACTACCGGAGAAGAACTGAAAGAGGCCGGACCGTCGAGACTGTGGAGAATGGAGGGGGGGATACCGATCACGCTCACAACAAGCCAGAACTCGTGGGGACGGTAATCGGCGGTCCGCTCCCGAGGACGGAACTGGATGCCTTGGCCGTGCGGGCGGAGCTGGAGGGACCGCATATGGAGAATGGCGCCGGCATATACGTGCAGAAGCCGGAGCTCGGAGGGAGCGATATCTCTCATCAGCAAAGCGGCGCTGTCGGGGTCCATGTGCAGAGGAAGTGGGAGCTCGGCGGCAGAAGCACCTGCTAATACTGGCGGACCTTCCTGAAAGGAGGTCACTGTGACTGGGATGGTAGAGTTGGGGATAAAGCAAATGTGGTATCCGTTAAGACATACGTAACTTAACCTAGTCCTTCATCACCCGACTTTTGACTAACGCCCCCTGGTGTGGTTGCTTTGGTGGTGAATTCGGTGCAACACCCTCCTACGTTAGCTCCAGGTATTTCGCATTCTTCATTGCCAATCAAGGCACGGGTCCCTGGTCTCGTAGGTTGTCCTAGGGGAGGGTCTTCGGCCGGATGGCCTGGTTTAGAGAAACACCCCATTCCGTTCGCAACTCAGGAGGGTATTCCTCCATCTCTCTTTCGGTCGGCTCCTCAGGGAGGGACAGTGGTAAAAACTTCTGGTTCGTGGCCAACCGAGCTTTCAATGGCGATTTCACATCACAATTTCAGACCGACGGTCACATATGACGCCGTCCTAGCACTACCGTACGCATCACTCTCAAGCCGCGTGGGCGTTCTCTACGTACACATGGCCATGATCACGACAATACAGCCATGTCTTGAAAACAAGACCCCAACAACTCCCTTGAAACCCATCTTAGCGTGAATCCCCGGCCGGTAAAGGGACGTGGGCCGGATAAAGCAGTAGATTGATAGGGGTGGACAGGAAACGAGAAACAACTGTTACGGGGCCTGATCCCTACGGCCTACTATCCGAGCAAAAAAGTCTTTTCTGGCAGAAAATCACAAATCACATCATGACAGAACTGGTAGAGAGGCCATGTAGTCGAGAGTGAGGTTGAATGAGGAGAGACTCAGTGTTAGGAACTGTCATTTCACTCCGCCGCACGGAAGCTGAAGGAAACTTGAAGTGGAAATGGAAGCGATCACAGTCCTGCCATTCATTAAAGATGTTAACAATGGCGTGAATGGAGAAAGTAAAACTTACTATAGCAATCAATCCCGCCTGCCATTCTGTACACCGACTATGGACGACTATCAAGCAAACAACAACACTACAATGACGGCAAGGGACTGACTGTAACTATGGGACAATGATCTACTTAACTAAGATGAGAGGGCAAAGACAATGGGCTTGAGAAGCCTATATATGTCTAGACAATCTCTAATATTTTCTGGACTCTTTTCTCATCCCCCCTCATCCTCAACACTTCTTTCCGCATACCTAAACAAAGTGCTGTCCTGCTTTACTTTCCTCTCGCAAAGCTTTACCCGACTCAACAAGAACCAAAGCAAACCCGAACCCTTACCAAAATAAAGAAAACAGAAACATGCGTCCCTCCACCGTCTTCTCCATCTTCTCGGCCATCTTCGCCGCCGACACCACGATTGTGGCCGCCGTCCCCGTTCTTGCCGGCACCGGTGTCTCCGAGGTGAACCCCATCACCGTCAAATGCCATAACACGCAGGAGTATGCCGACTACTGTACGTCTTGGTTCTCTCTCTCTCCCTCTCTCTCTCTGTCTGGAATATAGTCCTCCCTCGACCGCTAACAAAACCCTCGCTTGCTTTGCTTGCTTTGCCTGCTTTGCCTGCTTTGCCTTTTATCAGTGAACTGCTTCAACTCGCAATCCGCCGGTTTCTGCACCGATCACACGAGCTCTTCCTCGGGCCACGCCTACGAGGTCTGCCTCCAGCAGTTCCAGAAACACTGCGGTGAGTTTTCTTTTCTCTGCACAATCCCCCCGTTTTCCCCAACAAACCCTATCTAAGCATACATCGCTCTCTCAGAAGAAGAATGACTCCAAACTGACATGAGGGGAAAAAAACCAGCCAAGTTAGCGGGTTGCGACACCTCTCACTGAGTGAGTTTTATGATGCCCGACTCTCCTATTCTACCCTGAGAAAAGGACGGGATGGGCCTCCAGACAATAAATAAACCTGAATCTAGTGAGACAAGGAAGGGGAGGAGGCCGGATCAGTGCGTCAAGGTCCGATATGTTTTTCTCGAGAACGACATGGGTGGACGCTTGGCAGCTGATAAGAAGATGTGAACGTTTAGTACCTTAACGTTAATGTGAATTCCTTTCTCTCTGCCGCTGGTTTGTTTGTGTGTATGTGTTTGTGTGGTTATTATTGGGTAGTGAGGCCGTGATATAGCAATAGGGTTTCAGGGGCTGAGATCATGCGATCTCTTTATTGCATTTCTGCCATGGATTGACCTTCAGTGTAATTTATTTAGAGACTTGGATTCTTCACGCCACGCCACGCCACGCCTACCATACACCAAAATACGAAGAATTCGATGATTTCATTCATTTCTATCCGAATCCTGTGGATGCGCCGGTTGGCCGTGCCTCCTTTGGTTGCCATCCACTGGAAGGGATTCCTTTCACCCCGTGGATGGATATATCATAAAATAGAGACTATGAACGCCACAACCCATCGAACCACCATGCTCTATGTGCATATACCTTCTCTATATCTTGCCCTGGGCAGGTTCTCTGCAACTGCGTGTAAGTACGAGAGAATGTCCGCCAGGAAGGATAATATACTTGAGTGGCAATGCCCGTTTATACTTACTCACTTAAAGTTATTCTTCATCTCACGTAGGCGCTCCATGACCTCGACAGGGTCTGTCTTGCCAGTAGCCTTCTGGACCTCAGGGTCCTTTTGAATACGGTCAGTTGTTTTCATCGCGTATAGTTTCTCAGTTTGCAGACTCCCTGGACCTACCTCTACTCTCATGAACACATTGTGTTGCTATTCAAGCCGAAGAGTTAGCAAAATTGTCACTCATATGCTTCCTGATCGTCTCCCGGGCGGGTCGGAGTACCTTCTCATCGCCAATGGTGAACTTCCCCTGGGTCTCCTGGTGCTCATCGGCGAAAGCCTGGAGCTTCTTCATAGCGGCGTTCTGGAGCACCGAGATGCCGAATTTTGCGTTGGACTTGGTGTATTCGTGTCCGGGCTGTGTAGAGTCATTGCGTCAGTGCCATGTGCGAACGCACCATCTGCAAAGGCCAAGGAACACTGCAGAGGGGCGCGGCTCACATAAACCTTGGTGTTGTCGGGTAGGCGGCTCAGAGTCTTGTTCAGAGCAGTGTGCATTTCCCTGGCGGTGCCTTCGAAAAACTTTCCGCATCCTGGGATATTCCGGGTTAGCTTTCTCTCTCTCTCTCTCAAAATGTACCTCCGAATGGAAGCAGAGCGGCAGCGTTGCCCAAGTACTGCTAACCTCCGTGAAACAGCGTGTCTCCGGTAAAGACGACCTCTTCTTCACCATCCTGCATATGCCAACAGATGCTGTCCTGCGTATGGCACGGTGTATAAAGGCCCCTCACGGCGATATTGCCGATACGCCACGGCTCGCCGTCCCCGGGTGTCTTCGTAACGGCTTCACAGTTTCTACCACCGATGATGGGAAGATTTGGAGTGCCGAGCTCGGCCAACTGTTCCATTCAGCTTCTATGTTGGCAAGTCAGCTCGACAAGGGATGGCATATATTGTACCGACCAGCTTCTTGTTGCCACCAGCATGGTCCCAGTGGCTGTGGGCAGGCCAACGATTAGCCAGGAATTAGATAAAAAAGAACGCGGAGCAGTGAAGCGACCCCTGCCAGCTATGGGACTTACTGATGCGTGTTGACGATTGCTGTGAGATTGATCTTGTCTGCCTTGATCGCCTCCTTCAGGACGGGAGCGACCCTACGGTTACATGTCAGCAAGAAGCTCCCCAGGGGCCTGACAAGAAGAGCACTAGAAGGGGGAGGACCTGCTCTTCGGGATTTGCGGGGTCGATGATCACTGCATCCTTGGTTTTATCGTCGACGACAAGATATGCATAATTATCGCTCTTGCCGGTCCCTAAAGATACTCACGAGGTGTTGCATCAGCCAATCTGCAGCACCCGAGTCCAGCGTGCGATTGCGTGCGTTACTCACACATGGGAATCGACTGGATATGCATGGCGCGGGATATTGCGAGCTGGTTGTATTGTTAATACTCGTACTCGCTCAGAAATGACTATAGAAACACGACTTTGTATGTTCTCTCCTCCCCGTCCCCCATCCCCATCCCAGTGGCGCCCCTATTGCAGGCACCAGCAGATAAACATATCATTTGCTAGGGGGTGTTGAACTCACGGCCGAAGTTACAGTTCCGAATCTAAAGCGTTTGAAAGCTAGTGGCTGTGCAGCTCGTGTGATGGAATTCATCGGTGATAAGTCGCGAGAAATGCGCCTTCAGGTTGTCGATGTTGATGATGGAGAATGAACTAATGCAGAAGGGCTGACAAATGAGATTCGAGAGAACAATGACGCTCATACAGCACACTTACATATTACAAGTGCATACTACTATATACGGTTAGTTAAAGATGGTGGGCTTGGAGTCTTGGTCAAAGATTGGAGCTACCATTACTCCCGTTAATCGAGATAAGCTTTATTCAATGTCTACTGTAGAGACGGGGTTGATAACTGATCTCTCCAAAAGTCACAGTAGTTATCGTGCGAAACGGTAAGGTAAAGTTAAGCAAGAATTACTTTACACCATGTTGCACTTGGGAGCATATCGGCACATCCTCGATCCAATGGCAGATGTGGTAGTACAATTGAAAAACAGGTACAAAGAAGGCGAACAGATGATGGTACCATGCCGCAGTAACTTATCTACTTCCAAGGATAACTGGAAGACGGCAATTCCGAAGAACTCTCTAAACAAACCACCGTATGTCTAACCTTACACCTCTATCTGTGTACAAAAGCAGGTATGTGGGATGATACTGAGGTTATGTGCGGACCAAAACGCGCAAGCTTGTCTCTTGAAAATGTACCTAGCATGAGGGTCAGTCGTACAGAAAAACCCGCCTACCCTAGTCTAGACATAGAGATATATGCAATGTTACTGCAATATGTGGACTCGTCAAGTGCGCTCACGGTGTGATTGAAAGCTGCGAGTAGGTTAGCAGATCGATCACATTGGGACTCCGAGAGCAGGAAGCCCAAGCCCAACATACGCGTACCTACAAGACTAGGCACTGCGGACTTGCGAGAGAAATTGCTAAGTCACCTCATGACCACCGGACTACCCATGATAGGCACATATGGCATTCATGTGTGGATGTCTGGTTCGGTTATTTTTCACTGGGTATGGACCTATGGTAGCCGTCGAGCTGCATAGAGGATCTCGGAAGGGACCTCATGTAGAGGGGTAGACACTTTAAGTACATACAGACATACCTATGTATGTCATCAAATGAGAGCTTTACCCCTCGGACGGAGCTAGGTAGACCGTAAACCTACAGCATACCTCATGCAAAATGGCTATTTGGCATGTAGATAGCGATGTGTGTTTTTATTTGCAATAATGCAGGGATCGTGGCGACTGACTGGCTCACCTAGACTAGGTACAAATGGTTTGTGTGCGCCACTGTCATCTGTACACCACTTGAGGCGAAAGCGGCGGGTGGGTGAAAGGTAGGTGGGTAAGTATATATACTGGACAAAGTTGGCTCGCTACACAGTAGAGAGATACTGGGTGTATGCCCAGCTGGGCAAAGAGGAAGGCGGAGTTGATTGCATCACATGCAGACATTCCCTCAAGGAGAGTTGGGAGGATCCTCGCCATCATATCACACAGGCAGAGAACGAGGTATGATATGGTAGGACTCGTCATCCAACATCAGCTTTGATCTACATAAGTACCCTCCCTGTCCGTGATCCATCCCTCTGTTTGCTTAAGTGGCTCATTTGGCTGCCGGATTCAGATACGTAATCCGAGAGTGGTATACTGTATCTACAGCATACTGGGAATTGGAAATATACAACTTCACTTCACGTCTATACTGCTACAGACATACCTAACTAACCTAGGTACAGCTGGTACCTGACACGACATGACGGTAACCCTCGTCTGCGTCGGTGCCTGCTACCTCGACACTATCCTTAGGCAAGTATCCATAAGAATGCTCGTGCTTACAATGGAGCCAGATCGCTCATGCCTTCCTTGCGCTGTTCAGTGTGCCCCGTTACCCGGATGAAGATTCGAAATTGCGCGCCACGAGCATCCAAACCCGGCGAGGCGGGAACTGCCCCAACACGCTCCAAGTCCTGCAGCAGCTTCTACAGCAGGAGCAGCATAGTGCACGCGGAGGAGCGAAGGCAAGAGTAAGACCCTATTTGATGACATGCTTACCTCGTCGTGACGCGCCAGCCACAAGGACGATCGTCGACTCCTTTGGCCCGGATACACTCGTAGACATTTCACGATGCATACATAGACAGGCGAAAGAAGAGCCAGCCAGTAGCTACATCATCCGCAGCGAAGCCACTGGCAGCCGGACGCTCGTCAACTACAATGACCTGGAAGAGATGACCCTTGACGAGTTCGTCTTGGCCGCCGCAGACCTGGACGAGGAGGATTCGTGGTTTCACTTCGAGGTACGCAAACCGACGGGCTCGCCACAGGGGGAATGCAGTCAGGTACGATACCCTAATCAAACAAACCACAGGGTCGCACCCCGGACACGACGTTGCAATGCGTCCAGTGGCTGAGGCGGGAAAATCCCAAGGCAAGAGTGAGCGTCGAGGTCGAGAAGCCGGGCCGAGAGGGACTGGAAGAACTGGCGGCTTTGGCAGACGTTGTATTCTATTCGCGCAGTTGGGCGGAGGTTCGTCTGTCTTGCATCTCCCCTCCATATACATAGGGACCGCGTAGCCTGAGGGTGCGATTAACCTTTGCTGTGACTACGCAGAGTAAGCTCTACGTGGATGCTGAGCAGTGTCTCGTCAGCGAATCGGAGAAAGCTCGGAAAGGGTGAGGTGCATCCATCATGGATTCATGGCTGATGGACGACCCGGGTCCGTTCACGACAGGCACTGATCACAAATGCCGGTTGCAGGTCGCATCTCTTCTGTACGTGGGGTTCGCAAGGTGCAGCGTGTGTCTCGCCTGACGGGACAACCGCTTCCAGCCTGGCAACACAAACGGGACAGACAATCCGAGTAGTCGAGTGAGTCGTCCTCACCCTTCAACCCCTTTTGAACCGTCTCGGCCACACCTACATCCAACATATGCACCCTATGTACAGCAGTGCATATACTGGTAGACTTATGCATTGGTAGCTCCGTCGGGGCAGGTGACACCTTTATCGCCGGGATCTTGTATGGGTTCCTGTGCCACGAGTCGGACTGGGACATACAGGCAAAACTTGACTTTGCTGTGCAGCTAGCAACCTGCAAGGTTCAACAAGAGGGATTCGACAATCTTGGCTCCAAAGCTTTTAGGACTCAGCTAGGGGCGCGAACAGGGTGAATGCAAGGCTGGAAAGGGACTGGGGTGGGGAGGGAGGTGGATTCAAATACAAGTTCAAAAGACAAAGATGTGGCTGGCGGCCTTGATGGGTCCAACGCCCTGCAAATGAATACGAACGAGTACCTGCCTTCTGAGTTTGTACCTAAGTATGTAGGTATGCAAAGGTGTCTTTTTGCATGGACTTGTAATTACACGCCCATTATCAAGTGTACCATCTAAGGTTCTAACTTGTGAGAAAGGAGGCTTGAGGAGGCCAGGGGGACTGACTGAGACACGAAGATCGTCTCTTGGAAGTTGTATCCTGTGCCATTACTTGCAGTACAGTAGTACACAAAAATCATAAGGGATGCATAGGAATATGGATAGTAGTAGGACAACAGTTCCTGCTGTTAGGGCAGCAGGGATTGCTGTCTGCCCATTCGTGTCAGCATTGCACTTATGTACCTACATCCCAAGTACCTAGCGATGTAGGTAACTACTAGTCTAGGATTTAGGAGCATGAGAGCCTGAATGTACCGTGAATGAGGGCAACACTAGGTGTGCTTAACAAGCGGTGAGAGTCAATGTCGTAGTCTTAATACAGAAATTGCGCCGACTACTGCTGTACAGCATACAGCGGGCAGTAAGAGGCACTTCCATTGTAGGCAGCAAGACAGCTGAGGCATAAAAATTACCTGTGCACGGCAGTACGGAGAACAGACAGAAGCGGGTCGAAATGAAAATTACGACCCCGGTAGCCTGCCACACATAATAACATACTGGTTTCAAACAGCAGTAAGCCCAACGATTATTTAGCTACATATAGATATAGTCTAAAGTTATCTCAATTAGAGCTGAACGATTTACTCTGTATTTGTTTTGTTTTTTCAGATCGTTTTTGTACTCTGTTCTGCTAGTATGACAAGCAATTGAAATATTAGTGTTTCCCGGTTGTTTGGTGTAAGCCTGTAGGTTTCAAGGTTTCATTTCGACTTGCTTCTGTGCAGATACAACTTGTGAATCATGTGCGCCATAAAGAGGTATCCTGCATGTACCTACAGCAGTACAGCAGTACAGGGTTCTAGGTACATAGTAGGGAACCCGGGCTGCGGGACTGTATGTCAAGGACTGCTAATTTACGAAACCGCTGTACTGCTGTTGATCAGAAGGCGAGATTAGTTGAAGAAATTCCGTTGCTTGGCAAGAAGAGGCCATCAGCCATAGACATATCACAGTACACACGCTTACTTGCATGGTCGACAAGGCGTCACTTGAATAATACTGCTGTATACTTATGCATTGTGGAGTGGCCAAGGTATCACCTGCGTGTGAAAAGACCAGGGGTATACTGCTGCACCGCATGGTGTTCAACGTCTGGAGCCTGGACTAACCGAAGCGCGAGAGCGCGCCGGAGCCGCCCTTGTTCATGATGTTGGCCCGAAAAAATGGGTCATATCTTCCGTCAGCCGTAACCATCTACCGCAGTAGGAAGCTCGGTGGCTCGGCTCTGGTTGGTGATGGAACCAATCCAAGTTCTTTTACACCAAATGTTTTGGATCAGGCCAGGGTCACAGATAGGATCGTGACGCCTCTTTATATAGCGTGATGTACCTATGTACTGCTGGACACTGCACCGTATATGCTTGTGTGCCACATCAACCTACGGCAATTGCCTTACGGGTTGATGATGGGGTCTTGTGCAGAAGAGTGTGGCAAAGGAAGAAGGAATAAGTTTCATACTGCCTCTACTGCTGTACCAGTGCCCCCATCATGATGAGTTTAGCCTGGGCAGCATGCAAGCAATATCTCTACGATGGGCTGCGGTATCTCGACCCATGATGAACATACTAGTTTGGTATGCACCGACATAATTAAACCGCTCTCAAGTTGGCAATGGAACAAGCCTTAGCCCCAAGGGGAACGATATTGTTTTACTTCTAATGCCAATGCAATAAGACAAGAACCAGATGTGCATATTATAATGGCTGCAAATGACTTGTAAGTTGTCATCTAGATGGTGTTTTATTCAAGCACCTATCTCCCTAGTTGCCCACGTCAGGTCGGTTCCTGGACAACTCGGAACAAGAAAGGCACAGCGGTAGGAATGCTGTATGCTGTACCACAAGCTTTGTTGGTCCTGTGGCCGTCTATCTGGCTTATGGGTCTACTACAGGAGTACCATGTAGATAGGTATCTCGGGAAGAAAAAAACGGCAACGGCCAGTTAAATGTGTGATGTGATGCCTGGCGGCAGAACTTTGTCCATCACAAAGGATGACCGTTAGCTAAGAGTGGAGAGCCCAGAGGGCAGCTACCTACGACCTACTTGGTACATACAGTAGCGTTGTTAAAGACAAAAGATAAGTAGACTCCAATGCGGCAATGCCAGTCTACTTGCTGGAGAATCATTGTAGGGATGGTAAAATGTATTGGTTGGGGATAGGTGGGCTTGTCAAGACAGACTTGACGAGGGCAGGGAATGGAGAAAGTGATCGTTCCTTAGGACAGCAGGTCACAGCTTACTTGCTGTGGTTTTCTTTTCAGCAGTGTCTACTACACATTATGCATGGTTATGATTTTCAACACATTACCAAGTAGCTGAAACACGGAGAAACACAGAGACAACACTGCTCCATTTATTGTGCTTTTAGAAAAACCTCGTCTAGATGCTACTGCTGTACCTACCATGTACGAAGTATGCTTTGTGATATTCAGGTATGCAATCATGACCAGTACCTACCTCCGTAGTGATCCCTGCGCTTGAAATCATGTGCGTGACTTGGAATTGCCTGACTCGCTATTGGCAAAAGACAGAAGTTAACCCAAGCTTATCTGGTCGACGCTGAGCCAAAAGGAATAAACCCCCTTTTGGTTTTAAGCAGAAAGTCTTGTCTCAGCCTATCCCTTTCCTTACTGCTACCAAGTATACCGCCCTACCTAAAGTAGGTAATGGTAGGCATCTAGACTAGGTTAAAGCTCTACTCTCTACAGCAGTACTGTGCTTATTTGTTTGTTAAAGTGATTTACATGAGCTTTTAGCTTGCTCTGGCTTTAAGCGCTATAGAAGTTTTGTCCAATAAAACAACTGAAAGATACACACTAGTGATATGCTGTATGCTGTAACTGCTATAACCGTATATGTACTTGCTTGGACATAACCTTGAGCGCCAGGGGCTTTCGTCTACTTTTCCTGTTTGAACCATGTGCAGCCAGGTACCTGTAGATTCTTAGCGGTACCTGAGCACACAGAGCTCCTTGCAATGTATACAGAGTTCCATGCCAACCGAGAAGGCTTAATGTTGCATCTTACAGTCGATGAGACAGTTACTGTGTATCACACTGTATGTGTTACCGACACACCCGATAGATCATCACACCCCCTCCCTGCTGAAAATTGAGATGAGTCGTGCCAAACGCATGAAACAGAGAGTATGAGTGGACGGCTGTGTAATGTAAACGCCCTTACTCTCCCACCTAGGTTAGTTCAGTTCCACATAGCAAACCCCTTCCAAGCTCCTGTCCTCAAGGTCTATGTGCGTGGAAACATAGTACTGCCGTCGACAAGTCCACCCCTCCACAGTGCTATGCGTGTCTAGACTTAGAGGGATGAGGCGTTAGTTGGGGGCCAAGCTCACCAGGGGTGGCCCAGCAAGGAATGGTCGTGTCCCAGACTCCCAGTTCCGCTGGAGGACCCATCGTCACATCGTGCCCTAGTTGCCTTACGGAGAAGAACTTTGACGAAAGTCATCTGCTTTTTACATACAGCTTCCCTAGTCACGCCAAGTTCTATCTACTATCTACTACCTACTATCCGTACAGTAGTACAGTAGTACCTCGCCTGTTAAAATCCACTCCCTCCATCACCCTTTTCATCGCCAATGCCCCCATCTCTGGCCATGGCCCATGGGTCGTGGTCGGTGGATCATGCACTACAGGCGGGACGAAGGAGCATCCTGTCTCTGGCTGACGGACTGCCTATTATTACTCAGTAACATCCAAGAACTCTAGCCATCTTCTCGGATCCCTGTCAGAACCCATGACGCAGAAAGAACAGGCCCCGACGACCCGTCATACAGGTGAAGCAGATGCGTGGACAGGAGCACACGCTCAGTTGCATACATAGTACACATGCCAAAGCGTCCAATGTCTCTAATAAGACAGCATTGCGTCTCGGCCCTACCCCATTATATTCCGCCTTGATGCCACTTGACAAGAAGGGGCTTTGCCCAAAGGACCTCTCTAGGTTGACCCTAGACTAGCTATTCTTCATGAAAAGCTGTCCTTGATATGCCCATCTAACCATGCAACATTCTTGGGAAACTAGTCTGAGACTACTCTCCTGGCCAAGCTTTTATACTTGACTGCCACCACCTACCTTGACTGAATACTTGATACACCAGGACCATAAGCTTTCAGATACACAGCTCGACGAGGTGTCAACTACTCTGTCGTTTCGTTCGACACATCACGAGCTCTGCCAGAACTTTCCAGACACCGGATACAGACATGATGATGCCCATTGTCCTTGGGGCGAATGTACCGGAGACATTCCCGTCGTCCACATGTACAAACCACCCGATAGTAGGCGACATCGCCAGACAGACGGTGCACTTGGACCCATCCCGCAGAATACCACGCCCCTCCAATGCGTCAAAGGGACACAGCGCAATGCGAGTGGCGAAGCCCAGGAGTGCCAACAATAGCCCGCAATCCACGATAGCCAGGCACAGGATGTGGGTGGACGACCCTCACATAGCTCGACGGCGCCAGCAGGCTTTGGATCAAGCTCTTCTGCACCAGATGGAAAATATGTCGTCTACATGCCACGCGAGCCAGCTGGAACCGGCAAAGAAGACCAACCGACCCCTTAGCTGGCATTCAAGTGGCTATCTGCGCGAGTCCCAGAGGATGCAAGTTCAGATGCCTCAACCTGAGGTCAGCCAGTTCAACATGGCTATGCCCATTCCTTGCCAGCCTCCAAATCTACCACCAACGCCTGCAGCATACTCGGGGCATACATCACCCGTGGCTAGCTATTCGCCATTAACACTACCTTGCGCCGCTGTAACGCCACTCCCCGCTACACCAGGCTATGCGCCAGCAGATCAATGGATGGCCGCACCCCAGATGGCATTGGGCTGCTCTAATCCGAAAGGCAGCTCCGATTCGTCTGAGCGGTCTTTGGTGTATTCCAACCAAGCATCCTTCATCAACTGGAATGCCTATGCACCATACGGCTTTCAGACTTGTACAGCTCCCCCGACGCCGGAGGAGTTCCATTATCTACAACAACCTCAAACCGTGCCATCGGAGGAGTCCATACCATACGACCCGCTGGATAAGCCCGAAGAGGAGGAGGAAGGCGAGATATTAGTGGGCATGGGACTGTACGACTTACCAAGTAAGACGTATACAGACCCTAGGCTCGACCACCATCGAACAACGACATCACAACTATGGGACACGACATACAGCAATGGAAAGGGCTGGAAACTGGAAGAGGCATGGGAGCCTCCTACCACAGATGAAGAGGACTCGGAAGAAGACGCGGATGCCGATGAGCAAGGCGTGGAGCTCAAGAATATGCAGTCAAGGACGGCGTAGCAGCCTTTTCCAAGCTCAGATACCGAGGTGACTATTACTGTTGCTGTCTGCTACGCCCATGACGACTGAACTACATGGCTTCTAAAGAGCCAGGGGGTATAACAAACAAAAAACTGTAAAAATTTATAAAGTCCTACCGAGCGTATATTGTACGAATAGGTACGGCATAAAAAAAAGATCAATAAAATGTTCTAAGCTAAAGACCGGAAAAGATTTGCATATGCTTTGTCTAAGTATCTACTTGTACTATGTAGATTAATACTAAGGGCAGGCAACTCTTAATCCACAAGTAACTTAATGTCTAAGGTATATCTACCACATTGGGAACAGGTTGTTTGCCTTAGCCTACTTGCCCAGTTTCGAAGTATGTAATATATTATACAGGTTACCTCAAGCCTTTATTTAGACATATATATCACATATTTAAAATTTAACCAGGGTCTCTTTAGTTCAATGTAAAGTGAGGCATAGATTACCTACTAGGTTTTAGTAAGTACCTAATACAGTACAGGATTTGAAGTATTTAGTAGGTGGAGGTACTGTAAGTCAAGGATTAAGAGCAAAGGGACCTCCACCTACCGAGGTTTCGGAAACCCCTGCTGCTGTGGGTTGGGCCTGTTATTAAAACCACCCAGTCTCCGTGACTCGCGTTCTCGCAGGGCTTTCTTGGCCCTGTGCTTAATATGTACCTCCAGCGTAATCTAATAGGACGACCTATCAATTGTTCTATCAAGTGCTTCCCTTCCTCTCAGATACAGCAGTACTGGCGTACTCCGTACCATATGCGCAACGCTATCCAAGCCCGTGCCGGGTTAGCCCATTCATACATGAGCTTACGGCAAGCTACCTGTCGGGGAAGGCGGCAAATCAATCTATCACTCAACCGGTTACTTAATGTACTGTGCACACAACTTTAACTTGAGGCACGGCCATGCGGTAAGCATGTATAGGTATCAAGATACATACTGCTGTACACAGTACTGCTCTCCCAGAAACCCTTTCTTTCCTCTTACAAGTAAACACTTGCCTGGCTCAGCCCTTTTGAGCGCCGCCTTTTGAGTGAGTGATTGTTCTGAGCAGCTAACTGCCTCACACTGTATATGTATCCTGCAGCCCAACGATGTAAAAGATGTATGTACACTTTGATTCCGGTGCATACAAGTACATACCTACTGTACTGCTGATACTTTACAGAAATATCAAGAGACTTGGCGACCGAGCCGAGCTATTGGCATGCCTTTACCAATCAATACCTGTCACCGACCAGTCTATCAACAGAGAAGTAACGGCAACGTGGGAACCTCGTGGAGTACAGCTGAATATTACCTATTGTCCGTCAACTCCGACAGAAGTCTAGGGGTCCGAGGGATAGAAATCCTCCTTGGTATCTACATACCTCTTTAAGTTTCTTCGCGCAATTCGCACAATCTAAGTGGGCTCTCAGTTAACCTAGCACGCCTAGGTAGACTTTGTTTGCACTCTTCGGCCTCCGAAGCTAAAGATCAACAAGAAATGGCTTCCTTCAATACGATGGATTGGAGTGAAGATTGCCCACATACCAACGTCCATAGACAGTGAAGCCAGCTTAAAGTCACCCTGACATAGGACATCTCACATTAGAATCTATACTTACGTACATACCTACCTACCTCAGAGGTAGGTGCCACAAGACAGTACAGTAGTATTTTGTTAGTGGTGTCTACTCTACTCCTTACTGCTGTACATGTAAGTAGATATTCAGCTGCAGAAATAGTAGAGATTGGTCGATTTTTAGTGTAGAGCTTCTCCTATTTTTATGGCGTATTTGTACTACTGTATAAGACTTCGTGTGTGTACTGTGTTAGGTGGACATGTGAGATCTTAGGTCGGTACCTAAACGTTTTGCTGCTGTTAGGCTAGCTCGAAACATAGGGAACCATTAGTACTGATGGACAACTTTTGCCTCTTCCTGAAGGTAAAGGTGGGTCGCTTTAGATATCTGGGTCATCAGACAAATCTCCATTTATTTGTTACCCCTACGGTCCACCGCCCTACCAACTTGGAGAGAATGGAAACTAGTGTACTCCGTACTGCTGTCCAGTCTGTAGGTGATACCACATAATACATGCTACATATTGCCTCTCCATATATAATCACCACCTTCACATCCATGATGCCCCCTATGCCAGGTGCCGCTCTAGATGCATAGTACTAGTCTAGTGTGTACAGCAGTAGCCAGCGTCCTGCATACCATCCCCACCTCACGGTCCTCACCTGCTTGTTTCCCAAAGTGCGCCCAGAGTGTATGCAAGCTTGTCTCAAAGCGAATGCAACAAGACAGATTTCACAGCAAATTTTACTAGCTAAACGAACCAGGAGCAGCATTGCCCCTGACCCAGACCGGCTAAAACACAATTGTCGTTTGCCCTTCTTCCATCAATCTCACAATCCCCGTTGCGTTGCCAGGCCGCTTTTGCGCTCTTAGAGGCGAGGATGGTACAGTACATACACACCCCCTGGAGAGACCAAGAAGAGCTATTGGCAGTCCGGCAGCAATTTTATCCCTCTTCGTCACCACCCGCATCTACAAATGCCAGTACCAGCGCCATCGGTAAGAGCCTTCGCCATCCCATTCCATCCCATCCCCGTCCCATACCAATCACGTAACATTTCTTGTCATCCCCGGCCACCTACGTCGCCCCCCATCCACTGTCTGACCCTAGACCTCCGGCTGACAATCCCCGAGTCGATGTCGATGGCGACAATACCGCCCTGGCTCGCCAGGAAGCCGAGAGGCGGCAGCAAAAGGCCGTCTCGCGCGTCTCCATGTGGATGCAACGTGGTGGCTGCCCCCACATGATAGAGTCGACGGCCCTCTTGACCGCCGCCATTCTCAGCGACCTTCACGAGTCCAGGACTAAGGCTAATTCGTCCTCCTACGCTATCCGCGCCGCCTACTCAGCTGCCTTTAGTCGGTGCGTCATCCTCTTCGAGTCATTATGCCTCCTATCCATCGTCTTCCTTCCATTCCATTTATCCCTCATCACCCCCTTGTTGCCTCGCTCTTTTATCAAATCCTTATCGCGGATCCTTCAGGTAGGGTGTCTACGTAGCATGTTCGTCTCTGGCGTTGGCTCGTGGTAGCCGTCTAATGACGAAAATATCCCACATGGCATGAAAAAGGTGCTCTTGCGGATGCTACGAGAGTCCCAAGCCTTCAGGCTTCGACGTGTCGCATAGCTTGCATCGGAGCTTCCAAGGCACACACCCCACCCACATCGGATGCGTCGGACAGTAATCTACCAGTGACCGCTAACCAATGCCCCTACAGTTTTGTCACTGGCCTTTTGGACGGACAGCAGGACAAGCTCCGCAAGCTCAGCATGTACACGTTAGCTAAGACGATAGGCTTGCCTGCAACCTTTGTAGAGCTTAGGCATCAGGCTACGCACGAGCAGCTGCCCTCGCTCTCCAAGCTGCGATCCGCCGCTAGTAGTGCCCTCTCATGGATCTGGAACTTCTACTGGAAAACCCTGACTCTTCCGCCCAAGGGTAATTCGGGCGGGGATACGTTGTCGCCTGATTACCTGACTGGACTGCTTTTAGCGTACATACAGGAGACAGAGGCGACCGTGAAGGAAAGTATCGAGAAGCAGCTTCATTCTTGGGATGAGGCGTCTGTGCTACGAACACTCGCAGAGATCGCGGGGTCTTCGGACGAGCCGCTGGTCATCCTACGGGCTACTCAGCTCTCCCGCGCCATCTTAGACAAGGAGTTCGGCCTGCCATCGGCCGTGAGACCAGAGGCGAGCCAAGCCTCGAAGGAGAAGAAAGACCTGCACGCTGTTCGAACCGAGCTGCAGACGCTGAATGAAGAACTTCGACGAGGTATCCAAGAAGAACGCGTAGATGACGGAGACGAAACCCCCCAAGAGCCTCCCAGCCAGTCGATAGGCTGGACTCGCTATCAGGGATCTTGGACACCCAAACCTATAGGGGTAGTGTAACCTCGACAGCGCATCATTTGCCTCTCTAGTAGTAGGTAGTCGAACCACTGGCACAACAATGCAGCGACCCGTGCTTCTCATGTTTATTCTCCTCGTCTGGGATTGGTTCTTGAAAACAATATGTTGTATGGACATAAGGGCCAAATATGTCGTCCTCCTATGTGTTTGCTCATCGTGAAAGACCTTTGATTGTAACTCTGAAAGCTACACTTTCTAATCTTCGAGCAACGCCGTTTGCGAATGTAGCCGTCTAGATAGGAGAGCCGAACCTTGTCAACGGACGGCTGGCCCTCTTTCTTACCTGGCGTGGCTGGATCAACATCTACGGAAGTCAGTCAAGCGCTATCTAGCCCAACCAAATTCCCGTAGTCCTTTTTTTTTTCTTTTTACTTGGTCACAACAACCCATGCACTCCGTTCGTCGCATGTGTCCGCGCTGCTCTGCTCGTAGGCAGGCAAGCTCGATCCATCTTTCTTTCTTGACTTCTTTTGTTACTCTTCCCTTTTCCCATCCTTCTCCTTTTCGGACATGTTGCGTTCACACACTCTGCTCGTGTGTCTCAATGTCATTGGTCTAACCTAGGTTGTTAAGTTTCTTTCGAATTACCTTACCGTGTCTTAATAACCAGTTCATTGCCCGAAGCCACGAGACATGGTGCCAAAGCGCTGCGAGGACAAATTGTGCGAGTTGATATCTCCCCCAGAGGGCGTCAACTTAGATAACTCTGTCCCGTCCTCTCTATATAAGTAATTTACTTATCTATATTCGGCTCTTTCCCGTCTCGCAATACATTCATTGCCTCTCCTGAAAAAGCCCAGCTTGGCAACCAACCTCGGTCGGATTTTCGCCGAACCGGGGACGCGAAGAACAAGCAGAGTCAATGAAACAAGAGGCCGCTATCTACTTTTGGTCGGCTTCCTGGTAAGGGGAGAGAGAAGAAATGAGATTGAAATGTTTCTGAGAATCAGTTGTTTGTTTCGTTATTTCTTATATTCTCCTCTGTCTCCTGGTTCTGCGATTTCCATCGACGATTTGCTTGTAGAAGTATGCTCATCGGATTATGTTGGACGCACCCATCCGAGGCCAAAATCGTCTGGGCACTCTCGTGTACTAATCTAGGATGGAGAGCTCTGTATCCTGGCGGGATGTAAGGTTAGGTATATCAAAGAAGCCCCAAGTGATGACGTTTCAAACATGGACAGCAGTAGGTTAACACAATGTGGATTACCACACAAAGGAAATGCCTGAATATATGTACACTCGTTGAGGGTAGTCGGCAGTAAATATATGATGTGTTTTGAATTACAGAGCGTCGGATATACCCATGTGAGCTTTTAGGAATATGGAAATGCGAGGCTACAAGTAAATTTCAAGAAAACCTGCATATTATTGCGCCTGATAACGACCGGCCAACTGACGTCAGTACTTTTTCGAGCACCAAATGGGGAACATCGGTGATCTATGGGGTCACACAGTGATGAAACCATGACATGTAGACTCCCAAGAATGTGAATAATTTCAAAGCAGGAATAATAAGAAACCAAAAAGAGGAGTCCATTAAAATACCTTCGAAAGGAGCTGCCAGGCAAATCCACAAAGCTCTGAATTGATCGAATTTGACGGTTATATACTCAAGCGTTTGGCTTCTTTCGAAATAAATAACAAGTTGAGCAGGCCTTGTATTCACCAGAGTATTGTGACCTCAAAAAGAGTAGAAGGCAAGATGGGGGATTCAGAGATAAAGAAGGTAAGATGTCCCGAGGCTGTACGCACTGCAATTTCATAACGACGAGATACTTATGCAGTTGCGCAGGTCGGGATGCTCGGCGTAGGTAGTATGGGGTCGATGATGAGCCTGTTGATGGCAGAAAAGGGATATGAGGTTTTCTTCTTCGATCTGAGTAAGTGATGCGTCTCGGCAGAAGAACGATACCGGACGAATAGACGTGGCTGACAGTGAACTCCTCGTTTAGGCGAAGAAAACATGGATAAACTGGACAAGATGTGCCGCGACCTCCATGCGGAGGACAAAGTGCACCGGATGACGGGCTACGATGAGGTCTGCTCGAAGCTGGGCGAGACAAAAGTCTTCGTGTTCAGCACACCACACGGTGGACCGGCAGACAAGTGCGTTGAGGCGCTAAAGCCACACCTGAACAAGGGCGACGTCATCATCGACTGCGGCAACGAGCACTGGAAGAACACGGAACGCCGCCAGAGCGACCTCGAACCCAAGGGCGTGCACTACATCGGCTGCGGCGTATCCGGCGGCTACCAGAGCGCGCGCTCTGGCCCGTCCATGTCGCCCGGAGGCAGTGCAGAGGGTCTAGAGAAGGTGATGCCTTTCCTGCGCTCCATCGCTGTCAAGGACAAGACGGGGCGGTCGTGTACGGAACCAGTTGGCCCCGGCGGCAGTGGTCATTATGTAAAGATGGTGCACAATGGCATCGAGCAGGGGATGATGTCGGTACTGGCCGAGGTGTGGCTGTTACTCACCCAGGGCTTAGGCCTCGGCAATGACGAAGTCGGCAGCATCCTGAAGTCCTGGAACGAGCAAGGTCCCTTACGTAACTGTTTTCTGGTCTCCATTGGCGTTGACATACAGCATGCAAAGGATAAGGATGGGCATCATGTCGTGGATCACGTGAGGGACAAGGTTGTCCAGGACGCAGACGAAGAAGAGGGCACCGGGATCTGGACATGCGAGGAGGCCGTAGCGAGACACGTTCCGGCCGCCTCGATATTGAGCGCACACCTCTTCCGATGCGCATCTTCAGACCTCGCACGGCGGACAAAGAACAAGAAGGCAGGAGGTGGCAGCCAGATTAAGACACAAAAGCTCTCGATCGACTCCTCACAGCGGGAGGCCTTCATCGAGTCCCTGCACAAGACGACGTATTTCTGCTTCCTGGCCTGCTTTGCCCAGGGGCTCGACCTCATCCGCAAGAAGGACAAGGACAGCGGCTGGAAACTGAATTACCGGAATATTTTGCAGCTATGGCGTGGTGGTTGTATCATCACGGCAGAGCATATCACCGATCTGCTCGATGGCGTCTACGCCCGAGACGGTCACGAGCCGGACTCTGTGCTCAGCAACGAAGAGGTTGAGCGGGAGTTGTCGAGCTGCTTCAAGTCAGCAAAGGAAGTTGTCCTCAAGGCCATCGAGGCGGACCAGTTCGTGCCGGCCATCAGCCAAACACTCGAGTACTTCAAGTACGAAAACTCGGTAAGCAACTCCCATCTTCTCCGACTGGGCCTAAGATATGGGCAGGACTTCCCTGTACTAATAATAACCATCGACTATATGTAGACCCATCTACCAACACAGTTCATGGAAGCCCAGCTTGATTATTTCGGCGAGCATATGTTCGAGCGACACGAAGACCCCATGCGGGGAGTCGAGAAGGGAGAGCATCACTATGAATGGAAGCCCGCGAAAGGGTCATCGGATGAATAGCGAGGGAATACAAGGAATAAACGTCCCGAGAAAGATAATGCTACAGCCACCAAAGTCAAAGAAAAGATGTCTCCGATAAGAACCAAGCATCCGTCTGTAAACAGAGCAGGATGCCGCCGAGGGCAACAGATCCATATCGGACCGCCAATGAGAAATCTCACCGACGGTGTTGTGTTGTTCTTGCTTCATTGTCCACACTTGCTCGTTGTTTGAGATTTCGAGACGGCAAGCTCTAGCATATGTTGAAGCGACAGCCTCTCGAAGAGGTACTGCAAGCAAAAGACGCGCGGCAAGGGAACAGACAAACCTTTGTATACCTCCTCTGTAACATTGTCATGGAAGTCCATATCCCCTTGTTACGAGGAATTTGATATCCGAGAAGCAGGAGAAATTTGTTTTCTTTTTTGGCTGTTCGAGATTAAACTTTGGGTGAGGGCAAATGGGAAAGACGATGAAGTGCGAAAAATTTCTTGAAATAGCAGAAATAGGATATCCACTGCCAGCTGCCAAACTAACCACCAGAGATAAACGGCAAGCTACATGTGACTTGTGATGACCATAAGACCCACCTTTGCTCCAGAATCACAAGACATGGCAAGTTGGCAACCATACAAAGGATGCCTATTCATTGACCATAAATGCTTCATCAGGCGTTTGAAGTAGATGGCAATAATCCTGTTAAAGCAGAAGGGTTCCCTATATTCATCTGAAGATCCACAGCCAAACAACCTGTGGAATCATGTTTGGACCGGAACAAAGTCCTGGCCTAGCCAACCCTTTCCCTGTGCTCACCCCCATCATTGTCGGAGCTCTAATTCCTTGGACCCTTTAACTGCCTGGGAGCCTGACTAACAGGCTCTACTCCTAGGCGCTAGGGGCCCATAGCATATCCAAGACCTCTGCTCCCACAGGCGGAGACTCGTCGATCTCAGTCCTGTGCTTTTCGGACGCGCATAACGCGCAGGCCCGACGACAACGGTGACGGTGACGAACAACGTGCCGCCGGGGCTTGCTGGCGCGGACATCCCGTGGCCCACCTTGACATCAGATGGCGCGGCGGTCTGTTGAAACTCCTGCGTGTCGTTCGGGAGTATATATCTGACTTCCAAAGCTGATTTAGTATTTTGAGCTCTGATCTACCGTGATAATACACACAGTCCTCAGAGCGGTGGTTCTGGCTTGATACATCATAGATGAATGAAGCCAGCACCTTTTAAAGTAGATTCCACGGGAGATATATCAAAAGAAGGTTTTTATTCTATCTATTGCGCAGGCCCGAAAAGCAAGCCATGGGTATTATCGCCAAAAAAGTTATTGCAACACTGTCAAAGGGAATTATAAGTATACAGCCTCGGGGAGTCTGCCTCCGCCCTGTGGTGACTCAAACCGACAAATCCTATCTTGTTTACTCCATAAACGCCGCCATCGATTCCATCCCGGAGCTTTCCTTCACCATGACGGGGCCTCATATCCCCAATCATGCCGGGAACCTTGCGCAGCGACGCCGCGCCCGTGCTCCAGAACTCGTCGCTCTCCAGCTCGTGCACCGCACTCTTCCATTCCGCGCCGAGCCGGAACATGGCGAAGCCGTCGAGCGTGTCGCCCCAGCGCCGGCCGTACAGGAAGGCGGGCCACAGCTGCGGCAGCACCGTCACGAACGCCCAGATCGTCAGCAGCGCGATGACAAAGCCGTACGGCACGCGGCCGGGCACCACATCGTTGGCCGGGTCCAGGGCGAAGAGTCCCAGCTTAGACGTGGCGTTGGGCGTCGAGGTCCAGTTACCCGGCCCCACAGCCATCATGGCCACCGCGCCCTCTCCGAACAGCTTGTTCAGCGCCAGCGTCATCCTGGCTGGGCTTATGGTGGGATAGCGCACGTCCACGTCATCGGCCCTCCAGATCGGCGCGGCCCGCGTTGCCTTGTTGGCGCCCACCCACCCATTACACGTCGCCGAGGACCCCTTCCCGCACTTTGGGGGGCCCATGTAGGCTAGTGGGGTGGCGGTGAATGCCGAGTAGACGAGTGTGTGCAGCCCCACGACCCCCGTCGCGAGCGCTACCAATCCCGAGAAATGGGAGTTGTCCGCGTCGGGTGGCTCCTGTTGGAAGGAGGAAAATGTGTTGGTCATGGCTGACAGTTTCGCCCGGCCGGTGGTGGTGATAGCTTTGCAGCGGACGCCGTAGCCCAGATACGTCTGGTTATCGTAGATAGACTTGGATGACACGACAATCGGGTTGTTGGACATATTGCTAAACGTCGCGTCGGGGCCGAAGCTGGCTAGTGGGGCAGAGGACGAGTTGTCGCGGGCTTGCCACATCACCAGCTCGAGCGTGCCGTTGAGGGGCAATCCCGTCTTGTTGGTGTAGACCGAGGTCGTCTCCAGGGTGTCCGAGTTCGCGGCCATGACGTACTGGTAACTCAAACCCGTCACCTCCGACTTGTCGAAAAAGACTGCTTCATACCCAGAGTGTTGCTGTTCGTATTGGAACGTGGTTTCGTTGTTGCCGTAAGACAGAGAGCTCGCGTAGGCGGGCTTCGCTGTCCAGTTGTTGATCTCGTTTATTTGTAGAAGCTCCAGACCCTTGTACGGGTGCACTGGCGTGCAGGAGAGGTCGGTGAGAAACCCCCATGCTGTGCCGTATGCGCGCTCTGTTAACTCCGGGCCCGCGAAGAAGGTAAATCTGGACTCCTCCGGCGACAGCGAACCGTTGATTTCTTGTTTGTAGTATATGCTCTGGACTGTATCCTCGAAGTAGTCATCACTGACATCTTGGGTGCCCTCAGAGGCGTAGAAGATCGCGGAGCCGTGGGGAGTCGTTGGGTTCCCCTGGCGCCACCGACCGTCCACCTGTTCGGCCAGATCGTTGGACACACGGCCGTCGAAGGTCGTCTGGTTAACGCCGGTGAGGACCACGGGCCGCGTGCCAAGCCTGAGTGCATTTTCCGGTTCCATGGTTAAGCCCGAGAGCGGCACGGTCACGTAGAAGAGGATGCTGGAAAAGGCTAGGTAGAACCACAACAGTCCTGGGCCCGTCCACTCCACCAGCGTGCCACGTCTGCTCGTGAGCTTCTTATATACGTATTCGACGGCGACGACCACGACCTCGCACCAGCTGCTCACCGATCCCCACGCGCGGTCGGCATGCCACATCAACTGTCGCGCATTCGACGGCGCCAGACTGGGCGTCATGAGAGCTGCGGCTTCGAAACCCGCGATGCCGGACTTGGCCCAGTCGAGCACGAAGATACTCAGAATCAGCCAGGCGAAGAAGACGGCATTGGCGTCCAGTGGTCGCGACGGTATGATACCGTTTATGGCGGGCCGCTGGAAGTACTGTCCCACGATGAAGAGATAGAAGCCTAGTATGAGCAAAGGGGCCAGGACGTTGAGCAGCGCTCTCGGAATGTATCTCTTGAAGTAGTATACGGCGGTCGGTCTTGCGTGACGTGCTGCATTCAGTGCTTCGCCTTCCTCTGGGCCGAGATGAGGGATCTCGCTGTAGGTGGATGCTTGCGCCCCATGACTTGAGGGTGCCACTGATGTTTGGAGGCAGCAGTTAGTACGCGTCAAAATACCGAATATGGAGATGGCAGGGCAGAGAGGGAGATGGTGTGCTACCCTGAGGTGTTAAGGGTCGGCGCTCGTCGTCGATCTCATCCGAGTCCAAAGGCTCGCGCAGCGATGTCCTCAGCGAAGGGAAAGACGCCTGCGATGTCCCCCCCTGGAGCGAGGGGGTGCCGGCATGGCTCTCGACAACATCAAGTTCCACATCGTCTTCCAAGATGTTTCCTGCTGCGGTGCGACGAGAGACTGACCCGGGCAAGTGGCCTGGGCCTGGCATGGTTGGCAGAAACTCTTGAGGTGTGGTCCAGCACCCGTTTCACCCAAGAGCCACGAGTAGGAGAGACTGTATGGGAGACGTGCACCGGCTTCATGTTGACACAAAATATTCTCAGGTTAAGAGGTTCGAGTTCATACAAGTACAGGTAATACACCGTCTAACTAGCGTGCTCCTGACTCTACCTCAGTATCGGTACTAACCCAGATACATGCGCTCCGCCTTGATGAGATGGGTAAGTACTGCTGCAGGTTAATTTTAGTGACTCCCCTGGTTTTTTGATTTCCGTTGGGCAAAATCTTGGATATGGCTATGCAGGCTTTTCAGCCCCTGAGTGAATTCTGGATTTCATCCACAGTTAATCACTTTTCCATAGGTCTGGATAGGTCTTCTGGAGACTACGCGCTTGCTTCGCTGATCGTGATTAGTCCGCTTTGTCCAACTCTGTCCGTAAGCTGGACTGCTGTACGGTGTACCGTTCTACGGCAGCCTGCCAGGGGCTGATCACTGATCAGGGGTTAAAGCACTTTACTTCGTTTGTACTACTGTACTGCATCTTAGTCCGAAATGAGTATTATTAGTGCGCAGCTTCATCTTAAAGTGGCAACCTCGTGTCCACGGGTACTTTGCAAACTGCCCTGCTTACTTGGTACAGCTGTATCTTAATAAGCAACCCGTCCTTATTTTCATCTATTAGGTAATCATATGTACAGCAATACAAGTACTTCGTACTGCTGTACTCTTCTCCAGCATCCACCCACACCACTACGAAGGAGGCACTTCACGAATCACGACTCACGAGCGTGCCCACTACCTCACGTAGGTAGTCCTTGCTATCAGTATCGGGACAATCCAGACATCAGAGCGATTGACCTCGTCTTGGTCTGACAAAACTGTCTTTGATAATTGAGAAATACATTCTTCGAGAGAGGACTTGTCTCCGGAATGCCTTTGGCCGATCCTGGTTTCACTACTTGGGTAGCGGGCCGCGGCGCAGAAAATGCCTCCAAGAACCCTCGTGACGCTTGTCAGAGCTTAACAGGAGTGATTCTGAGAAAGTACTGGAGATCGCCGTTTTGTTAATACATGGGCTGTATTGTCAAGGACGGGAGGATGAGGGGGCATCTTCGCCAGGTACTCTATATACCTTTCGCAGATGCTAGATAGGACACGCTTCGAGAGGAGTTGTTACCTGCATGGAGTATAAGCTGGCGAGGGAACGATCTCTACAGTTTCAATGGCACGTTACTGACTCTGCCAAAAGATAGCACAAAGTGTGAGCTACTCATCCCGAGTTGGCACCTTCGGCACCAGCCACCAACTGAGGCCGCCCACAGCGAGCAGTCCAAGCACAATAGGCTGCAGTACACCGACACCAGCACTAGCAGCGATGATGCCGGTTATGGATGGGAATATAGCGCCTCCAGCCTGGGCCAACACAAAGATGAAACCTTCTGCGTGTTAGTATTTGTGTATCCGTATCGCAAGTCGCATGTGGATGCCCACCTAGAGCTGCCGGCTGAGACTCGCGTGGGAATTGCTTTGATGCGACCGACATCCCCTGAGAGTCAAGACTGATCAGCATACAATATAGATGACGTTAGGTGACTGGGCGGACTAGTAAGTCCGCGGAACACGGTGCGGTGAAAGCAACTCACAGTAGCAAAGAATGGACCGGAGAAGAACCCGATGAAGCTCAATGCAATGGCACTTCCGACGATGCTCGGCTGCAGCCAGAAGACAAGCTGGAGTGCCACGCTCTGAGGTATCTGGAGTCAGTACTGTTCGCCTTGCTTGCGGAGAGGGTGAAGGATTGTTTACACTCACAATGGCACTGTAAATCAAAATCATCCTCTGCTCTCCAAACCGGAATGTCGGCTCTGCTAGTAACAGCCGCCCAGCCAATACACCACCGTAAAAGCCTGTAGGGACGTAACCGATATTGGCCAAGTCGCCGCCACGGACGGCCGTCAAAAATTCGACTACCCATCCACCAGCCGTAAAGGTAGCCCCGAGCTCAAAGAAATAAAACAGACTCAACAGCCACAAAGTCTTCGACTTCAAGAGCTTGGCCATCCCGACAAGAGCGGTCCGGCCGCGCTTCTGTCCGGGCGGCTCATTGCTGGCATGTAGTCTCTCGGGGATGGTGTCACGGAAGGCCATCATAACACCGACGACATTCAAAACACTAATGCCAATCAGAAGGAAATATACTCGCTTCCAACCATCGATCGCTAGCGAGTTGCGACTATTTGCAATGGCCGTGGCAATCAAAGGGCCGATAAACGTCCCAAGCGCATAGCAGGCATGGATGAAGCTAAGCCACCTATGCGGCACGTTCTTCAGATTGCTGACAAAAGTGTTGGAATGTGAGTCTTGATAAGCCATACCAAGGGCTTGGAAGAGGAACGATAGCATGAACACCGCAACGGGACTCCATGGGCGGAGGGCATGAGCCAGCAGCTGGAGAACGGCGCCGACGAAGAGAAGCTGACCAAGTGTTAGCCGGGCCGTCAGGACGGGGTTCGTTACAGCGGCGAGAAGCCATCCTGCGAAAGTCGTCGCATAACTATCAAGTCACAGGTCAGATACGTGGTTAAGGCAAGGACAAGGAATACAGACAGGATAGCGATCTCCCCTGTCCCGATACGGAAGCTTTTCAAGATGTAGGGAATCAATGGTCCTACTGAATACCATTGTCAGCGTCTATCTTACAACGAGTCCACGAGGGGTCGCTTACAAGTGCCATCGTTTACGCCCGCGCAGAAAAACGAGTACCCAGCGACAATGAGTTTAAAGAGGGGTGTGGAAAGCTCCCGCTCAACAGCTTCACCCGTGGGAATCTCCTGGTGCGAAGACCATTCCTGATCTTCGTTACTTGTGACCGCTTCGCGATTTAGTTCAGCCAGCGGGTATGATGGAGCCGACTCGGTGGCTACTGTCTCCGTTCCCGACATCACGCTCCTAAACCGGACAGAATGTACGAAATTGCAACAGAGCTTGTGAGGAGCGGTTCATCCTGTTCATTAAAGGTTTGCTGTTGGCAGTTGATACTCTAGTCGATGACAGATATACGCATCACATACCGGCAAAAGGCCGGCAACTTAACCTTGTCGGCGAGGATGTACCCCGGGCCGTGCTCCCGCCATTGTTGATCCTGAGATCGGAGCAGGCGAGTTACGTTTCTTTTGAATGGCTCTTCAAGGAATATGCACATGGACAGCAGTAAACAGATCATCAGAGGTGAACGTATTCCCGAGTTCTAACCGACAAGGGGAGTGGGCAGGCATGCCTGGCGAGCCTGGCCTCCTGGATGGCCGTGGTGGTGCTGGATGGCGGCACGAAGTGAACCGTGCCGGCCGGGGAAGAGCATCCCCTGTACGAAGTACGCCTTACTCCTGCTACTACCTTGACAAAGGATATACGGATACGCACCACCATTCGAGGTATAACTTTTGTTACAATGTGCTGTTTGGGGCAAGATCTTGGCTAACCTAGGTAGCCTTCTGATAGTATCTAGAAGTGACAATCACATCAAGATGCAATATGGAGTTCCATTGGTAGGTTGACAACCTTATCCCAGTACAACTGGTCCTTTACATTAAAGTTTATTCCAGTACCAGAGTCCTAATAGGTACTGTTGTACCGCTGTACAGCAGTCACAAACCCTCAGCAAATTTGTAGCTTCGTTGTAAGGCAGTACAGCTAGCTGTACTGCGAATTACCAGCACATCTCAGTCTTGGAACGTGGCACCCTGTAGAAGCCTTATAACCGTACCGCTGTTCATTTATTACAGTACACGACCTACAGGCTACCAGTATCGTATCCATCTATTCTGTAACCTCCCATTGTAACATGACGTATTTCTTCAACGAGCTGTTCAAACCACACTCGATATCGTGTACCGAGACCCAGCTGCAAGCACCGCACAGAGGTCTGCTGCCAATACTGATTAGTCCCGAGCCGGCCTGCTGAATCCTGTTCAGAGATAATATCCCTGTAGACATGGAGTGACCTTGTCACGATGGGTGCCAGTGACTCCAAGCTCGTCTTCAAGAAGGGCATCTTTAGACTTTCAGAAGAGCGACACATTCCCGCCGATGATCGATACTGGACATCTGTCAGTACCCAGTTCTCAGCCAAGCTATAGTTTGCAGCATGTAGAAGGCAGCATTGCAGTATCGCTGACCTGCCTTGGACGTACTACCTAGTTTTGGGAATTACCAGAATCCTCCGATGATGTGTTTAGCCTTTTCTCAGCCAACGACATTCGGCGCACGCGCGACAAGGCCATCGAAAGCCTCGAGACGCTGATCCTGGCCGTGACATCGCGACTGTTCATCTTGCGGCACCATCCGTCCTTTCCCGACCCCGATATCGCACCCGATCGAGACGCGTTGAACTGCATACGCATACTGACCCGCATCCTTCCCTACCTCTACGAAGTCGAGAGCTTACAGGCCTGGGAGGACAAGTTCTTCTGGGGAACGAGGAGGAAACGCACAAGACGAGCAGTCATTGCCAATGAAGTTCTGTTTGACGGGGCGCAGGAGGAGAAGGGGGGGACGAACCCGGTATCCGATGAATTCGAGGATGCGAAACCACTCGCGGAAGAGCTCATAGATACCCTGATTGAACTCCTGTTCTTCTCCGACCTGACCGTTCCGAGGCAGGCTCATGGCAGACCAAAGGTCACTTTCTCCATCTGGCAGAGCGGTGTGGGTTGCAACACAGCCGTGCCCACGACCAAGGAGTACGAGAGCAACAGGAGCGAGATTCTGCGCTTGCTCTTGACCATCGCGAGCCGAAGTATGTACATGCCGCCCAGTGTGCTCCCGACCAAGGGGACGAGAGCCCTGACCTACATATGCACCTGCCCCGACAAGCAGCTCGTGCTCTCAGTTCTGTGCTCGTTGCTCAATACCGTAAGTTCTGGTATGTGGGCTAGTGTTGGAGCTTGTGCCTGTCTGACTTGCACAGACCATGAAATACAACCCGGCCAGCTGGCGTGTCCCCATCAGCACGCTCGTCTCCAGCAAAGACTCCAAGGAGGTGCTCGTCACGTACACTCTTCAGTTTCTCCTGGTCGTCTTGCTTTACCCAGTACCCGAATCGCCGGATGGTCCTACGCCGAGAAACTACTATCGTCACTTCCTGGGACGGCTACATAGGCCACAAGACTTCCAATTCATTCTCGATGGCATGACACGGATCCTCAATCAGCCTATGCAGGCCAACGCCTCCTACATCCCCGGAACTCCGACCACGACAAGATTCGCACCCGAGATTATCATGCTGTTTTGGGAAGTTACTCAGTGCAATAAACGCTTCAGGTCGTACATGATAGACACGCAACGTGCGCATGATTTCGTTATTCTTATTCTTTTCTACGCTGCCGAAAACAAACTGGATGCTTCCAAACAGGGTGTTGTGAGGATGTGTGCTTTCTTGCTCCAAACTTTGAGTGTCGAGAAGAACTTCGGCGTCAACCTCAACAAGCCGTTTGGTGCTCAGGACACTCTGCCACCAGCCATTAGGATCCCTGGATTCCAGGGGACTTATGCCGACTTCCTCATACAGGCAAGTACCCTGACAAACTTGGACAGACTTCTGCTAATCGTCGTTCGCAGTCCATATATATCCTCATCACCCGGAGCCAGGGGAAGCTCTCTGCCATCTACCCAGCCCTGTTGGCTGTAGTGCATAACATCTCTGCATACCTAGAAAGCATCAGTCATACGACTTGCACAAAGCTGATACAGTTGTTCAATTCCATGTCGTCTCCGTCATTCCTTCTAGCCAACGATAGCAACCATGCGCTGCTACATTCGCTCTTGGAGTCTCTGAATGCAATTATCGAGCACCAATACGAGAGTGAGTCACGAATGAACCGCAGAACTGTAGGCCATGTGCTAATTGCTGGCTCAGAAAATTCGTATTTTATCTACCTGATACTTAAGAACAGGAGACGCTTTGAGGCTTTGCGGAGCTTGACGCTCGAAAGCGGACAAGAGGAGCTCGAGCGGCGGAACCGTTTACGGAAGGACAATAGCCAGCCTTCCGATCCGTTCGATATCAGCTCGGTACGGAGCTCTGTCGAGAGTCTGCGAAGCCCAACCGCAACAGGCCCCAAAACCCCCTCGCTTAGCAACGTACCCGAAGAAGATTCTACGTTCGCCATCGGCGATGACGAGGATGACAGCGACGATGACGCGCATCCCACTCCGGCTCAGTCAAGTCCAAGCGAGATCCCTTCTCGAGCGTCCTCTGTTGCCGGTATAGAAGACGCTGTTCCGACTCAGCTGAGAGGGATGTCTGAAAAGGCGCGAGGAAAGATGCCTGCTGGCGTTCCCACTTTCTCCAGGCAGAATAGTACTACCAGCCTGGGAGGTAATTCTGCTGCTGGCCAGTCTGCTTCCGATGGGTTCGATCCGTCCACGGAGTGGATCGAAAGCTGGCTCCCGGAACTTCCATTGCATACCATCCTCACCACCATACAACAACTTATGGTCTTGGTGGACCGTGAACGACTTGGTGGCAACTCCCCATCGAAAGACATGCTGAAGGTCATCAAGGAAACCAAACTAGTCGGTATAGAACCTTCGCCAGTGCGGGTCCAATCTTTTGAATGGTCACCGCTTGCCCTGGGCTGGTACGAGTCTCTGATATGGGGCTTCATTTTCGCCAGCGAGATGCACGTAGCAAAGGGGACCGCCGGAGTCTGGAACGGCACGGCCATCAAATTGTTCAAGGTTCAAGAGACAGCTCCCACAGGACCCACGCTGACATCTCCTCGCGGAGCCGTCGATGCTGTCGGCAATAATATTGTCTCCAGGATTGGCTCGATCAACTTACGTGGCCCAGTCACGAGTGGGAGCGGACCAGCATCGCCGGGAATCCAGGCCCCGACGCTTCATAGGAATTCCACGGCTCCTTGATGTGATATCGCTCTTTGTAGCAATACACAAGAGCCTCATCTTGTTAAAGGAACGACGCCACAGATGGCGCAGGGCCTTGATCGCTTCTTAGGCTAGTTTGTAATAGATCTGGACCTTCATGTATCGAGCCATGCCATACACTGCCCGCTCTTGTTGGAGTAGTGTGAGGTATCGTTTGTTATTAAGGTTCTCGGAGCGGTGGAATGGTTCGTGCCACAGGAGGTGTGGACTAGAATAAGACTATCATGAACAAACAAGCAAACATCTCAAAAGAACCATCTGGCAAGGAAGAATACACGATCTAGCAGCGTTGTTGAGATGGTATTAAATTACACATCACTGCCTACATTATCGATATTGTAGTGACATGTTCGCTAGGTCGAACTTGGAACCAGATATGTCTCTGTTCATGGCTGCAATGCATATTATATGGACACCCGCAACAATTCTTCTGCCCAAAAGCGTTTCTAATCAGGTCTCTTACAATATCCCAAATCTTCACGCTGCTCGCTAGCTATACCAGGGCGGGGATATCTTAAAAAGACTCATATACAGTATACCTAACATACCAACGCCCGAAAATGCCACATCAGAAAACCCAGAACGTCAAACAAGAGGAACAACATCTGTCGCGCGATCAGCCACCACAAGGATGTGCTCGCGATAATATTGTCTCTTGTTTCGTCTACATTTGCACGGCAGGCGTAGCCATCTGCAGGCTCACCTCCCACTTGAGACTCCCGCCTCTACCATACCCCTCTCCCAGCCTATTTTGGATGAGGTTCGAGATGCGGTGCCGCACACGGCTCATGGTGGCATCATCGCAGCCGCGAGCGACGCTCAGCTTCAGGTTGGCCATGCAAAGCCCGTAGTGAACTTGCCAGAACTGCGCCTCCTCGACCCGTTCGATACTCGGCTCCGTCTCGATCTCTCGGAGCACGTCCGAGACGCCGAATTCTTTGTATTTGCCCGTGGCTGCCGCCGGTCGTCCCCCGTAGCTCATGAGCAGCATGAAGCCCTGCGCAACGGCTAGTCTCGCTCCCAATCCGAACATCGCTACCGCGATCAAAGCACAAACAGCGCTGTCGAGCATGATGTGTAGGTGGATCGAGAAAAGGGGAAGTGCCACCAGTAGCGTGGATATGGACAGCGTGAGGAAGTGGAAAGGGTTCGACAAGATGCTCGGCAGGCTGGCGAGATAGCTGACACGCATGACCCGGCTGATACGAGCATGGTTCCTGACGCCATACGCGCTGATCAGGGTCACGACTATGGCGGCTAGACTGACAACGTCGAGGCTGCCCATGGCGACCCTGGGCTTGTCGTGTTCTTCTGCATGTCCCGCATGCGAACCATGACCGACTTCCCCGCCGTGGCCCTCGAGCACATGCTTCACATTATGACTGACAAGGTCGAAGCCGCCAAATATCAAGAAGATGCTCATGGCGAAGCCAGCCAGGACCTCGGCACGCTCCAGGCCAAACGGGTACCGTATGCTGCTCCGCTTCCATACCTCGAAGTTCCCGAGAACCTCGACGGCGACGCAAATGAAGGCCGAACCTACGTCGAAGAAAACCAAGTGAGAGAGCGCCGTCATGGTAAGCGAGCCATGGGCAGAGTAAAACAGCCAGACGGCGACCAGCACATGGCATATGCACCAGTATAGACGATGACGCTGGTCCGTGGACATGGACTTCCAGATCTCCTTGAGAGTGGGGATGGGAAGGTCGCGCGGCAAGGCCAGAGGCGGCCGTGGGGGTGGTTCCAGGAAAATGTGGTGTTGGGCACTTATGCTCGAGTGCTTGTACTTGTGACCTCGACGTTGGCCAACATTGGGCTTGACAGGTGACGTCGAGATGACCTGAGTCTGGAAGTTGAACGGGTTGGGGGCGGCATTGGACTTTGGAATGTCAATTGGCGCACTGTCCTCGTTGGAGAAGTCGTCATTCGGGTCGGACCCCATTGTGAAGGTTGGATTAAGGTTCGAATCTAGGTTGAGTCGGTCTCGGTGCTGGAATGTCGGGGCTACGGGCGAGAGGCGGTTCGGGTCGTAGAATGCGTTCCCAGTGCCAACAGTTATAGCCGACGACTCGGGAACGTCGAGATCCCGGCAGTGGGCAGCGCGATTGGGATTTTTGCGGTCGAGTGGGTTTCGCTCGTTGTGGCCGTGGTATCGCCTGTGGTCTATATAGCCAAGTTCGCCTTCTCTGCTCGGTCCATCAGGAACCTCGATGGTAGGGACGATAGAAATGCGAGTTGGAATTATGGTGTTCGCGACCGGAGCCATGCCGCCGGCACCGCCTAGTATGTATCTACTGTTGTATGAGGTAGGGACTTGACCACTAAGCAGAAAGCCTTGGCGTCTATTACTACACGCGGGACCCCTGATTCAGTAGAGATGTAATGATCCTACGGAAAGACTCCAAGAAACCGGCAGCAGTCAAGAAAAGCTTAGATGCGAACAGAATGCGAGCTCATGGTTGTCGGCTTCATGCCGTTTTCATTAGTAGAAGCAGACCTGACCTTGGGCTTTGCGAGACAGAAAGAAGTGGGAGATTGTCCCAAGTCAGATCCCCAAACCATCTAAGTCAGGTACATTCTGCCGATGAGCAGGGGAAAGCCTGTAAAGGCAGGTACCTACATATGTACCTACCTGTGTAGGCACGCGGGACTTATCTGCCCCTGGCCACTTCCCCGACCAACCACAATGTCTAACTTTCAGCAGAATGTACTGCTGTACAAGTGTCGAAAGTGCGGGGCCGCGGGGCTGCAATTACCAGATTGTACCTGGTAAGGAGTCCCTGTGTCGTGCTGGCCGACATGTATGTACCTGCCACGCCTATGTACTTGGATAGATACGTGTAAATTGAAGGTCAGTTACTGACACATCTCGACCACTCCTACTGTCCTATATGTGGTCTCAAGAATCATATTATCTAGGATCTTATTAAAGACTTTACTGCTGGACTCCTACCCATGATTCTGTCAAGTGTGAACATTTTACCCAGAGTTCGCTGTCGAAAGGTCTGCAAGTAATCAAGATAATGTCTTGGACTTTTATTCTCAGCAGGATGCTGTACTGCTGCACGGCAGCACAGTATCCTAGGTATCTAGTGCAGAATGCGAAGTGAAAATATCGAGTGTCGCTATGCCCAATTGAGTATGAACCGTTACGTAGGTACTCCGGACTCTATCGCACCTGTGCTAGTAAGATTGAGTGGCAGGCTTTTGGTCATCAAAAACTGTCCTGTACTGCTGCATGCTGTACATATGGTGTAAACAGCACAGGAAGCAAATATATTTCGATGACAAGTTATATCCCGGGAATATACTCATCTTCGCGACAGCTCTATACTTGTTCCTATACACTCGAATGGAACGGACCTGAGTCGAATCCACTGGCGTGGTAGCTTGGACTACTCCTCAATCATGATGGGCATCAGTGTAGCACCTTCTGGTCCCATTTCCGATCTACTACTACATAGAAAGATCATATGACGATGGAGAACGGCAGCGCCGCAGTTCAAAAACCTACCAGCCAACCGCTTTCGCCAGAAGGGCCCGGCAGCAGCCGTAGGCGAAGCGGTTCCGGCGGGGGTATCCTATCCCGGTTTCCCTTCCTGCGCAACGCCGATAGTAAATCGAGCCTAAACGATTCGCGATACCAGCAGTCTTCCTTCGCAGGGGGGTCGGTCGAATCTAGCAATGCCTCCGAAAAACCGGCGCGAGCTCTGGCGTCAGCATTGTCCCAACAGTCGAAGACTCGAAGACGGAGAGGTTCTCTGAGAAAGGTCGCCCTGCTGAGTCGTGGCGCGGTGCGCGACAAACGGGATCCCAAAGTCGAGGCCGCACCGCAACGGCCACTGGAATCGAATCCCATCTCCATAGATACGTCTCAGATTGTAGCTCAGCGCCCGGACGTGCAAGAGCCGACGGCCCAACCGTTCGGCAACCCAGAAACCCATAAGGAGGTCCCCGGTGTTGGGTTGGGATTATCAGATGAAACACCGCGTCCATCCATGGAGGGCTTCGCTCCGAGGGGCATAGTTGTGGTCCCAGCGAGGGCGACCTCAGAGCGCAACTCCCAACCGAGCCCCGTAATCTCTTATGCATCAACCACGGACGAAGAAGATGGTGCCTCTCTGTCTCTGCTTGTGCCTTCACTTTCGCGGCAGGGTAGGTCATCCTTTTCGAGCCAGGACACTTACCTCCGAGGCCCGTCCCACCATGCAGTGTCGTCAAACCATTCCATACAACGCCGACGGTCCATGAGCAAGCAGAAATACGCCAAGTCACCTTTGTCGTTGCAGGGTTTGGCGACAGCAAGCCCGGCGCTAGGTGCAATGGATACCGGCCCTTACGACTACAGCGAAACCGAGTGGTGGGGGTGGGTTGTTCTTGTCGTCACTTGGTTCGTGTTCATCCTCGGCATGGGATCGTGCTTTGACATCTGGAGCTGGGCCTGGGACGTCGGCTCGACCCCCTACGCGCCGCCCGAGCTTGAAGACGATCCCACGCTCCCCATTGTCGGCTACTATCCAGCTTTGTTAATACTCACGTCGATCATGGCCTGGGTGTGGGTCATTGTTGCGTGGGTTGGCATGAAATATTTCAGGCACGCAAAGATTACCGGTGATTAGCGACAACACAAGCGCCACGTGTTAAATAGTGAGTGTATATATACCTTGTACAGCGTGATGGTCTTGATATAGGCGCCTATGTGGCCTTTATAGTGGCCCGTCCAGCCTGCTGTGCCAAGTGCATCCAGTGAAGAGTTTATGAATCTAGAGCTTCCTGCTCTAGCTTTCATTGCGGTAGGAATGTTTCTCCGTGCGATATCTTGTACCGGTGGGATGGCGATGAGACGCAATGGAGAGCCCAAATGAAGAGCTTGTATGCTTGCCTCCTAACAGATCATATCCAACCAGACCGGATGAGGCAATGGAGGCTGTTGGGACATCCACCAGACAGATACAAACTTCAAGAAGAGAGCTTCTCAAGTAGACTGCAAACACTTGCAGAGGTAAGCCCAAAGACACCCGTACAAATTAGGAGCACCTCTCTGGGCAACAGTTCTGTAGTCGTCATCACTTTTTTGGCAATCTTCTTACGCTCACATCCTTGCTTCCCCAAATAAACACTGCTAGTAATATGGGATTAGCCCACCCGACAGTGAGGTGAGTGTCGCAATGACATGCACGTAATGCGCGAAGAAGAACAGGAGGAAGGAGAGAAAGAGGAAGAAGAACCGCAAAGGCTGCTGCTTCTTCTGGACTCTGGACCTGCAGGTCAAACACATGGTCGTCATCCGACGAGACGTGATAGACGCCTTGCGCGCCCTCGAAAAGCTACGGTCGTATGAGGAGACTGTTCCTTTGACCTCCGGCATCAGGATCCGTCGCCTCCTCATCCAGCCCCTCGCTTTGCCACTCCTCCTCTGCGCGTGTTGCAGTCCCACCTGGCCACGCACCTCTCGCAGAAGGCTACGGCGCCCCTTGTCTCGCGGACGAAGTCCATGATGGAGTAGGACATCTCGAGGATACTTCCCTTGTTCAGCATCTTTTGTCACAGCCTAGTCAGGATCTTTACTCGAACATCCTCAATGCGAGGATTGGTTCTTCCTTATGGGCTCGCAATACATGGGATTCTTCAAACCGGCTTTCTGGTTTAACGGCATAGAGAGACAAGTAACCTCCCTACCAAGGTATTGTCAGGTCTCTGGTGGTCTCTCACGCCCAAATCATGGCATGTTGGTATAGGGTAACATGAATATCAATAAGTAAAAGGAGCTCTCTCCTGCTACGCAACATCAGTAAAGCTGCCATCCCTTCTGGTTGACGATACACACTCCATCCACCTCGTATCGTTCTCACGAAAATGTGAGATCTTCTCCCAAGGTAAATATATCCATGGGCAATATGCGGCATCGGGATCTGCATATATAATATAACTGGCTGTCCAACAAGACAGCCAACCCCCGTCGTTAGCGGCAGCGGCAGCGGCACAGATCTGCTCACCGCACCCATCTCGTACCCTATTGTCGGTACGGTGGGCAGTAGTACACTGTACCGGATGCCTGGCACGAAGCTTTTTGGCCATCCTACTTATTAGTGTTACAATCTACCAGCACAGACGAGAAGACGCGTAACTGCTATCATAAACATTATGGCCATCGCCATCTATTCGTAGAAAAAAGAAGACGAAGGGAGGTAGCAGGGTATTAGCTGTGCTGTTGGTTGTTTGGCGTCTATTGCGTGTAAATAAGCGCCACGCCTCGGAAGCCGCGCCAATCACCTCTGACCTCGTGCCCAGTTCGTAAGGCACTCGACAACCACCCACCACAACCACACCAAGTCAGGCGTTTAACTAGCCACTCATCTTGGGCCCTGATCTATTCGTACTCATACATTCCTGGAAAGTTCCAAAACCCCGTGTTTTTCCGGGACCAGAACACTGCATCCACCTACCCGCTGTAACGTCAGCCTGGGCGTGTGTGTGCCTGTAGGTCCCTACCTAATATGATATAGATATAGCCTATACGGCCTTGAAACTCGGCCTACCTGTGCACTATGTCTCCACAAACTCTGTTGCTGGGACACATACCAAGCGGATGGGGGGCTTGGAGAGAAACAACCGAACACACCTTGCACAATACACCACTTTGCGGAGAGATCTGATTTAAGGCGGGTAGAGATCGGTTCAATCTTGGTCGGTATCTCCCACAGCTCCTGGTTGGCATCCTACCTAGTCCAGTCATGCTGTTGCCGTGAAGCGCTTTCAGTCATCTATATATATATCTGCACCTAGATTGGGTGAGAAGCGCACGAAATGAGCCTACGATCTGAAATAAAGCCATGGATGGTGTAGGTAAATGGTATTTAGAAGATATCTCCCTACCTTCTTTCCGAGCTCCCAGAGCCAATCCCCAATCTTCAACAGGGTTGGAGCGGGCGGCAGATGATGAGATTGGCGAGAATTCCCCGGAGTTTTGAGTAAGAGTGGCATCTATTTATGAAATGGATCGATCTTGGATCCCAAGAAAATTTGTGTCAATGTACCGAGGTTTGAGGTTGTACGCCTATCAACAGCTCTAACCTACACCTCGGTTTCATTTTTGCAGGAATAATGGGATAATGGTACGCACAGGTCTGGCAGATGCCAGGGAATCCGCATGCATAGCGTGATGGCAACCCGTGACTCGCAACAAGAAGTTTTAACTGTGGAGAATTATGGATGATGACTGTTTTGTGCGAGACTGCGAGAAACGGTTGGAGGTGTAGCATCTATACTGACTTACGTGAGAACCAAAATGATTCACTCACTTCTTAACAAATCCTAGCCTTTTAGGGGGCCTAGAGGGGTCATTTGTTGTAGAAGCATTGCCTGCTCTTCACTTGCGAGTATTGCTTAAGTAGACTGCACCTCTTGCATCTCTTGTACAGTAGTACTCGCACATATCACATATAAAAACGAAGACTTTTATGTACTTAGCTTGTATGCTTTATCGTACCATATTATTATCAAATCTCTCAAGACCGCATGTTGTCATCTTTGGCTTCCAACAAGAGCAAAATCAAGGAACAAGCCGGCTTTTTGACCTAATCCCATAAGGTCCAAGGAGAAAAGAGAAACATGCTCTGGAGGTTGGTTATTAGGTAGTCTAGATAGAGCTTGTACGCAAAAGAGCAAAATAATCACTCAATGAAAAATGGGCCTGTCCATTCTCCAACAATCAGGCATGGAGCCGGTCAATTGCCACAGCGTCATCTTGCCTCCTGACATGCATCTAGAACGATCAAAATTTGATCCAAACCTCTCTTTAGCAGTACCTATTCACTATGAAATACCTTCACAGAGCCGAGAGATGGATGTATTTAAAGATTGCAGCATGAGCAATAATCCAAGGTGGTTGGTTGGACATACCTACTTCAGATCCAGTGCTAACAGTAAACTCGGTCGGAGGCTTGAACTTGGCATGTTCGGGTGGTTGGTACCTAGTAGGTACCTGCGGTAGATAGAGATGCGCCATACTAACTGTTGTAGGCATGCCTGGAATCCCTTTGATTTGTGATTTGTAAGGCAACTTCTTGGAAGTTGACCACATACTACAGAGTGCTCAAGCACAGAACTTTTCAGCGCGTTGTTGCCCCAGTACGGAGCATCTGCTGTGCAGGTGGCGGGCCTGGTAGCCTGTAGGTACCCCAGCAGGTACATAAGGTATCCCAGTTCCTGCCCCTTAACCTTTGACATTCGCACCCCTAGCGCACTTATACTGCTGTAACTTACCTATCTGCGCGCTGAACTGCTGTACCTGTAGTGGATATACCTTCTAAGGGTGTCCCCAGCAAAAGATGTCGGCAGGTACCTAGGTACCTAGGTGGGTAAATGATGTACTTACCGCTCGGTCTTTTCTCTGCCAAGGATTGCTTGTATGTAGTCCAAGGGCCTTGTACTGCCCTTTTCTCCCTATAACCCCCCAGACCCTGCTTGACTTTGTCATTCTATCCCAACCATCCTTCATCGTCCCGACCCGAAACCTCCTATCGAACCAACTGTTGAACTTTCTCACTCGTATCCTCCTATCAATTCTGGCACGCTGGATGGGTTATTTTGTCTTCTGATAGAGTCCGACGCGCTGGGGATCCGGGCCTCCAAGTTGGTACTTCATGCTTCCTTGAACCTGTGAACAGCTCCGTAAGCGAAACAGAACGAACCGCCGCGGCCATTGGGGCATCCCCTTACGCCTCTGCCTTCCGAGTCACAATTCCAAGTTTCATGTCCGTAACCGAATTCAGGCCTCTCCTCAACGCCAGTCTCTCCCTACACCCTCTCTCCATCCATTTTCACCAACAGAGTAGGAGGGCTTGGAATATCGGTTTCTTCTCTTTTTCCACTCATCTCAGTCCAACAACTGCTTGTTGATATCCGGTCTTGTCCGCTCTTTTAAATCCGCATCCACCAGGCAGCTTGGGAAAGAAGCCGTTCACTTCCACGTTGGGGAGAGAAGCAGCGCAGCTTCGGAACATCCAATATCCACCACAGCAGATCTTGCATTCACTCGACGCATTGGTCCCTCCGACACGGCTGTTCATCACAAAACTAGTCGGGCAGTTTTCGTGCATGAGGATTCAAAATATATATTAGTATAAGTCGGTCCTCCACCATTCGTTCTGTACGACCTCGCGATCTCGGTCGTACATTCGACGATTCAGCCCCCCCTTCATCCCTCACCCATTCAAGTTACCTCTTGCATCGGCAATTCGATACACGCGGTCAAGGTTGCGCAAGATGAGAGAAGTCAACTTCAGCATTCCCAATGTCAACAAGGCATCGGTGGGTATCACCACCGCCATGTATGACCGCCGAGCTCTCGACTGCACCTCGACGCTTCCACTCATAAACTCCCTCAACCATCTCGCGTACCTGACAACTTCGTCGGCCCGCATCCGAGACATTCTGACCGTCGATGGAGGCATAGAAAGACTCGTCTGCATACTCAAACAAGGGCGTAGCAAGGATGTCATGGATATGTGGAAATGGAACCTCGCTTTTCAGTGCGTGGTGAACATCGGCGTCCGTGGCACTGAAAATGTGAGAACCCGGGTCGTCGAAGCCGACATGGTTCCTGTCATCGCCACAATCCTCGATAACTACATCAAGGTCGTCGAGAAGTGCCGCGAGAAGGCTGAACAGGCCAAACAGAAGCAGATTGCAGACCATCACAACCGCCATCGAAGCCACAGTCACCGAGACGCGCCCAAGACCAACACCTTCAACACCTTCGCCAATCGATCCGGCCGTGTCGAATTTGAACCACGTCCTTTCCGTAGACAGGCTCCCCCGCCGTCTATCGACGTGTCGGCTACTACTGCTTTTGCGGCCGCATCTGTTGTTGGCGATCCAATCAGCGCTGAAGCAGGCCCATCAACTTCGCCTCCAGAGCGCTATACCTTCTCAAACCGCTTTCACCACCACCACCATCACCACCATCATCAACACCGACGTGAGAGCCGCCAGCCCCTTTCGCCCAACCCCCGGCAAACAACAAACCCACCTGCTACTGCGGTGCCAATCATGGAACCGATAGATGGTTTTATCCGGCCCGTCCGTGACATCGACAGGCTGCCTTCCATGGCTCCCGCATTCAATCCTACTGTCGCATCTCAACCTGCGTCTCCCACAACGCCACTCCCCCCTCCGCAGGTACGGTCGCCAACGGTACGCGCCGCTTCCGTGCTTGGCCCACACGGCCGATCCCGGCGGCGTCCTTCAATCCGGCATCAAAATTCAACTACAGACGTGGATGACTTGAACACCGATAGCATGCAGTCCGACGAGTCTCAGGAGCCCGACATGTCTGGCGCCGCGGATATTACACGTACTGTCGATTTCGAAGATGTCACAATGGAGGAAGGTGATAGTGCACTGGTTGGAGCCGCCTTGGACCTGGCGGCACCGACAGTGTCAGAGATCCCAGATGCTGGCACCTTCAATATCACGCACCGAGCGGCCCTGGATGGAAGTGTTCCCAACAATACGCCAGCTCCGGATCCCGCTGGAATCCTCTCCCCTAACCGGCCCATCGTCCCGACCCATCAACCCCCTATGGCAAGCCAGACAAGCACCTCCTCCCGCTTTTTGAATGACCGTTCTCTCCCCCTCAATCCACAGATGCTTGCGGCCATGCCCAGAGAGGAGGACGTACTCATGTCCTTGCAGCTTCTTGCATACGTCTCAAAATATTGCAACCTTCGATCCTATTTCCAGCAGAGTCATCTTGTGCCTCGGCTCAAAATTGGGAAGGAGCTCCAGCTGCTTGATGGGGACAACGCCACCATGGAGCCGCAGGAACCACCGAGTCCAGAGGAATACGAGGAGGAGTACCTCCTGCCAGAGGACTTCAATATCTTTCCTCTCGTAGAAAAGTTCACCGTCCGCTACCACAGCAACGACATGCAGTACTGGGCTGGAGTAGTGATGCGAAACCTCTGCCGCAAAGACGACACTCGGGGGGGCATCCGGCAATGCGCTTACTACCAGTGTGGGAAATGGGAAGAGTTCACGCGGCAATTTGCTAAGTGCCGCCGATGCCGTCGGACCAAGTACTGCAGCAAGGATTGCCAGAAGAGTGCTTGGGCCTTCCACCGTCATTGGTGTGTTGCCGCTTCGCAATAGGCCCTGGTAGTTGTGGCGGGCTGCTCTCTCTCCCTCTCTCCATTACTTGCCACATCTCATTTCCTGCATAAAGTTTATTTGATTTTTTGGCGTCGTTCATGACTTGAAATGCATGGCGAAGCAAGCATATCACGAACTGGCGTCTGCGCTTTGATACCACTGTTTTCATCTTGCATCACGGAGTTTCTTTTGTCGAATCGTCGGTTTCGAACGAACTATCATAGAGCATCGCTCGAAGACGTCGCATGACTGTACGACTGCCGAGCGTCGGTACACTGAGGTGTGATGGCCCACCACTGCCATTCGGCTTGGTCCTGGTGTCACTCGGATGGCCGGCCATTACATCCTATTCTTATTGCAATGCCACTCGGATCGACGTATACTGAGTTGCTCATCTTTGCTTTGTTTATTTCACGAGACCCGCGCCTACGTTTTTGACTGGGACGACGCTCACGAGGCGGTCATTATGTGGACGGGTTGTCTGACCGCTGACTTGGCTCATAAAGAGCTCGGGTGCGGATGCCGGACATGTTTATTATTATCTGGGGGCTGGCATCGACGGTTTCTGGGAGGAGTTGAAACCGGTTATTAGTGGCATTGGAATGCTAAAGCATCCTGCTCTTTCGGCCAGTTAACTCTCTGGCTGGGCTATTGGGGCGTGCGGATACGGCAACGCGAGGAGTCGACGTATTCCAGGGCAGCACATACACTGGGATGGGTGAAGGGGATTGGCCTTGCTGTAACGCCATCCAACCGTGCCTAGCGTTGTATCTCTAGAGGGAGTAGATAACCTAAAAAATGCAGAAACTGAATCAAATCCCTAGTTGTGTCGCGGATTCCCACGTCTTCTTAACCTGGGATTGACATTGTCGATACCCAACTGGCCACAGGCTTCGGAGGGGCTTAACCTAGGGACCTGTTTGCGTCAGTGATGAACACGCGGTTTCGAGGTGCTAATGGCCTCCAAGAGGCTAGGTAGCTAAGTAAACAAAAGTGTCATGAACATACATAGGACAGCATAGCCGTTGTAAAGGTTGGTAGTGTTTGTAGTAACTACATAACCTTAGGTATGTATGTACTGTGGTGTCCAGGTATGCCTGAGAATAATTACTTGTACTGTGCTTATAATACGTCCCGAGGGACCTTGAGATCTATGGCAGTACCAGAAACTGTGCAAATGCACAGATTCCAGGGTCTGGAGTCTACACTTCGCAAGAAGTACGGGCGAGCATGTCACCCGCCCTCAGCTGCGTAGGGGCGCTAACGAGGGGATGGGCGTGTGACTGTGAGGTAACCTTAGGTATCTGGTCGTTTGTTTCGTGTTTCATCGTGTTGCATCCACCCCTGAATCCGATCCGGCTGCTCACTGCTGGTTTCGGTTCACTTACTTACTTACATGATACATCCAGAGAAACGAAACAGTAGGTACCTATGGCAGCCTTGGCTTTTCTTATCCTCTTTCCCCCTTGTAACTCTCCCTCTTTCTTACTTTGCACAGCGCTGTGATCATTGAGCTTCTTTGTCTTTCATCATTCTCCTGTTGCCTGCAGCGTTCCTTCTAGTCTAAAGTTCTGTGTCTTTTGCCTCCTTCTCACTTCAACCCCCTGTTCGTTTGGTGGCTTGGCAATATCGAAACCTGGTCGGACACCCCGCCATCGTCGTCCGTGATATCGCCAGCGAGCTTCCCCTCCATTATTAGGGAAACACGACAAAATCAGTCCTCACAAGTCTCTTTCTCCAATCCGCCATGTCCGCGCGTCCGAGCTTGTTCACAAGAGGTCTCTCCTCCCTCTCGCAGACCACGGACCCGAACTCGCCGAGCGTCAGCTCGCCAGCCGAGCAACGGGACGATGCGAAGCGGAATTTCTTGAAGTCGATGCGCCCGCTCCCCACGCAGCATTATTGGAATGTTTGGTTCGATAGGTGAGCTCTAGCCTCTAGGCCGCACTGCGCTTCCTCCAGGTCATTGCACCCACCGTCACGGCAGGTTACCTGACAGTGGACACCCTGCTATCTAGGCCGGCCAAAGACCAGAAGCCCGAGAGCGGCGAGTACCAGTCTTCACTCGAGCAGCTGAGCACGCAGATCGGGTCGGTCCAGGACTTCTGGCGGTACAACAACAATACCCCGGTCGACCAGATCAAGATGCGCGAGTCGATATATCTGTTCAAGAGCGGCTTTAAGCCTGTCTGGGAGGACCGCCGCAACATACTGGGAGGCAGCTGGACCTTCCGAGTGCCCAAGAGCATCGGGCCCGACTTCTGGACGAGAATCCAGCTGATGGCCATCGGCGAAACGCTCCAGGAAGTATTGGAAGATGGTATGTTCTTTCTAGCTTGCATTTTTACTGTCTGACGAAGGATGTCCGTCCTGTGCTAAGACCCTCGGGCCAGGTGATCAGCTATGCGGCGTAGGCCTCTCGGTCCGGTTCAACTCGCACCTCGTCTCCATCTGGCACCGCGACGCCTCGAAGCAGGCGTCGATCGACGGGATGCTCCAGGCTGTGTTGAAAGAACTGCCAGACGAGCTGCAGCCCAGGCCAGACAACTATTTCTATAAGAAGCACTCGGACCACGCTGGCTTCAAGGCGCCCCCAGAGCTCCAGGCTGTCCTCGACTCGCAGAAGAGAGCGCAGGAGGCTGCTACAGCTGCCAAGGAGGCTGTTGCGAAGAACTCGGACGGGACAGAAGCACCGACCGAATAGACGCCGTTTGTAAAGAACGCTGATTATGAGTAGACTCACTCAGGAGTCAGGACGGGTGGATAGACCCCAGACGCGTGCTTGACTCTCCTTCGTGAGTCGCCATGGCACTTCCCATGTGGGCACATTCTTTTGCTCCTAATTCCGTATGCAGGAGTACTTGTCGGGGGAAATTTCATAGGCCGCAGCAACGAGTGTGACTTCAACTGCTGATAGAAAGCAGGAAGCAAGGAAGGAATGAAGGGGAGGTAAATGTGCATTATGAATTTACGAGTCAGGCGTTTGCAAAGACTGTTTTTCATTCTCATCGTCGGGAGTCAGAGGATAGACCGACTGGATGGTTGGGTAGGTAGTCAAGAGAATAAATAATGAAACAGGAAACCGTGATTGGAAACATCTTGCTAGCTAACAACCTAGGCTTTGTGGTGATTGTGATGCCGAGTATATCTCGACTTTGTAGATGCCCTGTTCAAGGGACGGTACCCAATTAACCTAACAAACCTCACGGGTTAAGCAGGCCAGAAGCACACCTATTCAGGTTGGCCTATATTTTGCTGTCATTGGTGTTTTTACTTACTCCGATTTCCCTTTTTTGCTATATCAACCTTGGTCCTCGACTCCTTATTGCGAAAACCTGCCCTCCTGATCGAGCCTGGGCCGAGTCAGCCGGATCTCTATATCTATAATATATGCCGTCGACGAATTAATTGACCGAAGAGACGGTGGTCGGGAACGGAAACAAGGGAGGGAGGGAACGGTCCTTCTCTCTATATGACAATTAGCGAGGTAGGTAGAAGGTAGTTGGAACCTATCCGGGATATCTTGTCCTCGACAATATTGAGCCTGGAGGTTTTTGACTATGACTAGAGTATGAAAGTTTGCTTGCCATGCTTCTCCAGGTTGATTTTCAACGGCTGTTCCTGTTTAGTGTGCCCCGTCCACGTTCTCTGTTCCAGCATGGGCCGTCTGAGCGGTCTTCTTAAGGGAGGTGCAAAGTTGACGAAGACTTCTGTTTGTTTATTTAAATAGGTCAGGCGTATTGCGTAGTTTTCTTTTTCGTTGTTTTTTCCATCTAACACTTTAACGAGCCTTCTTCCTTCCTTCCTTCCTTCCTTCGGTACGTCGGCATTCCACCCATGAGCATAAATATCCTCATTGTACTTCCACTTGCTGAGAGGTGGAGAAAGCAGGGGTTGGACGATGAAAAAACATTATTGGAAAAGTTCCGGGGGGATAAAAAAGAGAAAAAAGAAGAAAATATCATTTCATTTTTCACTTCCAAACGCCAGCTCGCCTCATGACGTCCTCGAATTCGGCCCTGCTGACTCCTCTCCCGACGCCGGCGCCGCCGTTGGCCTCGAGGATCATGTCCCTCAGGAGGTCCTCGTCGACGTCTTGCTTGAGGGCCATGGCGACGCGCTTGAGGTGCGCCAGCGTCAGCACTGCGTCGCCTCCTCCTCCTCCTTGCACGTCAATGCTGAGACTACTGTTACCGGATCCTGCTCCACCCGTGGCAAATAGTCTGAATGCCTCGTCGACCTCGGCCGGGTCGGGCCCGCCGCCGTCGTCGCGCGCATGCAGCTTGAGGGCGCAGATGGCCAGGAAAGGCTCGTACGTCGCGTGTCCCTCGTCGTCAGGGTCCATTATCGAGAGGAATTCCTTGAGTTCAGCCTTCGACGACGGCGGGAGACCGAGGGCGCTGGTTTTGCCTTGTTAGTGAAATTCTGCTCTTCTTCTTCTTCTTTTCTTTTTCTCCGGTTCCCAATGAACAAGATCCAGCTTTCTTTAAACATTTAGCAGAGAAAGGGTATGAGTGAGTTGTTGAGATAGGCCGAATAGACTTTCATATTGAGTGAAAATCATACTAAATAGTTACATATTCAAATACTCGGACATGTATAAGTACGTAAGACATGCCTTTCACCCAAAACTCATGGATGGCATCAAGATGAGCAACAATATGCCCATAAAGAAAAAGAGAAAACTGAAAAAAAAAACTTACACCATGGCCCTCCGGACATCCTTTGACGGTATCACGCCTTCCTTCTCGCCCTCCATGGGCTCGGCGAACAGGGCGAAGGCCTCCTTGATCTCGTTCTCCTCCCGCGCCGAGATGTTGTGTTCCTTGGCGAGCTTGGACTGCCTCTCCTTTGGCATTTCTGCTCGGCTCCTCCCGCCTGAGCTCGCTTTTCGTTTCGGTGGCTAAAAAAAAAATTAATCAAACATTGTGATTGTGAGTTTTGTCAGTTCCTCTCTCTCTCTCTCTCTATACTTTTATTTCTGTCCTCTCGTGCCTGTGTGCTGCTGTGCGTGGCCTTTTGTCCCTGAACCTTGGTCGTTCAAAATTGTAAAGGAACGAAGGATATGAAGTTAAAGAAATAATTTTACTGACCATGGTTATTTTTCTGACCCTCTTCTTCTGAAGATGGCAAATGCCTCTGTCCTGCTAGAAGCCAGACTGTATGAGATGTAATGTTGGAAAGTCCGATGTCATAAGTGATGATATAGAGGTACCTGGTAGGTACAGAACACAAAGGCCAATGTGCTCAGTACCTTACCTCACCTGATAAATGTACTAGGTACACTGTGTACGAGACTGCACATACTTATATTCATGTAAGCCGGATTCCACCCAGAGACACGCGCAACTACCTACATATCTAGGCAGCTTTGGATGGTACATGAGTAGTAAGTTTGATTAACGAGACCTCAGGGTAATCAATTACTAATTACCTAATAAAGAGAGGTCCAAAAGTCATGGTGTTGCTTCTCCTCTCAACATCAAATGACCGAGGCATTCGTTCTGCTGCCCACCCACTCGTCTCTCTATCATCGGGAATAATGGGAAAAAAAGGTGAAAGCCTTGACTGTCCGTGTGCAAGTCTCTCTCTCACTCTCGCTCGCTCTCTCTCTCTCTCTGTCTGTGTTGAGACAGCCCACTAGTATTACATCTTTTCCCTTTGTGTCCTTGCGCCCATTTTGAAAACCGCCAGGCAAATGCAGTTATATACGGCCGCAAAAGAGACCAAGAGCCACGAAAAATAAGGAGGAATAGGAGGACGAGAGGAATGTAGCTCGTAAAAATGATAGCACAGCTTTCCAGAGACGCCTGTGGGTAGAAATGGACGCAGTTGATGACGGCCTCTCTGTACATATAAAAGACTCAGTTGAGAAATCCCTTGCATGCCGCCGTCCCGCAGAGGCAGGGTATACGGTCCAAGCTCCCAATCTCGCGCTCAAACTTGTAATCATACGTCAACTCCTCATCTACACGGCGCCCAAACAGGTCAGTCAAGTCCCTCTCGAGTTGTTTGTTCCACAAGGGCAGGGGAAGGGTGGAACATACTCTGTGCAATATCTCGGAGTGCGTAAATGACAATGCGTTTGCTGCCCTCCACTTTGATGATCTTGGCCGTGCAGTTCGGCATGCAGCTGTGGTTGATGAAACGAGCAATGCCGCCCTTCTTCGTCGCGTCGATCACCGTGTTGTCGTCGATCCGGAACAAGTAGCTGCTGCCAATGCCGCTCTTGAGATACCGGTTCTCACGAATCTCGGATATCTGCTGACGGACCTGCTCGCCCACGTACTCGATGATCATGTCATCTTTGTTGATGTTCTCCATCGCGTACAGTCCCCAGTTGTGTATGGCAGAGCGAGCAAACTTGACTGGCTTCTTCCGCTTTTTAAGCTGGTTGAAGCGCAATACGTCAGAGTCCTGGCCCAGAGTCTTCTTCTGGTCATTCAGGTCGGCCACGAAACGTCGGTTGTTGGCACGGTTGGCTCTCGAGTTCCCCTTGGCAAGCAACTTCTCCGCCGCCAACCGGGCCGCTTCGGCTGCCGCCGCAACAGCATCCTTCGCGTCTTTCTTGGCAGCCCGTTGCTGTCGCTCTTCGCGGGCTTTCTGCACTTTGAGATGATGTGGAAGATATTTAGACTTCTCCGAATTCAGGATCTTCTTCACGCCTTCGGTACGAGCACAGCCTGTCGGATTCCGGACATAGTAGCCCTCAATGGCGAGACTATCGCTAGGAAGGGCACCCTCGGGCGCGTTAAGTTCGCGTATCTGGTTATGTTTCCAGACCCATAGCCGCGGGTCCCCAACTTCGCTAGGCCGTGTCCTCTTCTTCAGCTTGCCGATGTCCGGCTGGTCCTTTGCCGGGATCCCGAGGTCCTGCACCGTCTCCAGCGCCAACTTGAAGGCTGGAGGCACCGCCATGGCTGGAACCACCTTGTCGGAAAAGCGATCATCTCTCGGTATCGGCTCCTCCTCCTCCACTTTTTCGACAATGGTCGGTTTTGCACCGGGTGCCTCAAGTCCAGCTTCGACCTTTTGTGCTTGCTCGAGTGCCTCTTGGACATATGCGTCTTCCTGTTGCTTCTTCATCGCCTCTCGTTCCTCGAAGAGTTGCTTCTTGGTCTTCTTCTTCGGCTTGGCGGCAGCCGTCTTCTTTTTGCCTTTGACCTTGTCAACAGCAGTGAGAAGCTCAACTGGTCCCGGCACCTTAGAATCCACGGCAGCAACATCGGGAACGGCAACGTCATCGGTAGGGCCAGGGAACTCATTCTCTAGAGTGTCAATGGTGACGCCGAAGAGTTCCTCGTCTGACTTCTTCTGGCGTTTTATAGCAGCCTCAACCTGCAAATCCAACTTGCGCTTCCTGGTTTTCAGGACCCCGTCACTGGCTGCGAAGCTGGCCTCGGTCATTGAATCCTCCTCCCCAAACCCGTCCTCGAAAACATCCTCGTCCGTGCTCATGCGACTTCGAGGCCGTGACTCAGGCTCCTCGGTGTCTCTCGCAACCGAGTCACGAGTCTCGGCCTCGCCCTCGGCTTCAGATGTCTCGTCGTCGCTATCCGGCTGCAGACGGTGATGTAAGGACCGGAAGGCATTGCGTACCACAGAAGGTCGTTTGCGGGCAAATGGGTCAGCAAACATGTAGTTGCGTTGCGCCGCGCCCTGTCCTTTTGCTTTCCTGATCCGGGGTAAGGCGGTAACATTGAGTCGCGCGGTTCTCCGTTCGATCGGATCAGCTCGCGAGTTGGGGGTGCTCGCGGGTGACAGATCATGATCCTCAATAGTGATGGTCGGTCGTAGAGGTCCAGTGGGATCCTCGAGGTTGAGCTTCCGTCTCTTTGCTGCATGTTTTGCAGGATCCAGGAAGGTGAAAAGAGCGGGGATCGCGACCTTTGTCCGCAAGTTCTTAATCAAATGTTCCATCATCTCGCGACGAACAACCTCGATGGCCTCGATGACTGGGTCAAAGTTAAGCGCCCTCTGCTTCCTTTCTTCTTCCAAGATGCTGTCTTCGAGTTGACGCCGTTCTTCGCGAGGACGGTACTGGTGCTCTTCTCTGTACCGCGCATCGCCCACTGGCCGCCGTTCGGACCCGCCCGGCCTCGGTCGCGTGCTGTGATGCGACGAGTTTACAGGTGTCGCGTTTTGGAGCTGCATCGCCATGGTGTAGGTGAAGAAGGTACTGCCATCTGCCGAATGAAAGCATCTGCTCGCCTCCTCGCGACCTCTGCTACTGTTCGGGAAGATGATGTAATAACCCATGCGGTCGGTCCGAATCTCGTCGAACAGGTATGACTTAAGGCGTTTTTTCATGTGGGGAACAGTGCTGCCCATCACGGGAACACTTGATTCGGGAATGAAAATGTAGGGCTCGCCCCGGAGCGTGCTCGGTATGGATGGCAAGGCCGAGAGGAACGGCTTTGGCTTGGGCATCCAGTTCTGCCCGTCGGGGATCTGGCGTATGCGCTCAGCCGCAGGTCCCTTGGGCGCAGTCGGAGGAGGCCGTGAAAAGCCGTCTATTTTGGATCTCGAAGCGCTCGTGTTCTCGCCATGTGGCCAGGACGAAGACGAGATACCTTCAGCACGTGTCCTGGGCCCGGTAGGTACCGGTGGCGTGGCCGTAGCTTGCGTGGTCTCCTCTCGGTCTTTCTTGATGATGGCCTCGAGCATTTCCCTGCTCTTTTTACCGTCACGGTCAAATTCGACCTTGACTTGGTATCCGTCAATTCTGTACCCATTCATCGCTCTCACAGCCTTCTTCGCCGCATCGGGAGCAGAAAGCGCCGGTCGGCGAGGCTGAGGTTTCGAGTCACGAAAGCGGAACGTGGCAAAGCCCAGATAGCTCCCAGTATCGGGATGCATCTTATTGCTACTCTCTGCTATGTCGCCAAAGGCAGCGAAGAAATTGGTGACTCGGGAGAAGTTGATCAAGGGGTTGAACCCACTGACGACAATCTGAGTAGGCGGCCCAGGTCCGATCGACGTGGCAGGATCGTAGCTGTATGGCTTGATATTGTACGGAGCCTGCCGCAAACGTGCCTTGGGGAGATGAAAGTCGACATTGATGTAGTCTAGCCAGCTCCCCTTCGATAGGCGTGGATCCGGAGGGGGGGCGTCATCTTCCTATTCACAGCAACATAATTAGCCATATGCTTCACACCAGTATAAGATGACGCCCCCCCTTTATGACAGATATAGTATATGTATATTGTTCACGTACCGAGTCGAAGGGCTTGTATTGCGGTTTGGTATCTCTCCTATCTGACGATGAGGACGTCAGGGTTCTATCAAGTGACGCATCGTACTGCGAAGACTTCATTCCCTGTATTGGACGGCTGGGGTCTCGGGCCGGGAGGCGTATGATAACGCCGGGCGGAGCGGCAGGCGACTTCATAGCGAAGGTGAGGCTCGTAGAGTCAGAATGACAGGCTCTTTCACTTGCGGAGTTTTGCTTTGAGGGTTGAGCAGCATTGATATTACTATTGTTGTATGCGGGTGACCCAGCGGCAGTCAGTGGGGTGTCGTTATTCGAGGAACGGGTAGCGACATTGAGAGCAGTCAAGCCGTTATGGGAACTGAATATAGAGGAAGTGGTGCTCGCGTGAGAACTGGCAGATCCGACACCGCTGAGCAAGTCCCCTTGCGAATATTCGGTGCTTATGTCTTGGTGGAGGTTTCGCGCAGAGTCCGGTGCAGATGGGTCGCGCTTGGTCTCGCGGTGAGCGTGGAATGAGTCTGTGGATTTGCGATATCGGTCGCGCTCTCTTTCACTGGCCCTATCCCTGGCGGAACGGGGAGCGTTTGGGAAATACTCCCGGTAGCCAGCACTCGGAGCCATATTATAGAGGGAGGTCAGGTATGGGCTCCTCTAACCACGGACCCTCATATCTGGCACGGGGCGGTAAAGTAACGTGTAACCATTCATGTAGGGAAGGTACAGAGGGAATGTCTCAAACGTATTCTCGCGTGTACTAACGAGGTTGGCGATCCAGCACGCAGCGGTTGATACGGTAGTGATGTGGTGCGATTGAACTGCGAAGGGAGGAACGAGGCCAACGCGAATCTTGTGTCTGCCCACGCGACAGGATTAGGGAGATCGTGTGTGGGACCCTGACGGGACAAAGCGCCAGGCAAGAGGAATGTAACAGCCAGTCAACAAAGGCTCTCCTCAGCAGGAAAAGAATTGATAGTACAGAGATGGTCATGAATGGATGAGGGGATTGGCCCAAGGCGCTCGTCAACGGTAGCGCAAGGGAGATCCGGCGAAGGTTTGGTGACAGTGGATTGCCGATCGAAAAGGTTAAGGTTAAAGGTGTCGAAAAGTTTGGTGATGGAGCCCCAGTGGCTAGCAGTGGCCGTAAGTGCATCAGATCAGGAGGTACAGGGGAAGTACAGGTATCGGAGTGTAGGGTAAGTACCTGGGCAGTACACCCCCTTTCAGCACCAAGCCTGCAAGTTGCTGCGAACGGGCATATCGATAAGAAGTCTGACAGAGGATACTCTTAAAGAGATGTATGCTGTACCATAAAGCTGTACTGCTGTACGGCAGTGTCTATGTAGGTACCTAACCTTTGGAAGTTTCTCTACTGTAAATGCCTGCTGTACAGTCTACATACTATTTAAGTTCTGCGTGTGCTGCAGGTACATGCCTCAGCGGCTCCGCCTCTCGTATGTGGAATGCGGAATACTGCTGCACTACAGTGGAAGGATATTCTGACATGCCTACGATGAGAAATCTCACATGAATGAGGTAAGTGGTGTTCGGTCATTGGAATCTAACACCAGCCTGGATTCCCACTAATTCATCCTATTCGGTAATTCGACTCGCAAGAATTTATCATATGACCGGTCCATATGGAAAGTATCCAACCATACCTAGGTTTACTCAAAGACTAATCAGGATGAGGAGACCGAGATTCGGAGGGTTCGGGTGGTAAGTATCTCTGATACCTTGCAAGCCCTCTTACGTTTCAAACAATGGGCCTTGAGGTCATCGCGCTTATTATCTAGACTAGGGCGTCAAGTTACTGCTTCTCATCCAGTCATCCACAGTTGGTGAGAAGATTGACCTATTGGGTACTGCCTATTGGATGACCTCTCAAGAACTCCGATTTTATGCTGCAAGTTTAACTCAGATACCTAGGGCCCCTAGGTACCGAGCATGGACCTTTCACTGACGTTGTGCCTACTCTCGGGAGGTAAATACATGAATGTAGCCTAGTTGCAATTGATATGTAAAACACTATTTCGAAGGAACTAATTGCACCGGTACCTACTTGATGCGGCGTTTGGCCTTTAACCTTAACAACCTTAACAACTTTGGAGGCTAGTCCTATTTGACCAGCTATGAAACTTTTAGAGGAAATAACAACGTTGGCAAGAGGCGTCCATGTTATACCCAACAGCATTTGCATGAAGTGAACTTCAAGGTCGGGAGTGTATCATAAAGAATACTAACATGGCCGTGTAATGCGTATAAGCATATAGAAACGGTATCTTTTCTCATTCTATATTATAAAAAGTGCACCAACAAACGAGGGTGTCATGTAGCACGGTCATGTAGACCTGACTCCTGACTCTTGAGGTTATGATACGCAGGAACTAGACCAAGATGGAACACATCTCCCGTGAAGGTGGATTCAAGTACCCGAAGTAGGTAAGGTTAGTCTACTTGTAGTCTAATAATAACTTATGTAGGTACCTATTTTACTCCAACCTACAGATATACCTACCTGCAGCAAGAAGTTGCAACCCAACGTCCACAACATCTACCTCTTACACAGCTGCTCTAATATACCAAGGTGTTATATTCCATCTGCCTGCCTGAGTATAGTTAGCGACACACAATGCTGCGCACACCGGCTTGCCAGATAGCAGTGCGCACGCGCATGCTATCATCGCATTCAGTGCGTCCCTGTCTCTGTCCCCGACTTCATCAGATCGTCCCAGGAGCACGATCGCAACCACAACCCCAGACGCGGTTCTCCTCCTCCTCCTCCTCCCCTTCGTCGACGAAAACGCAACCACCCCGCGACCAGGGATCTCTAAACGTAAGCCTTTTCACCCAAGTTGCTCAACTTCCCACACAATGGTCCAGACCCGCGGAGACATACCGAGCACAAGCAAAGAGAGCAAGGAGATCAAAAGGAAAATAAGGACAAGAGCAAAAAAAGAAACTTAGCTATCCCAACTCTACTCCTGGCTAATCTTTTTCACAAAACTGGAAATATGGAGCAAAAACAGCGCGAGACCTTCTTCAAGACCTTTGGCCGACCGATTGCAAAGGTGTTCCTCATGGCCATCTTTACGTACCAGCTGGCATACTTCGTCTGGGTCAAGCTCGAGCAAGGCGAGAAGCGCGCCGAGATACAAGGTGTGTGTTTCTAGAAGCTAAGCAGAACTTAACATCTACCTCTACCTACCTACCTGCCTTTCTTCCGCTTCACTATAACCTCCTCCTTACTATCACGATTCGAAATCATCCCAGCGGTGCCCGAAACGTTTATCATTCAAACCCCCCGCTGACTGACCTTGGTGCCTTTTCTTCCATGTACGCATTAGCCATCATATCGGATTTAGAAGCCAGGATACAGGACCTCGAGAACGCGAAGAAGTGAAGTTCGAATAAGAGGCAAACAAAAGGTCTCTATCGCTACCTCTAATAGATTTAAAGGCGATGATATGCACACGTGTATGGGATCAATCATACCATATAACCCCCGCGTCGACCGGCCAACATACGGATCGATAATTCCAAGGGGACATCAGTAGGAATCTGCAGGCGCTTCGAGTTTAAACAAACACGACATGCTGGCAGGCGCACAGCAATATGTCACCATAAGCTCCCGTGCTAAATAGCCACCCCGAGATATTAAGTTCTGAAGGTCGGCATCATATGCTTGCTAAGGTAACTTCGAATCTGAGAAGTTGAGGAGAGAACATAGTTGGTTTACGTGGCCCTCGGCCCACACCTGATACTTTTCCAAGAACCTACTCCATCACTTGGAAAAGAGCACATGTGCCAATACGCACAGAGACGGCCTGCACCTTGGACAGATTGAGATCATACTTTTGTGAGTAAGGGTGTATTTCTATCGCCTTGGCTGAGTTGCAGACCGTACCGTCGAAGAGGGCAAACCAGATAGGCTTCATTATGGGGACGAAGGATCAGCTCCCCCTTATGCTGTACAGCAGTATTACATATGGAATACAACCACAATAGATTGCATGGTAGTATAACATGAAGATCATCAACTCCTATGTATCCTAACGCCGTCCCGCTCCCATGTGTCGTTGATTCGCTCGCCCACTATTTGTAGAGCACGAGAGGAAAGCCGCAAGATCAGAACCCCAAAATTTAACGCCGTCGTGAGAGAATTTGCTTGTTCTTAGCAGCCCTTTTCTCGAAGACTATTTGTTTGTCCTTCAAATTTTTAGAGTGGCTCATGATGTCATGAACAGCACAGCAAGAACGAATGGGACCAGGCGGGACCAAGCCACGGTCGTGGCACTGGCAATGCTGGGGTAGTACGCCGATCCGGGATAGTTACAAGAAAGCGGCTTGTTGCTGTCATTGGTGGCATAGCTCGTGTTGAAGCCATACTCGGAACTCGGTAGCGGGCAGGCAAATCCCATTGAGGCCGGGCAGCTTCTGACAAGCTCATAACAGAGGTAGTCGCAGGGAAGCCGCTCCTTGTAAGGACCCGGCTGGACGATATCGTCTATCTGTAAGTTCCTAGACGAGTTGAAGGCCCTCAACTGGCCATATTTTTTCCTGATGTCTTCCTCTACGAGGCTTCCGTTGGAGAACTTCGCGTTGACGTTGCGCATGTGAAGAAATTTCTCGTCCTCGGCAGAGAAATCCTCACACCTAGGAATCGCAACTGAACAGAGCCAGTTCTTGTAAGCCGCCTTGCAGGAATCGCAATCCTTGACGAGGGAATACCTCTGGGTCGGTGGGGCTTGGCAAGGGGTCTGTTGCAACACCTTGTCGAAGTTATCCCACATGGTTCTCGTGTAGTTGTCGTAAAAGGCCGCGAGAGCTGTCCCATTTGGAAACTTCTCTGAATTTCCAGGGACAGCATACCGGGTTTCCGTACACAGGGTTAAATTAAACACAAACGTACAGGCGCCATCTGAATGACGGTCAGTATTTATGTCTTCCAAAGAAAAAGAAAACCTCTGGAGGAACTTACTAGGCTTCGTGCTGAAGTCGACGCCTTTGTATACTACCAAGCCACTGCCGCGGGAGCCAGGGCCTTGCCTTTTATGAAGAGTCATGCTGGTGTTGAGGGCCGCTATTCCCGTGTAAGTAGAGCTAGCGTTCAGACCGGTGAAGTAAAACTCCTGGACCGTCAAGTCGTCCTTCCCTTGCCTCAGACCAACCGTCGCCTGTTCATCTCCGTCGCCGAGTGGCCTGATCTGCGCCCAGCTCTTTAAGCCGCAATACGAATTACGGATACCATTGATGCCCGGATTGGCAGTGTTTTGGACAAACACTACATAGGGAGGCGTGGAAAAAGCATCGTCTAGCGTGCTGGTCAGGTTTTTGGTGATGAGCAATGTGGAAGACGCGTCCGAGTCCACCCAATACAGAGGGGGGGTTTCTGTATCCTCGTACGCATGGTGGTATTGGTCGACAGAGACGGCGACTTCGTAATTGTACGGCAGGGTGGTAGTAAAGTACTGCTCGGAGACGTGGGGTGCGGATATGCTAAAATATACATCATCATTGAGCGAGGCATTATACATTACCGCACCTTCGGTGAAGACGATGGCCTTCTGAGTGCTTTCGTCCTTCCCCGGGCCGGGCGATGTGTTTTCCTTGGACGTCGATACGAATAACGTCAACTGGGGAGGATCCATGGTAGTCTGATCGGGCGAGATACGACCGGGTTGGTTGCAAGTGTTGGCGGATATGTATAGCGTTTGCGATGGCCGTTGTCGGCGTCGCAGGCCTGCACCAAGCGTCGCTTCATCTTCATCATCAAACACATCTCGTTCTTGTGACCCATTGAAGCTCCTCCGCAGCTCGTGGAATACACTAGGTTCTTGCGCCGATCTCCCAGAGACCGAGGACGCCTCGAAAACATATTGGACCGTGCTCCCAGGATCGATGTTGCTCGTCTTTAGCCTGTCGAGTTCGATCGAGGATACATCGTCCGCTCGCCTCCCGGCTGCACTGCGATCGAATAGAGAGAAGCTGGGTTCGTATGAAGGTGGTTCGCGTTCAAGCGAGTCACTGTTCTCCTCGATAACTGGAAAATGACTGCTTAAGGCATCAGGGCTAGAAAACTGGTTCGAATCGGCCGCGAATGCAAACTGCTGCGAGAAGAGAAAGACGTATAGGAGGATGAGCAGAAAAGAGGCTAGCAACGAGGCGGCAAGCCGCGACTGCAACGGACTGAGTTGCATCTTAATTACATAGCCTCCCCGATGTTCTAACGGTTATCTGGGGAGACAGGCGCGTGGCTCGGAGGGATTCAGCATAGCCTGACATTGAATCAAGTGTTGCGCATCCTGTCAGACTGTCTGTACGGGAAATCTAGACAGCCAGATGGTTCTTGTAACAGGGATGGGGCAATGCAAGGCTATTTGCATGTCTTGAAGTTTCTCAGTTTGGGCTGTCAAAAGTCGATTGGTGACATCAAACTTGTGATCCTCAAGGGGCTTCTCGATGTGTACAGGTACTAGACTAGGTACTTTTACTTTGTCGTCGTGGGGCCAGTTTCATGCATGTGCGACAGCAGGTACCTCGCCGGCCTGGAAGATGCAGGTACAGAGGTGCTGTACAACGGTACTGTATGTACATACGGGTAAAAAGCACCTAACGGAGAACCGTACCTTATGTACCGACCTACAGCCTGTGCCTTACATGTAGATAACCTCCTTGACCCTTCACGATCCCCTTCGAGGTTGGGCTATCTGTACCCTTTTTTAATAGAGGTCATCAGTTGGATACTTTATACAGGTTTTCCGTACTGTTTCCTAGAAGTCGTTCAGAAACAGTGTCCTAACCTCTCCTCACTCGCTAGGGCAACACGCTTACATATTTTTCTAGTCATGTATCCTTTGTAGGTACATTAGGTAGCTAAGGTATGCTGTATATATGTATGTATGTATGCATGCGTACTGCTGTAGGCTGAGTCGGCCGTATCTGCTCAAGGGGATTAAATTAGTGCTCACCCAGGCATGCCAAGGTGTATGCACAATGTGGCTGAGCTGCTGCAATCATCAAGCTGGGTTCAAGGACGAAAGTCTGCTGATGCCGGCGAGTCGATGATCAATGACATCTTGGCTTTAGGAGAGTTGCTTTTCAATACGATGTAACAACAGCCTCTCTGTATGGGTGCCTACATTGTCGCTCATAATCACTTCCCCCTTATCATGAGTTAGAGTGAGGGAGTCCACCAATTTAACAATTGCGGGATCTTATAGTTGGGTTCTCGCCACTAGCCTGTTCGTATCATGGGACACGCTGTCGGCCAAGTGTCCCGGGCCCGCGCTCCGCGACTGTATCATAAGAAATCCCGAACAGGGTGCCTACGGTGCAAGCAGCGGAGAGTAAAGGTGAGACGGTATGATGCGCTAGGGCTGCCCCTCGTCCAGAGCACCGATCTCGTTTCCTTCTGCGAGAGAAAGACATGGGGGGCAGAGAGACGCATGCTAACATCGATGAGTGGCAGTGTGATGAACTGCGTCCTTGCGGGGGATGTTCACGACATATGGTGGAATGTGTCTATCAAACTCAGCTACAGAACTCGACCTCCACCAGCAGCGGGAGGACGGAGTCACATCCCCGGACAGAGAGCGTGATAGATGGAAAGCCTCTACTTGAGCCTAGCATCAATCTCAAGAGCCCTCATTCGGCTGATGTCACGGGGACACTGGCTCACTCGCCGACCAGGCCTTGCCTGATTCCCTCCCCTGCTCCGTTGAGCCGTTCTCCGCATACTCCAGCTTACCTGGGGGACGGTGACTCTGACGAGTTGCCAGAGGGTGCATGGAGGAGACTGTGGGAGCTGAGGCTGCTACACAATAGCCAGACCCGCATGAAACAGCCGTTTCCAGAGCCCCAGGATCCGGAACTCCTGAAGATGTGGACGGAGGACGTGCCCAATATGGCCATCTCCTTTGCGCAGAACCAGGGCCGGTGTGGCCTCCTCTACATCGAGATGGCACACTCCGCACTGCACATGTGGACGAGCAGCAAGGACAAACTGGAGCGAGACGCGCTCATCAAGCTCCAGCAGACGTATTATCTCATGTGCAGCCGGCAACAGAGGCGCGACATCGACGAGATCCCCCGGGCGAGCTCCCAGCTGCTCGACTACATATGCTTCACCGCCCTCCGGATCGTCGCGCACTCGTTAGCCCTCGTACAGACGTTGTCTCTGGACCCCTGGGAGCCGCCGCTGCAGTGGCTGTACTTGGGCAACGGCGCCGGGTCCGTCTTCCAGAGGGCGCGCGACAAGCTGAAGGCCTTTGAACACGACAGCGTCATCGGGAAGTTCGTGAACACCCCGCCCATCATGCGCACCGCCACGGATACCATCTTGACCGACCACACACCCCTGGCCTGGCTCCTCGACCATCCCTCCCACCCGAGCTCGGTTGAGGCTCAGAAAGACCAGGAGCTGAACGACCAGGAGGTGAGGACGGTGTACGAGCAGGCGCTGGGCTACACCTGCAGCGTGGTAAACGCCATAGCTAGAAAGGAGTCGCAGACGGCCATTGCTGGACGGCTTGGTGGTTTCGCTGTCTGGGTACCCATCAAGTTCAGCAAGTTCGTCGAAGAGCGACGCCCGCGTGCCTTGGTCATCCTGGCTCATTTCATGTCCCTCTGGATCGACATGGAGGACGTCTGGCTCATCGGAAAGGCCGGTGAGTGGCAGATACGTTGCATATATAAGAATCTGCCCGTTGAATGGACCTGCAAGCTGGATGGTCTCTTTGCAAAGTTCAAACGCCAGGGGGGCCGCTAGATATATCCTACCGGAGAGCTTCCGAAGCAAAAAGTGCTCCGTCCTGGCTGGTGATAATTTCTAAGAGATGATTGCGGGTTGTTCATTCAGTCATTCATTCGCTACTTATTATACACCAAGTCCTAATTCCTGCCCAGCTCTGAGCAAGGTAGAGCCAGGACATCAGTACTTTTTTTCAACTGAAGCATTTCTACTCAAACACACACCGAAGAAAAGGGGAAACGCCCTAGCCAGCCATCCAACGCCTGTGCATTCTTTTGAAAGGAACCTGTAACCCCTTGTTAATTAGATAACCACCACCGCGGGCGAGGTTCACTCTTCGGGTAGCTGGAATGACTCGTTGTCTGAGTCGTCGAAGCGTAGCTGAAAATCATCTGCATCGGACATTTGTCCCGGCTCGAAGAGAGATAGAAAGTGGACACGTGCTTTCCATTGCTGGTCCTCACTCTCAGCGGCGGCAACGGTGGAGTCTTGCTCTTGAGCATAACGAGCCGGCGTGATGGTCTTGTCCGAGTTGTCTGAATTCTTCGATAGCACGGTATCGGGCCGAGCAAGCTGTCTCCGAGACGGATGTCCAGGTGCCGAATCGGGGCGAGAGAGTGGGCGTCGAGATGTGGAGGTAGAGACAGACGAGGAGCTTCCGGTTCGGCTTGCATCCTTCTCCTTGGCCAGCAGGGAGGCGGTCGCACGGCCTCGGTTAAACCCAATAGTTGATCGCGATGTGGCCTCTATGGCAGCGGCCGGCCTTTGAGGCATCGCGGAGCGCTGAGCGCTCGCTGGTCGAGCGGTTCTGAGACCTGGTATGGCTGTAGAGGCGGATCTTTTGTGTGTGGAGTTTTGAGCCTGTGAGGTGCTGGCCGCTCTTCTCTGCCTCGTTTTTGTGGTATCATCTACGGACAACGCCTTGGCTGCATTTCTAGAAATGCCAGTGGATAATGGCTTTCGCACTAGACGCTTCTGGACTGTTGATGTGGTGTGAGACGGGTTGGCCCGATCTTGTCCTTTCGCGCCTCTAGCCTGAGGCTCTCGTTCTTCCTTTCCAAGCTCCCCGAGCATTCCTTCAATCTGCGCCGAGATCTCCTTCTCAATCGCCGAGACATCGCATACGTTTTCTTCTTCCACATCTTGTTTCTTGCTATGGTAGTATCTGTAATAGCCCCGCATGCAGTTCTCGGGCTTCAAGGGATCGAATGTTATGATGCCGGCAGGGAAGACGTCTGATTCGTATGGGAGATCCTTAGGATTCGGGGGGCAGTATTCGACATCCTCGTCCCTCAATTGTCCTGCCTCTTCGTCATGAATTTGCAGCTTGCGTGTCTCGGCCTGGGCTTGTTGCCTCGCTCGTCTGGCCGTATTCTGTTGTTGGGTTCGTTGAAGCCTGGTATGTGAGTTTTCGCCCGGTTTGGTGGTATTAGTCTTGAAGTTGACGCTTTGCAATCCCTTGGCCTTTGCATTTGTCGTCTTGTCGCCGAGAATGGCACGGGATTGGGTCCCTGCATCATGGTTAGCATATCCTCTTACGTTCCTACCAGGCTGAGATGGAACCTACCAATCATGGGAGTGGCAGCGATGGCCCTTTTCCCATTCTCACCATGTTTGGCGGCCACTAAGCGGCTAGTGTTCTCGTCATTCAGAGGCACCTTTAATGGCGTCTTCGAGAACCCTGGACCGGGAGTCTTTGTCTGCCCCTGTTGTGACTTTAGAGCGCCTTGACGTTGACAAAATGCAACATTCTCTTGATCGCGAGTTGCAAACATAACTGCGACGGAGGTCTTGGAGGGATAGAGTTGGTCGTGCCCAATTTTGGAATTGGTTCACAAAGTATGTGTGCAGTAAGGGTGAAGAATATTTCCGAGCTCTGCTCTTGTCTTTTCGACTATCGACCAAAGGATCCAAGTCTGCCCATGTATTGATGAATTTGATAGTACAGATGTTAAGTCTGCCTCGGTAGCTTGAGAGTAGGTAGCTGGTTGGTCGAGTGTACGATTTGAGTAAGATTCGAGGTGTGTACTGTGTAAACAGAATACTGCTTGTGCATGTTGTTTCCAGTACTGGAGGTACCTACCTTGGTTTGGGTTGACCAAGCAACATTGAATTATGTAATACTCCACATGGACCACAAGAGCTCCCTTTTCCCCCCATGCACATCATGACCTACATGTATATGAACTCGCTGCCTACATACTGTACTTGTACCTCCAGATGTCTTCATAGGTACCTACCACATGCTGAACTGCTGCACTTACATACACCAATAAGCGGCTGGGTGGAAGTTGGATGCATTCATGTGTTCACCGTACAGCAGTGCAAGCATACTTCTGTACGGTGCACTGCTATCTAGGTAGGTACTTACATCTACGTAAGTTGGCATTCTCTGAGGGGGATTACGTATGTACATGTAGGCCCTGCCACCGTGTACAGAATACATGCATGTTGCTAGGGAAAGTGCAAAACAGACAGCAGATGAAAACCTTAGAACTCACAGACCTGCGATCAACATGAATTACATACCTACTTGGTACATACATGGTAGGCAGATACTTGGCAAGCACAATCGAAGATGTACTGCTGTACTGCAGGTGGTCTCAGGTTACATCAGATAGGTAGGAGGTATTGATTTTCAACCGCCCTTTCATTTGTCGTTCTTGAATGTTCCACAGTCTGCCAAAGTGAACAGCAATGTATGTACCTTTGGGTTGCATGGCATGTTATCAGATGCCATGCCTACCTAAGGTACGGCAGTATGCATACCCTTGTTTACAAGGCACACCAGGGAAATGGCCTGAGCCTGACGACAGTAAAGTCAATAGCTTGTTGTCGCTTACCAGGTATCCTATGTAGGTAGAAGCACTACTCTTTATAGATTCTCAAGGTTACCAGGTTTGTGTCCTCTGAATAGAAGAATGTGATCAACTGCCGGTAAGAAAACGATGTACATACCTAGAGCAGTATTTCGATCTAGCGGCCTGTTCCAGGGAGCTATTTCCTAACACTGCCGCCTGGCAGAACCTAAAAGTCTTGATCGGGGGGGATTTGGTGCGGGGCAGTTGCAGATGGGACCCTCTCTTACCACATGAAATTCCACTCCCTTACACTAACTAAAGCCAGTCACCACCTGAATTGATCAAGCAACCTCACATTTGTTGTCCCTCCTTTATTAGGCCTTCTGCGCTCGACCTGCTTTGTGTTATCCTGCTCTGCTGCTTTCATAACCATCCACATCCCCGTCATTTCCCTAGCCGTGTCTACTTCTCATCCCCAGTCTCAACTTATTTGGCATACTCTGCACCAGACAGCCAAATCTCTCTGAACTTGAACATGGATCGCATCAAGGAGGTAAGCTATCGGTTGACGTCTCAACACACTGCCCCTTTTACCCCACCAGCTACTATGACCAAAAAGTCCTACTGGCAGACATTGCTTGTGTCGCATTTTCCATCGTTCTCAGTGTAGCGGCCACCAGCGGGCTTGTTCACCTTCGTCTCAGGCAAATGCATCTGGATACTAATCCATCATCTGCTATTGTAGCGCATGAACCAGCTCCGCTTGGAGGCCGACGCGTCTGCTGCCAAAGTTGAAGAGCTTCAGGCCAGGATCAAGGCCCTTGAGCAGGAGAACCTAGCGAAAGAGCAAGAGATCACCTCGCTCACCCATAAGAACGGCCTGCTCGAGTCCGAGAACGAGGCGATGGATCACACCATCAAGGAGCTTAAAAAGTCAGCTGATGACAGTCTACAACATGGTACGCAAACCGAAACCCTGCAACGAAGGCTTCAGCTGCTCGAGGAGGAGGCCGAGCAGGCTGACAAGACCCTTCGCGAGACAAATGAGAAGTAAGTAGTACCGCCCTTCTGGGCACTCCCACCGATTCAACGCCGGGCAGATAGCTAATCACAACCACACCTTCCTACAGGCTTCGCCTAACTGATGTAAAAGCCGGCCACTTTGAACGCAAGGTACAGGCCCTCGAGGTGGAGCGGGACCAGTGGGAGACCAAATACGAGGACATGGCCGAGAAATACCGAAAGCTCGAGAAGGACTTGGAAGAGCTCCAGAACGAGATCGTCAATATCTAAACACACTGCCCCGTCTTCCAGCACCACTGCAAAGAGCAAAGCAAAGGAGCATGACCGGATGGACGAGTGCGACACCTCCACGGCAACGACGAGACCTCTGGAGGCGGTTTTGTTTGCCCGGCATTTGTGGAATCAACCTTGTCCATGTTTCGCTGTTCGATTAGCATTGGTTGCCGAGTGTTCTCTTTTTGTGGGCGGCAACGCTAAAGAGCTGTAGAAGGACAGTCGACAGGACAATAACTTCGAGATAGAGCCTTCCTCTCCCTGTTCTTCAAGGAGCCTCTCCGGTGAGATTGAGGTCTTGAGATGTGTGCACATACCTACAAGACGGTATCCAGGAACGGCAGATCAAATGCTTTAGTCCTTCGGCTTTCGTCTATTCTTGGCTTTCTGCTTGATATTTGTAATCTGCCTTTCCAGCTTAGTCTCGTACCTGAACTTTTGCTTTTTCTTTTTCTTCTCAGGTTGATCCCGTTTGCTTCTCCTCTCCGGTAATGCCTGAGCATTCTTCTCTGTGGCTTTCTGTTCCTCGGCCGCCGAGTCCTCCTCATCGGGGCGAGAGCTGGTTAAGCCATCCTTGGTGACGTTTACGGATTCCACTGTTACAGTGGTATACCGGTCCTCATCGACGTACTCTTCCTCGTGATCAACTAAATCCGTTTGCGCTGCCGGCACGTCCTGAAATCCTCCCCATTCCTCAGTAGCGTCATCGCCAGATGACTCGCCCTCCTCACTGTCTATGTAGCCGGCTTGCGCTGCTTTCTTGAGTGCGTCGTGGACGTTTTGGACGTGTTCCTCGATCTCTCTTTTGCGTTCTTCACGAATCTATTACCAGCCCCATTCCGGATCAGTACTCATTTCATATAGAATTGGCCAAACTGGTTCAATCAGTAGAGACTGTACCTGTTTCCTGGCCAGGATCTTCTCCTCCCGCGCCTGTTTTGCGGCCTGCTCCTGTGCAGTTTTGGCTCGCTGGAGCTTGCGCTTATGAAACCCGGTCAGATATTCGGCACGCGCCGCATCGTCAAACTTGATTTCCTCGATTGTATGGTGTCTTTTGCGCTTCTTTGTCGGTGGTGCTAGAAGCTTCTTGGGGCGCGGACGTGCGAACATGGTTTCTCTGTTACTTCTTTTGCAGACCACAACGTGGCTCAAGTCTTATGATTATCGAGGCAAGTAGAGCAAGTAGGCACGGTTATGGGCTGTGTCGAGTGATCGAGTAATGTGGTCGAGTTTGGTTTCTGGGAATTTTTTGGGATGCAACCAAGCCGCATACTTTGGTTTTCTGTAAGTACTTGCAGGGGTAATGCGATGATAAGAGACGGATAAACAGTGTAGGTACCTGGGAAATGCAGTTTGCACAGAGCCATGCCCATTAGGTAACCTTAGTGCGCTGTACAGATCATCTGGTTAGCGGTTGAGAGGTACCCGGCATTTGCTAATTCATGTGGGCTCTCATTGGCAGCTGGTCCCTGGCTTCAGGCGCTGCTGGACTAGTGGAGACCTCTGCTGGTGTCTCAGAGTGCATATTTCATGTATGTCACAGGAAGGTACGTAGATACCAGTATGCGGCCATATGATAGACAAAGATTATAACTGTGGCAGGTGGTATTATGAGGCGACAACGTACATCGGAAGTTACTGCTGCTCGAGAGTCTTAACAAATTGGCAACGCTGATATCGCCCATCATTGTTTATATTGGAGCGAGATAGCCCTTCGCACTTAATCTCGAGAGTTACGTCCGCCGTTAGAAACGATGCATCTCCCAGTAGCGACGGCCATCATAGGGTTATGTGCCTCTGCGCATGCCTTCACGGATTCTTCGCCCTTTATCTTGTTCTCGACAGCCAAGTACGTGACATCTTGATTTGAAGTTGAGAGAGAAAACAAAAACAAGCGAATCGAAGGACGTGGGGCGCTCATATAGACGCTGACGATTGGCCGTCGCTCTAGATTATCCAAGCCAGCAACCCAGGACCAGTTACAGTCCAGCTCGAGGGTCATCGAATCTGCAAAGAAACTCTTGTCATCGTGTCCAACGGACCACTATCTCCTCGTCTCCCAGCCGAACCTGAACGCAGCCCACCTGAGCTCCCCCGCCACAGTCCCAAACCTCAGCAAGTCTCTCAATCAGGCAGCGAGCAGCTATAGTATCGCCGAGGTCGCCGGCGACGTCGACCTTAAGTCCATTGCCGCGTACATACAAGAGAAATGCGGGCTACCTCGTTCCGCGGTCGAACAGATCGCCTTTGCACCCGTGCCCTCACCCGCCGCGGGGGCAGCCGACGCTTTGAAGCAGAATGGTCAGATACCTTCCACCATTGCCGAGCTACGGAAATATGTCTCCTGGGCCAAATCCCCGGACCTCATAGCTTGACAGAAGTTGTTCAATTTCAGTGCTGTGTCTTGTGTACTTGCTGACATTTCCCTCTCGCTTCATAGACGACAAGCTAGGAGCCTTCCTTGAGCACTATGCCGCCGCCGCGGACTCCTATACCGTCATCTACGCCGGCGTACCAGGGACAGAGAAGGCGCAGATGTATGTCCCCGAGTTTACAACCACTGGTGTTGATCAGTCCGAACTCAAGCGCCAGCTACATGTTGTCGAACGGAGGCAAGAAGCCGGCAACAAGAAGCTACCCCTTTTCGAGAAGTACCAGTTCTTTACCCCGGGTATGTCTATATATACACTCGTCTTTCTCTGTTCTCTCTTGCATATTTATCCGGCTTTTGTACTATTGTTATTATAAAAGAGATGCATTATTCGTCTAGGCGCCCAGCTGTAAGACATCACTAGTTGCTGACAGGGACTATAACACAGGTATCTTTATGGGCTTGATCGCCCTCTTCATCCTGATATCCATCCTCTATGTCGGCATCTCTGCAGTAGCCAGTTTGCAGGTTCCCTACGGCGCCTTTGAGAAGGAGATGGGACCAGCCGCTCAGAAGAAGCAGCAGTAGACGTTTAACTATAATATACCCCCTTGCAGCTGCGTACCTCATCTCCCTCTTCGGTAGAGAAGAAAACGGGAGACTAATCCACGGCAAACTGCACGGTTCCGGCATCAAGGACCTTGGACCACGGTTTCCGGAGCAGAGAAGTTGAAAGGAGCTTCGGCTGCTCACTGCGCCATCTAGATGAGATGACTCCGTGTATACTTCACCTTTGTAGTTGAGTAAGATGTTAGATAGCCATATTTCAACACGGAAAATCAAGACACAGGACTGGTTTGGTAGCACGACTTTTTGCAAGTATGGAGTCTATTTCTTGTATAATCGATTGGATGCCCTCTAAGACGTCCCCGAATTCACCCCAGGCGACGACTTGCCCTCGCTTGACTGTCGTTCTATTCTCATGTTTGCGATTTGGGATTTTCATGGGCTCGTTTCATCGTACTGTGGCCAGTGAGCCACCCCGTCCGTGCCTGTCTTATGCGCCACCAATTCTCCCAGTTTTCACTGTCCGAGGGAAAGAGCTGCCATGTCCAAGGCTACAGCTAAACCTACACCGTCTGTGTATGTGTAGACATAGCGTTTCCCCCCTTTCCCAGTTGGCCAGTCGCTTTCCACTATCTTCAGGCCAGAAGCCCCCTTTGTACCATCGCTCCTCCCCCCGTCTTAGCATACCCAGGTATGGACTAGGGAGGTCGTCTATCAACCCTAGTAGCTACTTGTTTGTCGAAAGACCAGGAGAAGCCGTAGCCCGGGGTGATCGCAGGCTCGGGCCACGGAACATACAAACAAGGACTTCCTCGGACGACCCAGGTTCTCCTCCGACTTTACCCGGTCATTCCAAGGGAAACCGTTCAACAAAAAGCATCTCCTTTCTGAGAACCAGACGAGAAGATGGAGAGAAATGTCTTTCTTTGACGATCCACCAACAAACCAAGGCCGGTAGGAAAGGGGAATCCATCCCCCTTGCTATTGCTTTTGCTTTGATAGTTAACCTAGACCAGATGGCTAGGGAGCAAGAAGTTGGCGATACCCTCGCGGACGGCGTACTCGTGGCCGCAGGCGCCGCACACGAGCTTGCCCTCGACCATCTGCGTCTCCAGGAGCAGACTGTGCAGGTCTCTCATGGTCTTGCCGTCCGCCCGCAACTCTTCTGCCGTTGGGGCCGTGGCGGGTAGAGGGGGAAAGCCCAGCTGTGCGTTGTAAAAAGAATCAAGAACGAAGAGGTCAGCTTTATGGGCCAAAAAAACAAAAAACAAAGGGCCGATACCAATGAAAAAAGAGAAAACACAGGCTACGGTTGGTTCCTCAAAATACAAAAATACAGCAGCACTACTACATACCTCGGCAGCAGTGGTGGACAGGGCGGGCCAATCTATGCGGGGCAGAATGTTGACCAGAAATTCTTCGTTCAGCTCAATCTCGTCCTGTACGAGCTCTGCATCTTTGGGGTGTAGCGGATACGAGTCGGACGACGTCTTGCACGTTTTGACAGCACACGTCAAGAAATTCAGACTGAGGACCTTCATGTCTGTCTAGATCTGTTTATTAATTTGAAGAGAAATGGAGTGTTGCCGTGTTATGGGAAATTGAAGCAGGGAAGACTGGGTCAAGATAAAGTGGGATTAAGGTCAAGACAACAAAAATTTGGGTGGACCTTGTTCGAATAGCCTCGAAAATTGTCAAACACCTATCAAAAGTCTTGTCGAGCTGGACGGAAATACACCCAGTAAACAACACAAAGTAAACAGACCACGCTCTACCTTGTCTACAAAAGCAATTGAACAATAAACCAATGCCACACTCTAACCTAATTGTCAAGCATAGTCCAGCATTGTGCAGTCTACGTTCTCCAGTTGTCAGCCAGCCTTGGCAGGTTCCCAGAGGCTAACCTAGGTACTTTGCAGGTATCCCTTCATTTGTGCGTCTACGCCATGGTTGCCTTATAACCCGGTTGGTCTCGGCGCTGCGCCCAACGAATGTAGAACGCGACGGCCCCAAGGACGATAAAAAATAGCAGGCCCTTCTGCAGGGCAGACCATCCCTCTTCTTGGGAGACATTCTGTGGGACAGGGATACCGGCATCTACGAGAGGGACCTTTTCTAGTTCATCCGGGTCGACCCCTTCAGGATGAGTAAACTGCATATCAGCAAACTGGCTCAGCTTCGGGAGTGAGTTGAGTAAGGAATGGACGAGTTTCAACAGTAATGTTGCTCTTCTTTTTCCTCTATGAACCGCCTAGGGATTGGGGAGAGGTACATGTGCATGTGCAAGATTGTGCCAAATATTTAGAGTTCCTTGTGGGTACCTTCAGGCGGCACCTCCAACTCGCCGCTGTTCGCAATGACGACAGGCTGCTGGGGCTTATCTCCCGGCAGGGTCTTGACGTTCTCAATATAGCTCACGACGTTCATACCCTCCAACACTTCGCCGAAAACAACATGCTTGCCGTCGAGCCACCTAAGTGTGAAGTTGTGTCAGTAAGGTGGTCGCCCATAGTTTGCACATTACAGCACGATTCGAGCTGGTGCATGCGAATTGGAGGTTATGACTCACGAAGTGACGACGGTGGTGATGAAGAACTGGGAGCCGTTGGTATCCTTTCCAGCATTGGCCATGGAGAGCAGGCCAGGCTTGGTGTGCCGTAGCTTGAAGTTCTCGTCCTGGAAGCGGTCACCGTAGACTAAGGTAGCAAACAATACGTTAGAAAGCTTCAACTATTGACGGGAAAAGCGAGGTTGACACGTACTGGACTTGCCACCGGTGCCGTCACCCTTGGTGAAATCACCACCCTGGATCATGAACTGCTTGATCACACGGTGGAAGGCCGAGCCCTTGTAGCCGTAGCCCTTCTCTCCAGTAGCGAGGGCACGGAAGTTCTCAGCAGTCTTGGGGACGGTGCCTCCGTAGAGACCCATGACGATGCGGCCTACGTCCTTGTCGCCATGCTTGATGTCGAAGAAGACCTTGTGGGTGATCTTGGGACCCTTGGCTGCTTCAGCGGTCTGCGAGAAGATTAGAGTGCTGAAGCCCACGAGCAAGAGTGCGCTGATCAACAGGCGACGCACGTTGAACATGGTTACGGCTGTTAAACAGATAGATACGATGGAATTTCTCTGATAGAGGAAGATAACTCAACTGTTGTGCTTCGGAGCAAGAAGAGATTGTCTCGGAGAGAAAGAGGCGGCTTGGTACAAATGGAGTGAAATAAGAGGACACCGAAGCTCGAACTGGAAAGGACAGAATTTGAGGATGCGGGGTGCTGGTGTTGGACATGAAACCCCGCACAGTGTTGTCTGTACTGTAATTCCGTAACCAGCCAGCCCTTACTGTACAGCTTGAGGCTGTTCGAGTCTCCTAAATCCTACTGTGCCAGTTTTACCTGTGCCGAAGCGAGATCAACATGTACGAAACACGTCCTCGAGAGCTTGCCTGACATACAACAGTACAGGTACCTATACCTAGGTAGCGACATAAAGAACGGTTACAATGCTTTCTCAGCCTTTTTGGGGTGGATGGTGACGAAAGTGCCAGTTGATCCTTTCTCCATCTGGAGATCTTCACTTCGGATTGCCATGAGGTCCACCGGCTTCATACAAGTACATACATCCCATTTACTGCAATTGTGGTGTTTCGAAAACTCCAATCTCATGATGTGATTGTGGATAGATATCAATCAACAAGCCGGGATCGTCACTGCCTATTTACCTACCAAGGTAGGTATGTTTGGCCCTTCAAGTGTCAATGACTACATGCACAGCTGTACTGCTTCCCTGACCTTGGCATTCTTGGAAGCTTGGGTACATTACATGAGAATGATGAGATAGGTACAGCTGTAGTCCGGTCATCACCATGCTGGGCATGTTCAATGAAAAAGAGAAAACCTCCAAGGCCCTATGCACTTGTGAAGTCCAATCATTAAGAAACAGGGGTAAATTGGCACATATATCAATATATACTACAGGATCCTAGCTCTGGGATGGAAGGATAAAGCTTCAAGCTTGCCGGCTAATCAACTTTACACCCGCCTCATCTGTGAATGGCTGGAGTCTGGACTGCTCTGCCAGTGTTGTCGGAGTACCTATGCTGCAGCTGTACAGGTCCTAGTACGGTTGACAGCTGTCATCGAAAAGAGTTGTGTCCACATGCCCTGGCCTTCAAGTGGCTGGAAATAGTGGCTAATGCATTCGAATCCACTCCAGTTCAAGGCTGTAACAACGGCCTTTCGAACTTCGAAGACATCAGGAGGACCGGTTGCGGACTTGGCGACACAACACAGAGAGAAAACAAGTCCGTCTACTGGGCCTAGCTAGGTGCTTGACCAAGACGCAAAATGGTGAGTCTGGCTTGTTAAAAAGATTGCTGGACCTCATCTGCTCACACATCCGTAGCCGGCTATATTAGGATCGAACTTCAATGACTTGAAGTTGGTGAAGGTATGATCATGCTCTGCCCCTGGCTGTGAACCAATCCTGGGGAATGCGTCGGAGGCTGATGTGCGCTTCCACAACAGAAAGCCCTCGAAAGCTTCTATGGCATCGGCCCTCAGCTCTCAGCCCGCATCATGGCGAAGTACAGCATCTTCCCCCGCGCGCGCTTAGGGCAGATTCCCGCGAAGACAATAACAGCCCTGACCGCCGAGCTCTCTACGATGACGATCGAGAACGACGCACGGCGCATAGTCCAAGACAACATCAAACGCCTACGTGATATGGGCACTTACCGCGGCCGTCGTCATGCCATGGGTCTGCCCGTCCGTGGCCAGCGCACCAGAAACAACAACGAGACTGCTGTTAAGTTGAATAAGTTGGAGCGCAAGTAACTTGATAATTGGGATATGCGTGTGCGAACAAGGAGATGGGTTGGCGACAAGAGTAGACGTAAGCTTGCTTTCGGGGAGGGCAAGTTAAGCATTCGGCCTGGCGTTACTGGGAAAATCATATTGGGGAGCGATTACCACATTCGAATCCTCCCTCTGTTGTATTGCATCGGGGTGGCCCCGGCTTCGCTGTATTATTCAAGATTCGGGGATCATATTTCCCTTGTATATTACGCTACCAAAATTCATTGGCCTGTGTTCTGTATGGCTTCCGTACCTAAGCCATACTATTCGCCTTTGATAGAACGCGCCGTTTTCAAAATCATTTGACCAACGAGGCCATTTGTAGCGCCAAAGCTCTGACCGCCACGCCAATAACATGCGTTTCCGAGAGCACAAAGCTGTCGAAGAGTACCTGAGTAGGTACATAGCATTTTAGAATAGAGGCGGCAAGTCATCCTCCAGGACTGGCTCTCCCTTGGATTGCAACTCATCTGCGACCTTTTCGACATCCTCCCAGACACGCAGAATGTTCTTGCCAACCAACTTAGCTGCGTCGTCGTCTGAGACACCCCGGCGCAGAAGCTCGGCAATGAGATCGGGATATTTGGAAACATCGTCTAGGCCTGCGGGCGTGGAGCCGATTCCGTTGAAGTCGCTACCGAGCCCCACGTGATCGTACCCGATCAGGTCCCCAATGTACATAATGTGGTCGGCTACGTGGGACAAGGTGTTATTGGCCGGGTAAAAGTCCGGCAGCCCGGTTGTCTTGTTGCTTGCCACACAGCTGACGAAGTCAGGGGCGAAGTTCACTGTCGGGAAGCATTAGTCTCTGTGGCTAAAGGAAAGCGGAACGACACTCACCCATGACGATAGAATTCCGCTTCTTCACGAGCTGGAGGACTTGGTCCGGGACGTTCCGCGGATGAGGGCACAGAGCGTACGCCGAGCTGTGACTGAACATAACAGGGGCCTTGCTACCAGCCCATCCGTCCTCTTCTTCGCTGCCTCCGAGTACGTCTACCATCGTGTCCACGCTGGTATGTGACAGATCGACAATCATGCCGATGCGGTTCATCTCGTTGATGAGCTGGCGACCCTTGGGCGAAACGCCACCCCAGTACGGCGCCGGCTTGTGGAGCGGGTCCTCCACCAGCGCGGAGTCGGCGAAGTTGTTTCCGCAATTGTGGGTGAGGGTCGCATAGCGGACGCCCAATGCGTAAAAGCGCCGCAGGTTGGCCACGGAGTTACCGATCTGGTGCAGGCCTTCGACTCCAAGCGGGGAGATCAGCTTGCCCTTCTTGAAGGCTTCCCTAGCGGACTTGCTGTCGACGACGCCTGAAAACTCCTCGGGATAGGCGGCTTGCAGCCGGCTCATGAGGTCAATTTGCTGCAGCGTGAGTTGGACGCCTTGCAACGCAATCAGTTGAGGAGTCCTGGTGGTGAAAGGCTTTAACCTAGGAGGATACTCACTTGCGGCATAGTTCTCAGTCGACCAGTCCGTTCCATTGGCCGGGCAGGGAGTGTAGACACTCCAGAATGCACCCCCGTTTCTCCCTGCCCTCAGCCTGGGAAGATCGGTGTGGGAAGGAAGGCCACCCTCTGTGAAGGGCTTGGTGAAGTTCTCATTGTAGATGTGGTTACCGAACATGGCCAGTATGGAAATGGCCAGATCGTTATGCCCATCTAAAGTCACTATTAGCATACCAGGCTGAAGGAGCCCAAGATCAGGCTGAAAGTGGAATGTGCCTACGGACCTATCAAGGGTGTCCCTGAGAGGATCTTGTCAACCCTATCTTCGATGGGCAATGAGCTCAAACTGGAGTGTCCACGACCCAGCGCATGGGAACATGGGGACTTAGGGTGAAACAAAGCTCCCAGTGTGGTCAGAAGAAGAGCCGAAAATACCAAAGGCTTGATATGCGATGCCCGGCGGCGGGACCTCTCTAAGATCTTCCCATCGTGAGGGTGTTTCTCCGACATATTGACGATGCGACGCGTTACGAACCCCTCTTCGCGCTTCCCTACCTAGATAGTCTCGTCCCAAGGCCCAGAGTACCCGATGGGCGGTTCCTCACGGCTGATATAGAGATGCTTGATCTGGCCGAATAGAGTCAATATGAACCCGAACTTCAGGCGCGGAGAAGTTGTATGCAGTTGACAATATCTCGTGGTTGGTAATCACTTGGACTAGCTACTTGCAACTAGATAGGTACGATCTACCTACCCAGGTAGGCAATCCAGAACTGCTAGACTCTCTACAGGGGGAGCGAATACAACATGGACCTCTAACCTACATGGATTCCTACCCCAAACACAGAGAGCACTGGACCAACCGGGATCGCAGTGCAATGTAACAGTCGCGGTGCAGACGACATCTCGTGATTCTTCCACTTCTTCAAGCAGTAGGCACACACGATGAGGGTGAACAGCCCACAGTAATATATGAATGCTGGACAGCAGCACTTGGTAGGTACCTAGGCACTGATGTACACAATAGTTGCCAGGGTGATCGAGTTTGTAATGTTAGGTAAGTACAGCACACATAATGAATACATGACACTTCTGTTACACAGTATCCCCATTTCATCCCCCTTTTCCGGGCGGTATACCTTAATCCCGTGACAACGGTCGCGAATGTGACTCAAGGACGACCTTGGATTGAAGTTGTTAGGAACGAATTGCTGTGTCACGCATGATAAAGTGGTACTGCTGTATGGGTGGTTTTGGTTGGTGAATAGAGTCTGATGCTAACGGTTAGGCAAACACTGGTCAGCCGCAGAATTGGCCCTAAAATCCTTGAGTGTAGGCCCCCCTGTGACAGTGTCATTTGTCCAATAGATTCCCAGATCAACTGTGCTGTTTCTTGGCCTGTCAGCCTGAAATCCTGTGTCATTCTACAAACAACCCAAGCTGGAGATAGGTACCTAGGTCAGTTGAAACGCAGCTGCAAGAGCCGTAACCTTCCGGCCAAGGGCTTTCTCTTTCCTACCTATCTTTCCTTTCACCGCTTCGTACAACTCCTGTCAGGTAAAGCTGCCTGTACCTTGCATTCTCTAGTATCCAACTACCGACACGTAAACTCGAGGTAGTCGTATCATACCGTACCGCCCTTGCGTCCTTTGTCAGGCCATTACATAACGTCCTTTTTGCTTCTGGTAGACTGTGTCTCCTTGTCAGTTGACCTTAGAAGAACGAACATCACCACAACCGCAACGACTCGACGAGAAACGCCCTACTGTACCGTAATCCCGTCGCCTCGGTCCACCGTTCCCTGCCCCGTCGACAATCCTCTATCTGCAGCTGTTGTGTCTTGCCCTGCCAATCCCTGTCTCTGGGTCAGGAAATTGGGTGTAAACGTATCAGGGATTCTCTGCTTGCGCAAATACTCGGCCAAGTTTCAACCGACTCACCGATCTACAATACAACCAACGATTGTCGCAGTTTCCCACTGTTGCGATGCCGGGTTTCGCAGACTCTTTCTGGACGCCGGACTATGCTGCAGGTGAGCCGCCTACGCCTCCGGAAGCTCGCCACATGCCCGTCGCCTCCCCCGAGAGCTCAACTAACGCTACACGTAAGGACTGGGTGTCCTGTTTAGCAAACTCCAGCAGGGTGTCCAAGAGAATCGGCAGATTTTAACGATAGCTCGCATGAGAGCAGAGGCCGAGGAGGTCTATGGTCAACGTCTTGGAGATATCGCACCGGCGGCTGACAAGCTCGGTGGCGGCTTCTCGCGTGACGATGGCGCGAGCGTGAAAAAGGTGTGTACCTGACCCAACCACCTACCGAGGCTTACTTTCACCGAAATGTCGCGAAAACTGATGTGTCGCTACTCGTTTCAGGCATACGACGGCGTGCGGACCGAGATGGAGGATGCGGCGCGAAACCACAAAAAAATAGCACAAAGTATCAGAGACCTGGTGGTCAATCCCTTCTCGCGCTGGTGTGACGCGCATGAGTCTCGCGTGCAGGACTCGCAAGATGAGCTCCAAGCCCGCATCAAAGCCCATGATCGCCAGGCCGAGATCGTCAAGAAATTGCGTAGCAACTACTTCAACAAATGCCGCTTAGCTGAGGATATCGAAGAGGAGAATAAGCTTGCATTCCAAGATCCCGAATCGAGCCCGAAGGTTAACCAGAACATACCGGAAATCAAGGTCTCGGTCCAGAAGGACGAAAAGGAGGACGAGGTCTACGAGATTGGCGACGAGACATATCCGCCGGAACAGGTCAAGAAAATACTCGCCCATATGATGAACACGATCAAGATGGGGGAGACCAAAGTGCCGATACTTGGCACGTACTCGAACACGTCCTGTGGCTCTGACATCGTTGAGTATTTGCAAAGACACATGGGGACGACTAGTGTCAGCTACGCCGAACGCATTGGCCAGGACCTTGTCTTGAACGGCTTTCTCCGCCTTGTCGGCAATGTGGGCAACAATTTCGCGAATAGTTCCAAGCTCTTTTACCAATGGCGTCCCAAGGCATTCCAGATGGCGGGACTTCCGGAGAAGAAGGCGGCCATATCGCGAACCTTCTCGATCCCATCCGGCTCAGAGAGCGGTTCCGAATCTCCCGTTGTCGGCGCAGTGAGCGAGTACCTCGCCGGTTGGAATGTCCTGAACAACCAGCACCCTAACGAGACGCAACCGGAGCGCATGCGCCGCGAGGCGAGGGAGGCTGACGAGAAGTACAAGGCTGGAGTCAAGAAGCTCGATGAGCTGCGCTGCGAGCTAGAAGAGGCTATGTTCCTCCATCTCCGTTTCCTCGAGCGCTGCGAGCTGGACAGATTAAAGGCCATCAAAACGGTTGTTCTCGACTTCTCAGGCACTATTGGCAATGTGATCCCCAGCCTCCAGTCCACCGTGGATCACATGGTCCTGTACCAGGAGACCATCCAACCCAACGGCGACCTGCGCTACCTCCTGGAGAACTACCGCACCGGGAGATTTGCCCCCAAGGTGGTGACGTATGAGAACTACTATAACAAGGTAGACGAGCAGACGTTTGGCGTAGATCTCGAGGCACGGGCGCGAGCGGATAAGAAACGCGTGCCTATCATCGTCACAACGCTCCTGACATACCTCGACCATCACTATCCTGATCTAGAAGGGGACGAGGCCCGGCGCGGGATATGGCTGGCTGATACGCAGCTCGCCCAAGTCCACAAGCTTCGGGCTAAGATAAACAACGGAAAGCCATTTACTCCGGATATCTTAGCAGAGTTCGATGTCCCTACCGTGGCTCATCTGCTGAAGCTTTATTTGCTGGAGCTGCCAGGTAAGTAACGTAATTTACCTTGTCGCTTTACATCTGTACTGACAACTTTCAGACTCGCTGGTTTCTTCCCATGTGTATGAGATCATCAGGACTATATACAACACCTCGACGGCCGAGGGCACGGACGAGGCCCGCGTTGCCGTCCTGCAACAGACTCTTTCGCAGTTGCGACTGACAAATATTGCCACGCTCGACGCCTTCATGAATCACTTTACAAGACTGATAGATTTGACTTCGGCAGATGAGGAATACGTGCAGAACCTGGCGGCTACGCTTGCGCCTTGCATTCTGAGACCGAAGACGGAAACGTCGTTGACGATGGAGGAGAAGCACGCCTCCAGGCTCATTCGCGATCTGTTCGCCCACAAAGATGCCATCTTCGGCGAGCTGAAGCGCATGTCGAGTCTCTCCCACTCGGGCTCCGTGAACAGCCGGCCACGTGCCATCAGCACGGATGAGAGCAACCGGAGAGCTCACATGGAAGAGCGGCAACGTGCCCTATTGGAGAAAGCTGGCCCCCGCGGCCGTGGCACAAGCCCCGCACCGAGTCCTCGTGGTCACAGGCGCGATCGTAGTACCGGTGGCCCCGAGACCCGCTTCCCCATCGCCAGTCCTACCTCGGGAAATGAGCGTCATCGGAGTAGTCTCGGCAGCATGTCGTTGAACAGGCACAGCCTGGAGGTGCCTGACGGAGCCGGGCAACCCCCTGCTGGAGTTAACGGCGGGCTGAACGGCGATTCTCCCAAGCGCGACGGTGACGGGGCCATTTCGAAGCGCGATAGCTTGTCACGTAGTGCACGGGTGGTAGGTGGGCGACGGGTGACGCACAGCAGCACGCCTTCGACGCCCAAGGCCGGCTCGGTCGATGCGGGAAGGAGCGAGACTCCGACCCAGGACCGAGGCGTCACCCTGGTCGATGCGCCGATGAACGACTAGTAGTAATGTTCACCGTATGCTTCTCGGCACTAGAACGGACGGGAGTTGGCCGGTTGAAAAGCGGGAGTTCCTTCACCACTTCGCCTCACTTGATACCCGGCTTTTTTTTGTAACACACCATAAAAAGAGTTAAAGAGAGAGAGAGATAAGAAGCAGGGAAGAGGAAAGGACAGGAAAGGACAGGAAAGGAAAGGAAAGAGCGAGAAGCGAGCATTCTATTCTTCTTTTTTTTCTCCTTTTTTTGCTGATGTAAGTTTTGTATGTCTGTATCGAAAAACGTCTGTACTGTGGTGTACGCGCATACTCAGGTAATCCCTAGTACGCTTTAACGAGGCAATGGATTCTTCTTTTTCAACCCTTTTCCAACTACGTAGGTGCTGTACTGATCGTGGATATAATCGTCGGATTTTCTGAGAAAGCTTTCCTGGATTATAAGAAGAGCCCTCTCTCTCCAAGGCCTGAACTGCAGGCAAATAAATAGGAATACAGTTTGGAAAAGCCTTTGCCATGCAGATATGGAGGATACATGGCAGGCAAGAGAATGAGGCACCATATTTTGTCACTCTATCTGTTAAGCATCTGTACGAACGTCGTTTGCCCGACCCCCTATCTAGCCCGGTTGTTCCAATAGGCCCGGTTGTCTCGGGGCGAAACAATCGTATTATCCGCTATGCCGCCTCTTCAACCGCAGCGGGTGGCCTCTGCTTTTTCTTCTTCTTATTAGCCTTGACGGCAGTAGCATCTTGTTCAGATCCCATTGGCTGCAGGTCTCCCGACCTCTCCCCCGTATCAGCGGCCGTTACGTCCTTTTTCTTCTTCTTCTTTTTCTCAACCACCTGAACTCCCTCGGCACCATTTCCTGCCCTGCCATCACCATCCCCATCATCACCGGCAGTCGCAGTTTTCTTCTTCTTAGGCTTGGTTGTCGATGCTTTCTTCTTCTTCCTAACCACGGTGCCAGCGGCGTCCACACCGTGAGCGACCTGGATGCGCTCATTCGCGCGTTGCATTTCGAGTCTCAGGCGCTCGACTTCCTTGACCGCCCGTGCCATCTCCGCTTCTTCGCGCTGCTGAGCCTCCGGGTCATATGCGCCGCCGTCCGGTGCACCCTCGAGGGCCAGGCTCCCAATCACTGTAGAATCGACACCCAGCAGGGATTGCTTCATCCTCCTAGCCCGCGCCGCCTTCGATGCGAGTGATCCAGAGTCGTTTTCGGAGTCGTTTCGGGGTGTGCTCTGCCCGCTGCTCCCGAGGTTTTCATCCGCTGCGACAACGACCTTCTGCCGTGGCCTTGCTCGGGGATTAGACTGATTAGTCTGTCTATCGCTTGTGCCGGCAGCACTAAGCTTGTCCAGGTTCAGCTCCATGATAGGGATTGAATCTACATCAAGGTCTGGACCGTTCGTGTTTTGCAGAATGTTATGTATGGGGGTTGATGCTCCTTGGGTGGCGCGGGTATCTTGGATGTAAAACGGATCATCCCGATTCTTCTCAAGCCGTTCGAACTTGCGCCTTGCCAAGATGTCGGCATCGAGATACGAGTCCTCTGTCGGCTGTTGATAGGAGGAGGATCCGGCTATATCATTGCGCTCATCGGCGAGGCGACATATTGCGGGTTCAGATGAAATACTGGACACTGGAGGTCGTTGGTAATAGAACGAATCGAACTCGTCAGCTTCACCGGCAGGAATCGACATGGACTCGGCAGATGCGAGCAAGGCGCCAAGGTTCGGGTTGATAGCTTGATCGAGATCCAGGCCCTCAGGCAAAGGAACATTCCTTTGTGCGCCCGCTGCGACCGATTTGAGGTCCCAGCCGGCAAACAGAGATGGCATGGCTTGCGTAAGAAGGAGTGGAGTGTCTTGATACGCAGACTCGGTCGAAGCCTCCTGAGCGGAGGCAGCTTCTGCCGTCAGCTTCAGGAGCTCGGTGAACTCGACCGCGCGCTCTTGAACCTCCAGGCTTGGATGGAGAGTCAGTGTCTCGAAAGTGTGGATAATGCGGGCCATTAGAAGCAGTATCTTAGATTTATGTTCAGCACTCCACCCCGTGAGCTCCCGTCCAGCGACATGGGAGAAGACTTTTATCGCCGCCTGAAGGGTAGCAGCTAATGGCTCAGGCATAGCGATCTTGGGAATCAGTTGGAGCAAAAGGCCCAGGGTCTCTTCAGGGGCCTCCAGGTCTCTGGAATATTCGCCGATCACCCATGATACCGGACCTAGCGCACCTGAGTTGAGAGGGTGGCCCGTGAGCGTGTCTTTGCTTAGTTGAGAGCAGATGACCTCTGCCGCCTGTAGACAAGCTGGGCGGACAGCCTGAACTTTGACGGCCACGTTCCTGAGTTCGCTGCCAATCCTTTCGGATATGTCACCGACATTGGCTCTTTCCCTTTCTATTCCAGAAGCCTCGGGATCGCTCGGCCTCTTCGGTTGAGGGGCGATGCGGACAAGTTGGGTCAGTATATCAACGTACCACTCAAAGTCGTTCAGGTGGGCGTAGTTGCTTTGGGAACACATAGTTAAGACGCGGTTTACCAAGTCAACCTTGTAGTCGTCAGGAAGAGGTGGTAATTGTTTCGTGGCTTGCTGGGCAGGATTGATACTTCTTTCCAGGTCATCGTCCGAATTCCCCGGGCTGGAACTGGATGCGTTCTGATTTTTCTGCTCTGCCGACGACGAGACCTTGAGCTGTCTCATCAAGCGACTGATGATCGATACCAAGTTGTCACTGCTGACCATCCCCTGAACCAAGTCTAAGGCCTTTATTCGGATGGATATATCGGCGCTGTCGATGCAGTCGAGGATGACGTCCTCTTGCTGTGCGACAAGCCAGGGGTGCGTGTTGACAATTTTGTTGAAAGCGAGGAGTGCCACATACTTCACTTTACATCGTCCTTTGTTAGCATGTATACGCGCAGAGCACGCTCAGTCCGGGGCATTGTGCATGGCAAATACTCACAATTTGGATCTCCTTCGACCATGATCATGCTTCGCAGCTTGCTTACACAAAGCAACGCAATCTCTTCCTTCCCGGTGGTGTCGTCCCCGCTTCCCAGGATGCCACCCTGTATGATACCGTTGATGCACTCATATAACAGCGACATCGCAGGTGTTGTTTGTATTATCTCTGTCAATGGGGGCAGGAGCTTGCGAACCAGCCGAGGCTCCAGAGGTGTGAGGGTAGCAAACTTTCCCGAGGAGCGAGTCAGCGTTTGGCACCAGCGGCTCGAATGGAATGCGATTGATGCCATACCAACTTGATCAGCTTAATCGCCATCCAGTTGTTACCGCTATCGACGAGTAATTCGAATAGCCTGGGTGCCAGAGATAGAAAGTCCTGCGGCCGGCGCCATCCCAACTCGCATATGACATTCACGATAGCGGCGGTAACACTGGAGTCCTCCGTCCGGTCCATCAGTCTTTCTTTGATCTTCGGCCATGCCGCGCGGAGCGTCTCGGGATATACCAGGGCGAGTCTGTAGAGAGTAACGACAGTCTTCTTTCGAATGGCGGGACTCGAGTGCGTAAGGCGAGGTAGGAGATCGGGGCATACTGAGAGCGCGAGAGAGGGTGTTATGACGTGCGGTAGGGTTACGATGGGCAGGGCGATGGTGGTCGTCGATGGCGCAGTCAGATCCTGTTCATGGCCGCTCCGTCAGCTATGGTGGACTTCACAATTTCCATTTCCAACTTCGAAATGGGAATAGCGAAGGCACAGATACCTTCTTGAGGAGGTTTGTAGCTAGCATCAAGACCTCTGTATCAGGTCGAAAGCTTTGGATCGCGCCCAGATAGCCAACGCGCTTTTGGTGGTACTTCGAAGAGGCCATGACTTCGAGTACGTTGAAGGAAGCCCAGGACATATCGTGGCCGAACATCTCGAGGTATATCAGCTTCAGCAAGGCCGTAGCTTTGACGTCTATCAGGAGTAAAGGATGCGCATCAGTCTATGTGTCCGAGGTCGGTTCAACAGTCGCGGATGCTAACCCAAGTCCTGGCTGCGAATTTCGGCCCGGCATTCTTTTAGGCGGTCTTGTATATACTGCTTCTCATTTTCCTTGTGACTTCTCATGCCCCTGATGAGGTCGTAAAGGGACTTTTCAAACCTGGCAGGCTGTCAGAGGGCCAGTGAACTGGATGGGACGCTCGTTGCAGCGAGGTGACATACATGATCAGCCAGACGACCGCGCCGCCGCGGTGCGAGCTCTTGCTGCTTGTCTGAAGCGATTCGGGAGAGATGCACACGCAGTAATGATTTCGAGGCTACGGAGGTAAAGATGCAATAGGAGAAAGCATTGTCGTCGTACAACGCCAGCAGATAGGTAAGTCTCGAAGATTTACAGCAGGCGCATTTCAAGAGGTATCTTCAACTTCTCGAAGCGTTGGAAGGGAAGCCTTCCGTACTAAGGTTAACATTAGGCAGTTATCTCCCAAAATAGGGCAGCCTAGGTACATGTAGAGACCGTCCTTGACAAGTGCAGAATCCGTGCTAACCTTACCTCCTATCTACATTGGCCTGGACTGTGTAAATACAGCAGTAAACTGACCTGAAACCCCACGTCACTCGCATACGTAATTACCTGGCTAATAGGTGCGCGTTGTGTGCAACGATTGGACAGCGAACACTACGAGATATGGAGGCATCCTGGCTTGACTGAGTTAGGCTAACGGATTAAGGCAAGGACTAGACTAGACTAAGGTAAAGGAAGGGTGGGAAAATACTGTGCAAGTAAGTTCCTCACTGTGTACTTTAGAGAAGCTTGTACAGCTGTAAATGTAATAGCTGCGACAACCAACTTTCGGGCAAAGCCATTTCCCATTTCCCATGCTAATGATTGCAAGCCGATGATCTTGTTGTGGCTCGCATTTCACTTATCAAAGAGCTTGGTGACTACCTACCTCGCTATCTTTTCCATAGTCAAACTGAGCATCTCTTACGGCAGTCTTCAAATAATAATACATGTAATAGAAAAGCCATGTCCTCCTCACTTCTCCACCCCCCTAGCCACCTTTCGCCGGCGACAGCCTTGAAGCTTTCACAACAAGCCCCGGTTGTCCTCCATAACCAATCCAGTGCCATAAGGTCGTCGGCTCTTCCTTCTCTGCTAGCCACAAGCGAGACACCGGAGTTGTGGACGGTTTACGAGAACTTGTTGCTGTCTTGCCTTCGGACGGGCGATGACGAGTCAGCTCATCAGTGCCTGACCAGACTCGCTGACAGATTCGGTAATGATAATGAGCGCGTGATGGCCTTGAAGGGGCTGTTCAAGGAAGCGACTGCTTCTGATACCGCTGCCCTTGATGGGGTCCTGAAGGAGTATGAACAAATCTTACAGGCTAATCCCGTGAATATGGTAGGTGTGCCCAGGACCCAAGGTCGTGAGCTGGACTCTGCCTGTACAATGCCAAGAGGCCAAAACTAATGTATCACTACCAGCCCATAGCAAAGCGGCGTGCCGCGCTACTAAGATCTTTGGGGCGTGTCACCGATGCGGTGAATGCCCTGATCTCGCTACTCGACATGTCTCCGACAGATGCAGAGGCCTGGGCTGAGTTGGCTGATTTGTATCTGGCTCAAGGCCTATACCCACAAGCTATCTTTGCACAAGAAGAAGTCCTCGTACTCCAGCCGAATGCCTGGAACGTCAGTTTACCCCTCAACTTGCTCACGTTGGATCTCCGTCTTGGTCTTCCAAGCTGTGTTGACATCATGCCCAGATTCATGCCCGCCTAGGTGAAATGCTTTTGATGGCTGCAAAAACATCAGAGACACCCAAACGCCTCACAGAAGCTTTAAAGCGATTCTCTCGTAGCATCGAGCTCTGCGACAATTACTTGCGAGGTTACTATGGCCTCAAGCTGGTAGGTCGCCAAGGCTTTCCGTGATCGAGAGAGAACACTTCTAACATAGTAGAAAGGCTGCCCAGCAACTGTTGAAAGACCCCTCTGTCAAGAGTTCAAAACAAGTCGAGTCGGGAGATTGGTTTCCCCCTGCAGTCCAAACCCTGCAGTCACTTGATAAAATAGCAACAGAGAAACTAGCAGAGATTGTCCGCCTCAGTTCAGCCGGCGAAAAAGGGTGGCAGGGTTACGACGCAGCCGAAATAACTGCAGCAAAGGAGCTTCTTGCTTTGCATTCTACTCCGGCAATCCGTTGACACGGCCACGTGTTTAGAATCTGATACTACATAGAAAAGAAACTAAAGATTGGAACGACCTGTTCGGGGAGTTCTTCTTAACGTCACGTGACGGGGACCAGCAAATCCACGTTCAGGCTACAGGCTACAAGCAGCAGTACACACTGCGGATTGACGCGTCTGGTGTTTCCGTGGGGCTGGGTTGACTTGTCCTATCCGGACACCATATCCGAATTGCCAAATGTACAGCCAAAGTGCTTAGCTACCTACATGTAGGGAACCTAGAGCCTAGAGGCTAGTGCAACACATACCTTTTGGCGCCCAGTTATTATGACCGCTTGCTCGGTTTTCTGTAAAGCAGGAGTACAGGCAAAATCACAGATCTGGGAAACTGAAAGCACGGTGGGACATTAGGCAGGAAAACGGGAAAAGGTCATGCTACATACTTTGTCGTTCTTTGGTTACGTGGCTCCAGTCACGGCAGCTGGTTTCGCTTAGACTCAAACTTGGTAACCTAACAATCATTCTTACCTACATGTACATAGTAACTACTATTGTTACCTCGGTGGGGCGACGGCTCTAGCCGAGCCGTCGATAGGTACCAAGTACCAGCAAGGCTTATGTACATACCTACATCCTCTGCTGCATGTGAGAGGTAGACTTTTATACCTACCTAGGTACATACCTTACTTGTAGTAATGATATGGTAGGACTCCTGATGTAGGTACCTTATCAGCCCTATTGTGTGTCTATCACAAACCATTTCGCTGATTTTGCAAAACAACAAGGAATTTCCCTTCACTTTGCACATGGCCAAGTCGTAAATACCTCTTATATAGGTCATTTGCTAACCACATTAACTTGCATAAATACATATTGATTTACCGCATAGCTATATACTTAGTACAGCAAGATGTACCAGGTAGATAAAGTATTTAGGTACAATGTTTTGATAGAGAGCCATACTTTTAGTCTATTTACACAATGACAGAACAAGTAGAACATCGGCCCGGTTATCTGGATGGTATGCAAAATACCTACCTACCTGGCACGGTTCTAACATGTTCTTCGTTCTCGTTGCGCCACAGAAACCTGCTGACTTCATGCATACAAGGAAGGATAAAACCTGCACTTCGCCCAGTTGCACAATCCTTGGTGAATATCGTCTCCATACTGTCAATGACAGGCTGAGCCAGTCAACCATCCGTTGTATAGATTCCGGACTGTGCTTTTGTTCTTGATGATAAGGCATCAACGGACAGAGTAAGGCTATGCTGTCGAAAGATTCCACAACGAGGAGGCACCTATCCGGTGTCGGTACACCCTCAATCTTCTTGTGCAAATCATATCCTTTCGATGGATATCTCTGGGGTAATTTCCTACCACGCGCCTTACAAATGATTCTCTTCTGGCCTACTTAAGGATGTACCAAGTGCTGCCCGGGAAGGGTGCATCCGTCAGGGCAACGTTTGCATCAATTACAAGGAGATTACATAGATCGTGAAGTGCCTAAGCTTGGCGGTCTGCCTTGCGACTTGTCCCACGGTTCACGGGCAGGCTGCCATAGTTACAGATTACCTGCAGACACAATAGCTCCTCCCTACCTAAGTAGGTAGGTTAAAGTCATATCTCCGACCGCCAAATTGGAGACTGGCAGTCTCCCGCGTCATCATGCTATCAATTCGAAGCAGAGTTTTCATCGCCCTCTGAATGAGTTGTAAGCCTTATGAAGAGAGCCCGGTATGCATTACTTTGTATGTATCTCAAGTCAGTGTCGGGATCAGGACCTCTCATGCTCTTTTTATACTTGTATACCCTCTTGCACACATCACTTTGTAGCACATAGCCTGAGCGAGATCTAGCTTATGTTCAGAACTTGAATATTCCACCTGCTCAAGTATTTTAGAAATATACGCAACTACCCATTCACTGTACCTTTTGTTTCTTGAACAGAGCAAGCGGCATAGTGGTACACTGGTCACTCGGTGAGCCCCGAACAGAGGAGACAAAAACTTAAGGTTACTATGTACAGTAGAGCCCCAACCATGCCCAGACGTTGCAGGCGTAAAACTTCTCCCCGAGCGCACCAGTGGCGATGCTCGCAAGAAAGAGAGAAGACTGCCGCATGAACAGGCTGCCTTCCTCCCCGACAGGGCTGGCCCAACACCCTGCCTCAACCTGGTCATGTCCAGGTCCACCTCTATCTATGTACCCATACTGCTGGACCGTAAGTATCTACCTTCTGTAAGGCAAGACCATAATGCCTTGGGTCTATGCCTTGGTTAAAAGCTGTCCCCTTGTCTCTGATTTGCTCCGAGTGCCAATCATCCTCGTGCAGATTGTCGTCTTACATACTTACAGGATCCACCGCTCTTTGCTTCTTTCGACTATTCCCTAACCTAGCTGCATCCCGCAATAGAGCAGCACAGCATACCAACTGATGGCACGTTCCCACGTATATCTACCGGTCGGTTCCCCTTAATTCTAACCCCATCACCGCCCTTCCTCGAAACCCTTAGAAAACCTGTGTTGTTGTGGATTGTGAATCGTACTTCCACACCGCGCATCCCCGCCGACCTCTAACGCACTCGCAAAAGGCATTGGTTTACAGCATACTAAATTACAGTATCCCCGAGTCCACATTTGCCCGATTTGTTTGAACGGGACCGTATCCACTGACTTACCCACCTACTATTTGCTACCAAAATAAGGCGCCGGGAATAGCCAATTAACCTCTAGTGGCCCCTCTGACTTGAGTCTGTCCTCTCGAGGACTAGACTGCCGCCTGTCTGTGGTAGATAGGATCTGGGTGCAGTCGCAATTGCGCTGGGGAGTCATCCAATACCACCTCAGAAAGCCCTCGTGTGCACCTCGATCTGGTTCCTGCTCGGTCCCAGGGCGGTTGAAGAGCAGGGGATCGGTTAGTTTGCATACCCATGTGCATAGATTGGCTACCCAAATCAAAAGCGCCGCATCATTTGCCAATGAGCACTGGAAGTGTCTGGGAAGGTGTACAACATACCAACTCCACAAGGCACTGGAAGTACCTACACACTTCCTAGGAAGTATCTGTTGTACCCCCAGCGGTTGACAGCCAAAGGATCCAAGAAGAGAGAACCCCGCTTCCTCTCTTGTTGACAACCTTGGAACCTTTGGAACTTTGAAAGTGACTTGGATGGGACTGCCCACACAAGCCCACATTTCCACACCGCGCGAAACTCGCAGCAACCCAATACACCCATTTCAACGCCCAACTCTGTACTGCTTCTGCTCCGTTCGGCAAGGGTCATCCACGTATCAGACTACGAGAATTGGATTATAATACATCTGGGACGGCTCACCCACGGCAAACCTCCTACCCCTTGCTTTAGCCATCCAGCTCGACGTCTCAGCCGTATCCCTTCATATTTCCCTGTCTGATCCTGAACACTCATCTGACACCTCCTCGATCTCGATCCTGGTCTTATCTACAGCCTGCAGCGCCATTCCCGCCATTCCCGGTTGCTCGGCCTCAAGTAATACGCCGTCTTTGCTCCCTTCCTTGCTGCCAACTCGGTAAAGGCTTTTGTCTTAGCCCCTGGAATTCCATTTCGATCGTAGCCCGGAAAAGAAACGTCTTGATCCAATGCCGTAAGCCACGACTCCCGGCTCTTTCCACTACCTCTCGGGATACGGGATTAATCTTTTTCAACGAACCAGGGCAACAAGAAATCGCTCGCAGCATTCTGGGACACATACGCGTATAAGGATCCGCGCGGGGGCACCTTCTCAATCCACTGAGTCTTATGACAACTGGGAAACCCCCAGCAGCGAGGACGACGACGAGGACGACGACGAAGAAGACAATGATCTAGTCGACTCCGATGATGAGGATGACGATTTAGAGCCTTCAGATTCTGCCTCGAGTATTACACGACCCCGTCATCGCTCCGAGAGTCGTCACGCCCGCGAACCCCTTCGCCAACATACTCTTACTCACCGGCCAGCATCCCGGCACGACCCCCGGGGCGCTCGCCCATCCACAGACAGTCTGGAGCGCGATTACTATCACGGGCATAGTGGTGGCCCATTCGCACCACCGACCGATTACTATGGCCGTGGCCATGCTCCTCCCGCCGGTTATCCTCAAAACCACGTCGGCGGTTATCCATACGAGCAAGGCGTAGTGCCTTACGGGCCTAGCGCAGCTGTTCCTTATGGCGGTAGAAACCCGTTCGCTCCTGCGCCGGGTGGTGGGGGTAACTACTTCGGTGACCACTGGGGAAGGCAGAACGAAATGATGCCGTACGGACATGCAGGCTATTACCCTCCACCTGGCCCTGGCGGTTATCCGGGGATGCCGGGGCCACTGCAGCAGTACCCGTGGCAACCTCCGCCACCTCCTCCGACCGAGGCACCAGCTCCGTCAAAGACGCCCGTTCCACCTGAACCACCAAAAGAAGATCCGGAGAAAGAGCTCATGAAGCAACAGCTCGCGCTAATTAAAGCAGAACAGGCTAAGCGAGAGGCTGAAGCTCAGCAGAAGGAGCTGGAGAAGCGTATCAGAGAGGAGGCTGAGCAGGCCTTTTTGAGGAAAATGGAACAGATGAAGAGAGACGAAGAGCTCCGCGCCGAAGAGCGAAGAATTCAGCTAGAGAGGGCCAAGAAGGAGATCGAAGAGGCGCGCAAAGAAGCGGAGAAGGCAGCCCGTGAAGCTGTTGAAGCCGAGCGACGAGCCGAAGCTGAACGAGCAAAGAGAGAGGCTGAGGCTATAGCTCGTGCTGAGCAACGGGCTCGGGAGAGGTTAGAGGCCGAACGCAAAGCAGAGGCCGAACGAGCTAGGCAACAAGCGGAGGCGCTTGCTCGTGCGGAGCAACTGGCACGGGACAGGTTGGAGGCCGAACGCAAAGCAGATGCTGAACGAGCTAAGCAACATGCGGAGGCGCTTGCTCGTGCGGAGCGTGAAGCGCGAGACAGGCTAGAGGCCGAACGCAAAGCGGAAGCCGAACGAGCTAAACAACAAGCAGAGGCGTTTGCTCGTGCCGAACGTGAAGCGCGCGACAAGCTCGAAGCGGAGCGCAGGGCAGCTGAAGAAAGGCAAAAGCAGGAGGCTGAAGCAGCAGCCCGTGCAGAGGCGGCTGCCAAAGCTAGGCTGGAAGCAGCCATCGCCGCGGAGGCGGCTGCCAAAGCGGCTGCTGCTAAGAAGGCTGCGGAGGAAGCGGAATGGAAAAAGAGCTTGGAGGAGGAAGCCAAGCTAAAGGCAGAGATTCAAGCACGGAAGAAGATTGAGGACGAAAAGGCTGCGGCTGAGGCGGCTGCGGCTGCTGCTGAGGCGAAGAAGAAGGCCGAAGAAGAGTTCAGGAACCAAGCCCTCGCAGAAGCGAGGGCGAAAGCGGAAGAGGCAAAGCGGAAGGACCTTGGAAAGGACAAGGCCCCAATACGCTTCAAGGACGCCGTGGGGAGAAAGTTCAGCTTCCCTTTCCACATCTGTCAAACTTGGCAGGTACGTCAGACGATGCTTCGATGTCTCCTGGCTGACTTACTAACGATTTGCAATATAGGGCATGGAAGAGTTAATCAAGCAGGCGTTTTTGCACGTTGACGTAATCGGTCCTCACGTGCAAGCCGGGCACTATGATCTGGTTGGGCCCAATGGTGAAATCATCCTCCCACAAATATGGGACAAAGTGATCGAGCCTGACTGGCCGGTAACCATGCACATGTGGCCCATGGACAGGGCCGGGCCGGCAGGGCACATGGCTAGCCGGGGTGCTCCCATGCATCCCGGCATGCCGGGTAGGGGAGGTATGCCATTTATGGCCGGCCGTGGCCAGCATCCCATTCTCCCTGGACGAGGGCCGGGGGGTCCACCGCCCCCTCCCCATCATCCCGGCATGGGAATGGGCATGGGCATGGGCATGGGCATGGGCATGGGTCAGCAGCGGGTTGCCCCAAACCCAGTCATCATCAATGCTGAAAAGCCATCGAGGAAGACTGCCAAAGGACAGAGTGGTGTGCTGAAGTGGATGATGGGCGCACCCCCTCCGAAGGCAGGGAAAAAGTAAGTTGTCGTCTTTTCCCAGACCACTTATCTATGCACGAGGTGCTCGGTTACTAACAAACTAAATTAAAGGAGAAGGGGTTAAACGATCTGACAGCGGGCTGCAGCTCTGAGTCCGCCTGGCTGCTCCTGTTGTTTGTCCACGCTCCCCTACCAGGGTTTTTTTTCTTTCCTTCGAAACACTATTTCCCTTCTTCTAGAGCTGATCAACATAGTTAGAACCCGTTTGTCTTTTCCTTCTTTGCGGCTGATTCAGCTTATACCCTTGGTTCGAAATGTCTTTATCCTGGTTTATGGCGACATCGGCGCAGTATACCTTCAACTTTCGAACACGATTCGATGGCGCGGCATAAATTCCCAGGCTACTGTTGCTCCCCTAGTTATTACATACAACTACAAATTCTGTGGTTGGCGTCAAGTCTGAGTTCTGGTCCATGTACCAGTCTGTGTGTATACCATTTGAGGTGCATCAGAAAGGAAATGAATGAACGAGCGTATGTGGGAAAAGGAGAAGAAACAAAAAATTATCGCATGGAGTTGGCAGCGGAGCAGATCTCATGTTGAGAGGGGTGCGTTGTGGAGGCAATCTGAAGCAAAACATTCTTACTGCCGGTTATATGGGGTAATATCGAAGACCTCCAAATCTTTGGTATGTAGTAGACTCGAGAAAAGGTAGAAATTGAATGAGTAGATTCTCCCACGTTCGCTCCACCCCAACCTGTAGCAAAGAGAAACTAGTCCGATTGTTTCAGGCTTGAAGCCGGCTTGGACCCGGTCCGAGACGGCGGCTCATCAGTGTTGTATTATTGTAAAACTTGCTTCGCTCGTTTAACAAAGGCCTCTATCATGACAGGGGCTATCTTATCCGCTACGGCCGAGCTGACAGCTCCATACAATGGATTGGCAAACTGGAAACGGATGTTCAAGTGTACGTCGGTCCATTCAGTCTGGTTTCCAGGCCACTCGGTAGGTCCCTCACGGCTATCGTGGTTTTGAGCACACTCGACTGGCGTCACTGTCCACCGCGTCACCAGGGTCTTGAAGACACCTTCTTCTGCTCTTCCTCCTCCTCCACCCCCTGCATTCTTCCCGTTATCTATCGACGCCGTTGTCTCGTCCTCTAGACCGTACTTGAGTAAGATCTCGGGTGCGATCCCACTACACGCCCCTTGGCCGCTCAGGGCCTCGACGACTGAGCCGGGCACGCAGTTCACGCGGCTCGTGTACGTCTGCTCGATGCCGCCCCAACCCGCGGTCAAGTCGGCCCTCGTCGGCCAGCGGCGACCGAAATCCGGGTCTGGCGCGGCGGTCCACGAGGTCACGCGCGAGGAGCTGCAGTACGGCAGGAAGGCGCTGTAGCTGTCGATATCGGCGATGACACCGTAAAGCGCCTTGTGGTTGTAGGGAAGCCGGCGCGAGGCCGTCAGGGTCTGCGGCGGCGGGGGCGGCAGAGACGAGGCGGCGGAGGACAGGATGGAGCTGAGGAACGTCCTCTTCGACTGCCGAGTGGGTGGTCGTAAGAGTCGTAACGAGTGAGGTCGTGGAAGGGCTTGGGTCGGTGGCATGGTTTACAGCAATTTTGAATGCGAAATAGATGAGGTACTTTTAAGGTAATACGACAGGCAATGAACAATCTATCGATAATGAGAGGATGCTGAGCTATAAGAAATCCATTCTATTTTTCTTCTTCTTTCTTATGCTTGCGGTAGTACATGAACACATCGTGAATTAGTTGATTGTCAGCTCGCGGCGCGTTCACAAAGCTCGCCAGTGCCTTGGGCCTTGGGACCTTATTAAGACTAAGGTTAGATCTAAAAGTAGGTTAAGTTAGTTTAATGTCCGATAAGATCTTGATATTGCAACTTATCTCAGCCACGTACGGAGTACGTACAGCTGTTACTGCTGTACAGCAGCGGGGTACTGCTACAGGTAGTGGACCGCAGATGATTGTGGAGCTTTCCCAACCTAGCGCATAAGCCACAGGTTAGGCCAACTATAATTTTGCATTTTTTCCAGTCCTCAATCCATTCTCGTTCTCCCTTCCCTACACTCTTCTCGGGTTGTTTTCCTCGAAACAGCTCTGGGGATGTCGACAAGCATACACACTCGGTAGCATAAAGTGCATGCGATAACAACAGAGGACCGGGCCTTCGCATCTTGTCTTCTCCAGGATGTCCGCTATGACAGCGGCCCCTCTCGGAGCCGTCTCCTCGCCTGATCTCGAGCTGGCCACCCAGGCCTCTTCTCTGACTGTCCAGGAGGCCGCTACACTGCCTGCCGGGACTGAGCCGGCTCCCAAGGGTGATGGACTCCCGCCTCACCGGAGTCATGATCCCCAGTACAACATGAAGCGGACCGATCCGTTCATGTTCGGCTCGCGAACCCTTGATGAGGGCGACGACGTTTTCGAGTTTAACGCCTGGGATCACGTGGAGACTGACGACGCTTACAAAGAGTACGCTGAGCAGCAGTTTGCCATGCAGCGAGCGTCGCCAGTCTCCGAGTCCGACAAAGGTCTGTCGCTTTTCCCCTCGCTTTGTGCTTGGCTTCCCAACCCACCACCCGGTTACCTGATGATGCAAAACAATGCATAGTTCATCTGAATGCATGTGATGACAATCTAAGCCAAATTAGTCTTTCGCTCCCATCTGACATACCACGAAATCCCTGCTTGCAATTGATACTTTGTCTCGTTATCCTTCTAGGCTAACATGCTCAATCTTTAGGCAGATTCAACTCGGACCCTGCAAGGTTCTGGAACATCTTCTACAAGAATAACACGGCCAACTTCTTCAAGAACCGCAAATGGTTACAACAGGAGTTCCCTGTACTGGACAAGGTCACGTCCGAAGATGCCGGGCCCAGGATCATCCTGGAGGTTGGCGCCGGCGCCGGCAATACTGCTTTCCCCATCCTGGCCAATAACAAGAATCCAAAGCTCAAAGTCCATGCTTGTGACTTCTCGAAGAAGGCCGTAGAAGTCATGCGTTCCCACGCCGAGTATAACCCAGAACTAATGCAGGCCGACGTGTGGGACTTGGCAAGTGAAGAACTGCCGCCTGGCGTCGAAGAGAATACTGTAGACGTCGTGCTTATGGTTTTTGTATTCTCTGCCTTGTCGCCGCGGCAGTGGAACCAAGCAGTACATAATATCCATCGTGTGTTGAAGCCGGGTGGTGAAGTTTGCTTTCGTGACTATGGCCGGGGTGACCTGGCACAGGTTCGGTTCAAGAAGGGCCGTTATCTCGCGGAGAACTTCTACATCCGGGGCGACGGCACGCGTGTCTACTTCTTCGAAAAGGACGAGCTTGACAGCATTTGGAGAGGGAGCTTCCACTCTGAGGAGGCAGCCGCCAATACCGACCAAGTACCACCCCGCGAGACCAATGGTATATCGGACATCAAGGCTCAAGAAAAAGAAACCGGGAAAGAAACCAGAGAGCTATTTGAGATAGAGGAGCTCGGCGTTGATAGACGGATGCTGGTCAATAGAGCCAAGAAGCTGAAGATGTATCGATGCTGGATACAGGGTCGTTTTAGAAAGAAATAGACTTTTGTGCTTCCATGCATAATTTGAATCCGACGTGTTCTTCTCCTGTCTCATGTTCGTATTTACTAATAAGCAAGCGTAAATGAGTGCTTACTTTCTACCTTTGCTGTTTTTGAAAACCTTAATAGGCATCTGTATAGCAGGCTCCGCCATCATCCACCGAGGTCCGCCAGAGATGGAAACTCACGCCCCCAAGACTTCAACCAATCTCGCCCTGTCCAAGCTTCCGAACCCGATGGCATCCAAGTAGCCGTCGACGCCGCCATACCGCACGTCCAGGTGGGAGCGGAGGCGTTCGATCATGTCGGGCGAGCAGTCGGCCCACGCAGGCGTGAGGCCAATCTCGACAATCTCGACCAGACGCTCCTTGCGCTCGGGCTGGAGACCCTGTTGCGAGAGGAGGTAGTCGTGGGCCACAGCGTCCAGGGGCACGCGGAGCGCGAGGAGGGCCAGGGCTACGATGATGCCAGTCCGGTCCTTGCCCTGCGTGCAGTGCACGAGCATCGGACACGGCGTCTCAGGAGATATGATGGTACGGAGAGCCTTTTTTATGGCGGGTAGGTTTATCAGCGGTTGTAACATATCTTATAAGAAATCGTATGCCAACGGGTTACGGTACGGTCAGGAATTGAAAGGGGCAAAGGATTCTTAATTTGAGGAGTGAACGAATGAGAGACTCATGCAGTATGGTTGGTGTACGTACCTCTCGAATCTCCGGCCCGGACTCGTCGACGGTTACGAGACCTAAGCCCACGAGGCCTAGTGGCTGCATCACTTCCCTGCCCATGATCCGGATAGCTTGTGTGCGGTATCCGAGGAGGTAGAGGAAGATCAGGCGACTGTTGTTGTTTTATTTTTGTGAGACTGCCATGTCGGGCTATATACCAGAAGGGAGACTGACAAGTAACTCAACCAAGACAACTGCCTCAAGAGCGCCCGCTCGAGACGCTTGCCCGTCACGCGGATGTATCTGTACGACAACCCCGGGATCTCCACGGGATCCGCGAGGGCCGCGTTGGACCGGAGCAGCGCGGGTATCTGGGAGTCCGCTTGCCGCTTCTTGGCCTGGCCCAGGTGTTCCGTCCTGAGGGCGGGCGCAGGCTTTCGTGGTTAGCCTGAAGTTCGGAACCAAACTCGCTTCACTCCTTCATAGCCAAACCGGAGCTGGGTCGAGTGAATATGTGGATGGATATGATGGGTACGGTAGATAAGAGAGGAAAGTCAGAAGTCCAGTCAGTCATAGCTGGGAAGGGAGCCAGGGGCTGAGACAGTCAAACAAAACTTGGTCAGATCTTACTTGGTTCGCAAGTCTAAAACTGCCTTGATTCCTAGTTCGTCGACGAGTTTGCGACGGTCACCTGGTGTGGCGTCATCTATAACACACACAGATGTTAGGAATTCGCCTCTGTATGCTTTTGACAGGCATCTTGGGCTCCGTTCCACCCAGTAATAGGTGAGCAAGAGCGAAGCATAAGTGCAAGCAGAGACACCCACACGCGACACGCCTGCTCTTGGTGTCTCCCGCCGACGCGTAGGTTTTGACGCCCATATGAACATGCTACACATACCGGGCCTCGCTGAGCGAAATAATACACCTTCTCGGATGGTTCTACAAGGCGAAGGTTCTTGATATTAGCTGTGCTGGACATGGGAGTTCAGGTTAGGGCAGTCAGGAGGCCAGGTACATGCCTTTTCCCCAGGTAGTCGTTCACGGTTTTCCCGACATCTCTGAAATTGATGATATTCTCAAAGTTGATGGACATATCTTCAATAATTCGGTGGGTTGTCAGGGGGGTCTATTTGCTTGCCGCCTTTGAAAGAGATGCTTGTGCCTGTTTGCAAAAACTTCTATATTTATATGTAACTGCCCGAGGCGGCTACCCTGTACAGCATAGTCTGACCGAATATTATCAAGGCAACTTGACCCTGATCGTTGTCAAAAGTACTGCTATGCTGTATGCTGTACATCATACGATACAGGTAGTCTAGTAGATGGTTCCTATTAGTTCTCCAGCATCAGCTCATTCTTACATTCAAGTCGCCGGCTTTTGAGCGCTAGAAGGACCATAGATGTGAGCAGTGATGGATGGTACACAACTTTGCGTTGTCAGACATCAATGTTCACTCTGTCCAAAAAGGACCCAATTGCAAAGGTAGTCTGTAACTCAAAAAGACCATGAACTTGCAAACTTGTAGATTCTGGTCTGTCAGACTCACATTACTGTGGTTACTATTTGCACCACCTAAACTAACCTTCCAAAAAGAATTGTGCATGGCCCACATCTACACCAACAATTGCCTGCAGATACTGTTGGCAAATATACGCAATAACTTTGCAGGACTAACAGGAAAAAATAAAAAAAAAAATTTAATAGATAGAGAATAGGCAGTTATATATTATATAACAAGATCTTCTCTATTAAGTTAGTATTGACCAAATAAAACAGGTTTATAAACAGGGGAAATTGAAAAGAATGCCAAGGCCGGAAATATATAATGTACAATTGCATATTTTCTAGCTTTTGGCATAGAATTCCATTTCTACTTTATTACAATGTACACCACTTTGCCAATTCTACTTCGAATATATTAAAAATTATATATGATATATAGTTTGCAATTTCCTATTAATACTGAGTTTTCCAACTTTTTCCAAGCCCTATTAAGTACTGTAATGCCTGCTTGAAAACTATAAGTTTTGGTGTGAAAATGGGCCATGCACAATTCTTTTTGGTAGGTGATTTTACCTCCTAAGTCCTGAGCATTCCTAACCCTGGTAAGGTTAATACTTGTCCGGTTGGGCAAGCTCCAATAAAATTTAAGTGACTTTATTCGGCATACCCCGGAGAGTGCTGTTTCGCTAACACAGTAATTGTGGAAGGGGTCGTCACACAATGACGTCAGACAACCCCAAAGAGCTCTGCAGGAGTCTAGGTAGTAGATAGGGAGAAACCCTACATGATGTCGACTTTTAGGAACATGGCCAAAGGATCGATGATGGCACAGCTTTGCCCTTGGGTAGGACGAAGCTAAGCCCATACTCTGTAGCTTGAAGACCTAGTCTACTCTGTAGAGCTACCTTGAATGTTCACCTAGTAAGGGGTTCACCTCATATCAACAAGCTTTCTGCTGCAGCCTAGGGCGGCCGAACCGATGTGGAGTTATCACCGCATGTGCTGGCCGGGCTTGCAACATGAATGAAAGCAAATAATACTCGTGAGGTGGCGGCGCTGTTGGTGCGACATTCCAAAGAAGACCATCACCATACCTACCTGCCTTTGTCCACATACAACCTGGAAGTAAATAGTAAGGTTAGGGTATCTATCTCCTGCAGGGTCCCCAACCAAGCCGACAGGCCCCTTCCCAACGGATAGCCAATTTCCAGCCTTCCGGATTCTCCTTGACCATCACATCATCACAACGCCGATGCAAGCAACCTTGTTTTTTCTAGCAAGACACCCTCTTCTCTCTCTTCCCTATCAACATATGTAGACGTGAGCTACGATTATCTATTACAGTTAGTTGTATAATTACTGGTGACAAGCCTCCCTTGTCCTTGCCCTCGTTCTCACCCCATCTCCTCCCTACCTCTCTACTTACCCATTCTGTCAATCCCACCACGTGCGTGTGTAACTGCCTTCCCTTGACCAAGATATTACGCAGTACATGACCCGGGTTAGGCGGATAAAATACAAGAAATCATACAGTCCATATGATGCAGGTGTCAGCCAATAAGCATCACAGCGCACAGCATCATCAACGGCTGTGCCATGATGACCCTCATAGTAAGCCAACAGGTACGCTAAGTAAGTTTCGTGCAGCTTTTCATGCCCGACTCATGCGCGGCAACGAGTGGAGGAGGTCAAGTTGCTCATGATATTCCAGCTCATTCGGGACGACTTGTTTATGCAAACCCCCAGGACCTTCCGAGCTTTCCTTCCATCGGCCTTGACGCCACAGGCTCCGCTGCCAGTGCCGCAGCGACACTGGGTTGGGCAAACCAGAACAAGAACTCGGCCGTACCTTGGAAACCAGAAACTTCGGCCGCTGCGTCCACAGCCGCTACCATGGCCGAAGATCACAAAGCTGCTGCGCATCCGAAAGCGCCTTTGGCTATCAATGCCGATAGCACGAAAGCCGCCCTTCTGGCAGCGCAGTCTGCTACTACCCACAGCCCGAGGAAGCCTGCCTTTGCAAGCCATGGTATGTCCGCTGCGACCCTAGCCTTCAAGTCGAACCGCGCCGAAACCCGGACTCCTCACTCGGGCACACCAGAGCGCCACAGGTCCTTGGTAGCCGCAAAGGGCGCGGTCGCTAGGCGTCAGAGAGCAGAATCGGCGCCGCTCCCGAGGGAGTCGTATCCGGACGAGGCTAACGCAGCTGCCAATGCCTTGAGCGCCGCTAACAGGGCTCACCGCCCAGTGCTGTCGCCCTCGCTAGAAGGGGGCGCCGTCCCGTATACGACCATGAGTAAACAGATGTTCACCTCCAGGCCCCCTGTGAGACTCGAAGTGGACGAGCAAAAACGGGCGGATGTGCTTCACGCTTCTGCTGTGGCCATGGCCAAGAAGATGTACACCCAGCAGCAGAAGATTATGGAAGCAAAGAAAAGTCACGCAGACAAGGGGCCATCGCGGGGCGACTTAGAAGTGTCTAGCAGCGTGAGCGACGACAGACAGCCTGCCCAACTGACCACACTGCAAGACGCTGCTTACAAACAGGCACAGGCCCGTCTGGCCAAGATGCATCAAGAAAACATGCAGAACCGTGATCTTGAAGAGTACTACGGGACAAGACCGCTGTCGCGCCGATTCTCGGTAGCTGCAAAGCTTAGGAAGCGAGCATCGAGCGACGGAGCGGCCACAGAAGACCAGAGAAGATCGCAGCAGATTAGGAAGCAGATGTCCCTCTTTTCGAACCGACTTTCCGAGATTGACGAACAAAAGCGACAGCAAGACCAGGAATTTCTGCTCGCGGCAGCCCGGCGCAACGTCCACGAGAGACTCAGAGGGATGGACGAGAAGATTGCCTCGGAAACTGGCATGATGCCGCCTTCCACTCGGACGCAATGGGAACAGAAAGCCCGTGCCGTGGCGCACACACGAGCTTCTTCACGGGGAATACCGCACCCTGGGAAGATTGACCTTGGTTCCGGGAAATATATGGATCAGGAGGAAATCAATGCAATTGCCGCGCAGAGGATCCAGCCGATCCTTGACGAGATCAACGAGAAGGCGGAGCTGGAACGTGCAAGGCAATTGGAACTGCGCCTAGACGCGGAACGGAAGAAGGATGAGCGCGAAGCCGAGAGAGTGCGTGAGAAGGAGGTCCATGATTACCAGAAAAAGCTTAGACGTAAGTGTTCTACGGTGGACCCAGGCTTTATCAGCATCCGGCACTGTATGGGAGAGAGGGAGGGAAGCTAACACCCAGATACCAGAGCAATGCAAACAGGAGGAGAAAGAAAGGAGAGCCGAAGCAAAGAGAACTGACCAGGAAAGATCCGGCCGCGCTGAAAGGGCCAGAACCCCACAGAATCACCGACCATCGAGGGAAGACCCGGAGCCTGCAAGAGACACTGAATCCTCTCCTCCAATCTACCAAGTGGGGGATGCGCAGGCCAGAGATGGCTCCCCCTCTGGAAAGAGACGACTTAAGACGTGGTTTAGAGATCGTCTTTCCCGAGTGGCTGGACAATCCGATGGAGAGCACAAGAAGGGTGAATCCAGCTTCATTGGGGGCGCCGCTGCGGCCAACATTGAAAGAGATGGAGATAGAGATGCTTCCAGCGTCAGTGATTGTAGCGCCAGCGCACGAGCGGTGGCCCTGGCCGGTAGGGATTCCATGGCCGGACTGTCCCAGTTCAACGGTGAGCCGGACCCGGTATCGCCACTAAGCACCTCGGACTACAGATCGAGTCACAGCGCAGCCAACAGCATGCAGGACAGCGCAGACGATCTACACAGCCCAGCAGGTGGACAGATGCCTAAGACACACATCGTACCCCCAGGCCCCGTCATGGGCACCAAGCCGGTTAACGACCATATCAACAGCGGTCCGAGCAACCGGGACTCACGCTTTCGCGAGAATTTTGACTGAGCGGAACAACCCATCGCCACGGTCGCCTTGGAGCTTCCCTTTTGGAGACGCAACAGTACCTACCTAGCCACTCACTGGCCGGATCGTGAGTGGTCATCTTGGGTCTGAGTCTATTGGTCGCGCGGTACCTTTTTTCTTTCCATCCAGGTGTAATCTTTGGCGTGATAGGCTTTTCGGGATTAATGGGATGTTTGTATCGTTTCTTTTCAAGATGGCTAGCTTGGGTTGTGTACTTATCTTTCGTTGTTTTCTAATGAGATATGGTTCATGGGCATTGGGCACAACAAAGTTTTGTAGACGTGAGGACCTCGTAGTAGTGGCACTGTAATAGATGAAGAAAGACAGTTTCCTTTTACAGTGAGAAGCTGTACTACTGTATTGCTGTACATCTATATCATATTATACCAGCGTATCCTGAAGTTCTTGTTTCAACTCGTGTTCTCCGCTTTGCTCACAAGGATTATCCGTTCTAACAATGATTCAGAAGACATGCTCCCCCCAATAACCGTAACGCCCATAACAATGAACCGATAATAATACTAACAATGCTCTTGCTTGCGTATGCCAAAATCTCCCGCTTCTCTTTGTTGCGTCGCACGACGCCCAACCCCTTCCACAGACGGAGAAATCTTACAAACGTGATCATGATCGTAACTTTATGATATTAGGTACACGTGATTACTGCCACAACAGTAAAAGGACTTTCTTCTAGAAATTATCCGCTTGGGTGACTCCTTTACCGCGGTGTGGCTTATGCGGTGATGCGGCCGACGCGGCGGCTGGTATGACGGTGCGGTGGTGTCCAGTCCCGGTCATTTCCTCAGTGAGGGTGCGGTCGCTATCATGTGTCGTCCTGTAGTTGTAGTCTCCTGAGAAGCCGCCGTAGTGACCAGTGCGGAAGCCCTCCTCCGCCTCTCGCGTAGTCATGGGACGCTCGATGTCGTACCGGCTCCGGGTGCCGGTGCCGTGACGGGTCGCGACGGCGGGCCAGAGGTCGATGACGAAGGAGAAGACGTAGAAGCTGAAGATGACGGAGACGATCCACTCGAGGATGGCCGCGACGTTGTAGTTCTTCCGAAAGTTATTCACGGCGAAGGCGATGGCCAGGGCCAGCTCGACGAAGATGAAGGCAAGCTTAACATAGAAGGAGATTTTGAGGATACGGTGCTGGCGATTATCTAGATAGTTATCAAACGCGCGGGTTAGCCTGGGTTCGGTTGACGAATCCGACCGGTATCTTTGTCCCTGATTCGGGCGTACTTACTCTTGGCCAGGCGCCGGAATTCCCAGCAGATGAAGACGGCAGAAAGAAGATAGCCGGCAATGAAGAGGAGGAGGAAGATGTCGTGGAGCTTCGGGTAGCGGGCGGTGTCAAAGCCGGATAGGAAGGTCAAGCCAATTGTGCCAACAAAGGCGAAGAAGATACAGAGTCCGCTGAGGACCTTTTCGCCGATCGAGGTATTCGGCACCAGGACGCCCTTGTGGCGCAGTAGACGGTCGCATATAAACGATATGTCGAGGAAGACGGTGGTCAGGACGCATCCGACAACGAAGAGCGGCTTCAGTTTCGCGGCGCCGACGTCGGATATGTACGCTATTGTCTGTCCGTCCTGCATGGACGCATATCTCGTTTCGTGCGTGTCTATAATCCAATATAGGAACAGACCTAACAGCGTGCCGAGCCAGATGAGGCCCGACAGGATCGGGAAAATCTAAATAGGCGCCGTGGATCATTAGAGCAAGAACCATGTAACGCTTTTTCTAGGCATGTGATGCTCGTGCACTCTGTGTAATAACTGATGGCAAACTTACCCAGTATGAAACGAACTTCATGGCGGCCCAAAGTCTCGTCTCCCCGTAGTGGTGTGTAACTGTCGGGGGTGAACAGGCAACGCGCAAGTTTACAGGCCGCACAACCTTACTTTGGTTATTACAATAATATAGTGAGTGAATGTCGTAAGGTTAAGGAGTAGACTGCGGCTAAGGAGATTGAGAAGATGAAAGTGCGATGCTTTCATTCTGTCTTAAGTTTTTTTCCTAACCGATCGAGGTCGGAGATGATGGAGCATCCCGACATCTGATTGTTCCCTTCTCGGACCTATGACTTCACCTGCCCAAGACCCCCTGCATTTACAGTGAGTACTGCTGTACTGTGTAGAAGTTTTGGGGGTGGGCTGATGATTCAATGACAAAACACTTTGGGCTAAGCCACTTTGAGGTACAGTAGTACATGTAAATTGTCTAGGACCCTACGGAGATAGTAGGGTCAGATGCAGGGATGCTCTGACGTCACTGCCTCGTTGTGCCTGCAGTCAGATACCTAGGCACATACAGATAGGTTAGTCATTACATGTACTTGTAAAAGGGTGTCTCCACAGTTAGTGCAAGAGATGGCAAGTTGCCAAGGGAATACCCGAAAGTACCTAACCTAACCTGGCCTGCCTGGGTATTAATCCCTTTTCAGTGGGCCGTACAGCAGTACCCCAGAATCCAGATGGACAATGGACCATCGCATGTAGACCCGACATGACCCGCATGGATAGCCTTGCGTATTTTCGTAGCCTCACCCTTCTCGACAGGTAATAGGTCAATGATCTCGAGCAGAATCCCGAGCCTATCTGTCGCAACTTTCAAGGAATAGCGCAGACAAAGCCTGGGGGCGCTGGAGGGATGGCGGTCTCTCCAATTGTTACGCATTCTACGGATGCCCTACAGAATCCAAGAGCATCCGCGTCACCACTCAAGAACGGAACATCAGCCCAGGCATCGGCTCAAGCCTCTTCGAACGGGACGCCTCTCGTAACTCAAGCGGTACCGAATCGTATCTCCGCTGTGCAACCTACCGATCTGGATCTTGCCGAACAGTTAAATGAGGAAGAAAAGCGCAAATACGTGAAAGGTTCGTGAAGACTGCCTCCATTCTATGGTTGGGGTGTTCATGGAGCGCAAGCTAATATTCTGCAGGAAAGAAGCTGGGAGAAGGAACGTACGCCAATGTATACCTCGGCTTTCTAAGAAACGACCCCTCGCAATTCGTAGCCATAAAAAAGATCAAGATTCAGAAGGAGTACACCGAAGGAATGGCGCCCGATGCCGTGCGCGAGATCAAGCATTTACAAGAGCTCTCCCACCCCAACATCATCACTCTCCACTCGGTTTTCTCCTCGAAAGACCAGAATCTTAACCTCGTCCTCGAATACCTTCCACTGGGCGACCTCGAGATGCTCATCCGCGATACCGAGAATATACGATATGGCGCTGCCGATATTAAGGCCTGGATGGGCATGCTTACCCGCGCTGTCTGGTTCTGCCACGAGAGCTTCGTGCTACATCGAGATATCAAACCTAATAACTTGCTGATCGCCGCCGACGGTGAGATTAAACTGGCCGATTTCGGTCTAGCTCGAAGCTTCTCCGACCCCTATCGGCCCATGACATCGAACGTCATCACCCGGTGGTACCGACCGCCAGAGCTTCTTTACGGTGCACAACATTATTCCGGTGCTGTAGATATCTGGTCCGTCGGCTTGGTCCTGGCCGAGCTCGTGATCCGGACGCCGTACATCGCCGGCGACTCCGAAATACATCAGATACGGCTCATATGTCAAGCCATAGGGACGCCCACCGAAGAGAATTGGCCCGGGGTCACAAAGCTGCCCGGCTATACAGTCGAAAAGGATGTCATACCACTCCGAGGAAAAGACCATTATATGGCCATGTTTGGAACCTTGGGGGTGGATGGTGTTGATCTCCTCATGAGGACACTCATCTTAGACCCTAAAAAACGAATCACGGCAAAAGAGATGTTGAAGCACGATTGGTGGCATAAAGACCCTCGACCGACGCGAAAAAAGGATTTGCCTAAGAAGTCGAGCAGCCAAGACAAAGTTGGCGCAGGCCTCAAGAGACAGCCGGGCGTCACAGAAGAGGACAGAGGAAGCAAGGTGGCACGGAAATTAGACTTTGGTGCTGCCAAGTAAAGAAAAGGGAAAAGAAATCGGCCCTAGAGCCATCACACTCATATAGCATGGCATTTTCAAGGCGTTAGTTGGCGTTACTTAAGGTTGCAGATTCACCAAAACTGGATGGTTCACTTAGAAGGTCCCAGATTACAGGGCAGCCTCAATAAATACAGGGATATCTCCGGCCTGATAGAGTTGACAACGAGACTGTATTATGGTACAAATTTTGTACAAAGTGGGATGCGCCGATGAATGACAATTTCGCTCGAACCCTGCGCGCCTCCTTAATCCTCATAGTTCACCGCGCTCTCGAGCTTCTCTGCGCTGGGCGACACGCCTCTTGTACCGGACTTCGGTCCGCCGGCGCTCACCACCATCAATCTTGCGGCCCCGGCGGTCCTCCCACATACCCTCGGTAACCGTGATACATGCGCCTTCACCACCCTTCACAGGCATCGCGTAGGGACCGACGATGGTCTTGGCGCCCTCGACGTGGTACCCGAGGACGCGGGACAGCTCCTCGGGCTTGGAGTCCTTGAGGGAGCGGCCGGGGGGCGTGTTCACGACAATCTTGCGAGGCAACTCATTGGGGGGCACGGTCGTGGGGTCAGCCTCCAAGACGTGCAGCTCGGCCTTGCCGTCCTGGACGTGCTTCAGGTCGCCGCCCACGCCGTACTGGCCCAGCCGGAAGCGCTGCCGCCACCGGATGAGGTACTTGCGCGACCGTGGGGGCTCGACGCCAAGCTCCCGCAGCTGTTCCGATGTCAGGGTGAAGAGGGCCTCCCAATCGGGGATCTTGGACGCGTGCTGCTTCAGGTCACGGCCGATAACGGTCAGGAACGTCGGGACGTCTGGTACAAAGGGTGTCGGCTGGGGAACTCTTGGTGGCTTCTTGGTCCAAGTCTTGGTTTCCGTCGTTGTCGCTGTCGTTGAGGAGGTGGAGGCCGCCCGCGTGCTTGTTGTCGTCGGTATTATGGATGGGAAGAAGGATGCTTGTGATAATAGAGGAAGGGACCGAGTGGATGGGGAGGAGCAGGAAATGGCGCTGCGCAAGTGCTGCAGCCGGAAGAATGGCTATATTTCCAGACATGAGACTCGAGTTAGCAAAACCTTTGTCGCTCGCCTCGCATGCACGTTACGGGTAATTTTTGTGAAGTTCAGGGTCGGACCGTTCACCTTTATGCTGGCCATCTTTCAGGGGTTTCTATATGGAACTTTAGTTGCAATTGAAGACCATGTGCATTGTGTTATTTTTATAACAAGGGTTGGATGCACGTTCACTCGACACTATCGCGAGCCTTGCCGTTGAGCTCACACTTGGGTACCAAAAAGTTGAATTGAGCTCCAAGATTGGACATCGGTGCAGGAATTTCATTAACCCCGACCCCATAAAACGTTGGTACCTCCGTACCCACCTCTGACTGTGTCACTTATCCCATTATGCCCAATTTGGACCTTAATGGGATTTGGACACGCTTGTCATAGGCGGGCGCGTCTTATGGTGGTGGGGTACAGCAGTATGGAGTTACAATTGCAATATCCACATTCAAGGTCGAGTACCTAACGTTAACCTGCCTCTACTTACAGCTTAGCAATGGGAAACTTCTAGGGGACAATGCACGTAGCCAGCTAGCTAACCTAGGTTACCTTATTGTTGCAAATATAAGCACTCTCTATCACAGTGCTTTGGCAAACCCCTTCTCTTTCGTGGACCTTATCCTTTTGCATGGGTACTTAGTCTTGCCCATGTAAACAAGACGCTGCGCCTTGGATAAGGTACCACACAGCCCACTTGAGAGGATAGGCCCCATCACGCTTTTTCTTGTCGCAAGTAGGTAACGTCTTGTCGCAAGTAACGTCTTGCCACAATTTGGCAATGAAGAGACGCGCAGCAAAGCTCTCGGGCAAGAAAGCCCAGGAGATTGTAACTGAAAGCCAGCCCGATGGTGTGTACAAGCCTCATATGTATTACCAGTGTCTGCCACATTTTTGCTAACACACGTGGTATCCAAGAGCCGCTCCCGAATATCCTGCTTAGAAGCCTGCACGAGCTAGCAGCCAAAACTCAAACTAGTGCACAAGCTAGCGACGAACCGCCATCGCCAAAGAAGCGCCGACTCGAGCTCATAGATCCAATCCTTGTGCTTCGTGAAACTTTCACCCTCTCTCGGCCCCGCGGAGAGGACCAATTTCCGGTAGGGCAGATAAGCTGCAGGGATGTTGGCCGTTTTTACCAATTCAGCTCTGTAGAAGGCGGCATTGTTCTTCGATCCAAGGGCAGTGCCCAATGCGAGTCCTTCCGTGCTACTTTGTGCCTCAGCCATGATCTTTCCGAGCCCACACAAGCGGCTGTGGCAGTCCTGAGCCAGAGTCGAGAAGATGCCACCGAGGAGGGCGCTCTCACGGCGCTTTGTACCATGACTCTTGACGTGCGCGATGACGGCATGCACCACTTGACGTTAATCTTGGATATCAACTGGAATCCAGCAGACCACGCCCTGCGTACTCCCAAGCAGCGAGGCTTGAGCGAAATAGTCCTGAATGTCCTCAGAGAAAAACAGACAGAACTACCTCGGGAGGGTGAGATTGCCCCACTCAAGCCAGAGGCATTCTACAAGGCTGCATTCATGCCAAATCGCGATGAGTTCAACGATCTGCACGATGTCTCGATCCCTGGACTGCTCTCGACTCTCTATCCATTCCAGCGCAGGGCATTGCAGTGGCTTCTCATGAGAGAAGGAGTTAGGTATACAAATACCGACCCGGATTCGGAGCAACTTCAGCTTGACTTATGCGCCCAGCCGCCTCGGTCACAGCTCCCACTGTCCTTCAGGGCTCGAAGCGATGTCTACGGACAACCGTACTACGTGAGCGACCTGTGTCACGCTGTCACTCGCGACGTTACTCCGTTCCAAGACAGTGAAAACGCCATAAGCGGTGGCATCCTCGCCGAGGAAATGGGGCTAGGTAAAACAGTGGAGATGATCTCGCTCATCCTGACACACAGACGTGATATTACTCCCAGCGGGCCTCATGCGCCTAACGTCCCGGATACAGCACAGAGACGTGCCACCGGCGCAACCCTCATTGTGACTCCAGACACGTTGCAGAACCAGTGGTTATCCGAGTTTAAGAAACACGCCCCGCAACTTCTGGTATTGAAATATCCGGGAATGAAGGTTTGGTCCAGAGAGCGGCGCTCTAGCGAGGAGGCTAGAGGTAACGAAAACCTGTCAGCTCGGTTTGCCTCTAGACTTGCGACTTGCGACGTCGTGATCACGACCTACAGTGTTCTTCAGACCGAAATCCATTACACACGGCCGCCTCCAGAGCGAGCCATGCGATACGAGAGACGACACGAGCGGCATACATCCCCCCTGGTCGCGATCGATTGGTGGCGCATATGTCTGGACGAAGCACAGCAGATCGATTCAGGGGTCAGCAATGCCGCCATGGTAGCTCGTTCTATCCCTCGAGTGCATGCCTGGGCTGTCACAGGTACACCAGTAAAAGACGACCCGGCCGATCTCTGGGGCCTGTTGCTGTTCCTCAATTACGAGCCGTTTGCGTCTTCCAAATCGATCTGGGAGGCCCTCCTCAACAACCATCCTGCTTTGTTTGAGCCGTTGTTTGCCAGAATATCTCTTCGTCATTCAAAGAGAGCAGTCCGTGATGAGCTGAAGCTCCCAGCCCAGAGCCGTTACGTTGTCACCATGCCCTTCACGTCGATCGAGCGACACCATTACCGGACGCAGCTCAAAGCATATCTGGAAAGAGCTGGGCTACGCGAGGACGGGAGCCCCTTGCACGTAAATTGGGATGCCGATAGGTGGTCTGTTGCAGCCGAGCTGAGAGGGGCCCTTGCCAATCTCCGACAGACGATACTTCACCCGGAACTGGGTTCTATCACCGACCGTGTTGTGATTTACCGAACGTTGTCAGAACATTTAGACGCCATGATTGAGCGGTCGGACAATGAGATCAGAGCTCATGAACGGAATTACTGGGCTACCAAGACAAAGAGAGGCCAGTTACTGGACAACACCCCGAGGGTTGGCGATGCAATTCCTGTATGGGAAGAGGTGCTGAAAGAGATGGAGCCGAACATGAAGCGTGCTCGTAATGAGCTACAGGCTGCACTCGAGCTTGCTCAGAAAGAACGTACTCGAAGAGAGCAGGAGAGAGCAGGAGACGATGTGGACATTGGCCCCGAGGAAGCCGACGATGAAGAGACACTCGAGACGGCAAAGGTCGGCGAGTGTCGTCGGAGACTGCGGTCTCTCCTTGAAGTGGAACACAAGGTCCGGTTTCTGATTGCCAGTGCACTTTATCAGGTCAAGTCCAATGAGGACCTGACCAAACCTGACTCGGACGAGTACCGGCAGCTTGAACAACGTGAGACCGAGGGCTATGAACTAGCACAGACACTTCGAAAGGAGATTCTGCATGACCCTTTGTCCAAGGCTTTGAGGCTGTTGGGTAAGATCAGGGCCCGCGCGGAAGACCAGTCCTTTGTGGAAATACCCGAGGCCATCACCGAGGACGTCCGTGGCATCGAGAGCAGAGGAGTCGTAGACGTTCTGGAGACACTTGGGCATAGGCTGAACGAACAGGCGAACCTCATTGATGAGTGGCGAGAGCGCGTTGTTCAGCTGATGCTCAAGCCTCTCGTAGATGCTGAAAAGGCAGGCGATGGCACTGGGGAGGAATACGGAGACTCCACCGAGGTCCAAGACCACTTGATTGTCTATACGCAAGCCCTACGCGCCGCAATCGCAGACCGGCATGATGCGCTCAGTGGCTTGATGAACGAGCGTGTTGTGCATGAAACGGGCATAGCTGAGAGACTTGCAAGAAGTGGTCAAGGCCATGCACCAGGACTGCTGCTGGCGCTGCTGCGGCAACGACGAGATATGGACCCTGGTGCTGAAAGAGAGTCGCTTCGTGGCTCCATCGCAACACTTCGGACCCTCGCGACAAAGCTACGCAACCAGGCTTCTGGGGGCAGCAACCGAGCTCGAATGGAGCTAGACATCGTGACCCGACATCTCAGGGCCACGCAAGACCTGATGACAAAGCAAACCAAGGCTGTGCTCAGCCTGGAGAGGGAGTTGGACTTTTTTACATCTGCGATGAATGCACGCATAGAGTTCTATCGACAGCTCCAGGCCATCTCGGACGACCTGGCTCCCTTGGGCGTAGATGCCGGCCCTGTCCAAGAGGAAATGTGGCGTGAGAGCCTCGGCAAGGAGAGCTTGATGATGGCTGAGATCGACCGATTGAAGGCCAACCACCGGCACCGTAAGCCCTAACCTCCATTTCACCTCTCCCTCTTCCTTTCTCGAGCCTATGGGTGCTAACTGAAGGCTATCTAGTTCTTCACTTGGAGGAGGAGGAAACTAGCGGCAAGGATCTGTGCGCCATCTGTGGCGACTGTGACGAGACGGTATGGGCACTGACAACATGCGGACACACCTTCCACGGGAAATGCCTTTTGCACTGGCTCGCGCGGTCACACAGATGCCCCCATTGCAGGGCCTATCAGACTAGAGATATGCTTAGCCCCTTTCAGCATCACCAGGCCACGTTGAAGATTGTCCAAGGGCCGCTCAGTGGGCCGGACAGTTCCCCCTCGGCAGAGAAGTCGAAAAGAACAGGAATCTACTCTACTTTCAGCGACGCGGAACTAGGCTCCATCCAGAATCTGAAGCTCCAAGGACCCTCGTACTCGACAAAGATCGATACTCTGGTGAAGCATCTTCAGTGGCTGCGCATGAAAGACCCCGGCTCGAAGTCCATCGTATTTTCTCAGTTCAGGCGTTTCCTGGATATACTGCACGTTGCCTTGGTTCACAACCGCATCGGGTGCGCACGCTTCATGCAGGGACAACGCACCTATGTAGAGGAAATCGAAAGGTTCAAGGAGAACCCGGCAATCGAGTGCCTGTTGATGGATGCCAAAGCTCACTCAAGCGGGCTCAACTTTGTCAATGCCAACCACGTCTTCCTCTGCGAGCCCTTGCTCAACACGGCGCTGGAGCTCCAGGCGATCGCGCGCGTTGATAGGATCGGACAGGAGCATAAGACGACGGTGTGGCTCTATCTGGCCGAAGACACGATAGAGGAAAACATCTACGCACTTTCGGAGAGGCGTCGGCTGGCTCATATGGGAGAGGCGGCAAGCTCGGAGAACACGGAGCTCGACGCCGCCGCCATAGAAGCAGCGAATTCGCACGAACTGGAGCAGGGCGGTGTTGCGAACCTCATGGACAAGACGGGCGAGGGCGAGGTGGTGGCCAAGGGAGATCTGTGGGAATGTTTCTTTGGCACCATGTCAAGATAGCGCGGCGTTTTTTGTTGGGGTAGGTAGGCTATAAGCCCTGTCGAGGTACCTGGATTACTTTAACCTTCTGTACTTATGCATGAGGCGCATGACGAATTGTTGACAGAGAGAGGCAGGTCACGTAGGGTCAGGTCTGTTGTCTCGGGAGAGATTGTTTAAAGAAGTACACAGGTTATGTGAATAATATCGTTGCAGCTCTCTGTAGATACTACCTGTATCTTCAGAATGTGAATTTGCTATACAGCTGTGTACTCCTGTGTAAAACTCCAACAGTACTGCTGGTACGTTTTTCCAAAAAAAGATGTAATCTTCAAGCTTCATATCTTTGAAAAAAAGAATCCGACGTCATGGCCTATTTAAAAAGAGACGCTAGTGAAAGAAGAAAAAAAGCCGAAGGAGAGGAAGAAGAGCTTGTCAAATGGAAAAGAAAAAAATCGAAAAAGGGTCTGGCCGGGGATTGAACCCGGGACCTCTCGCAAGCTATGCTTTAGGGTGAGCCCTAAGCGAGAATCATACCACTAGACCACCAGACCGAAGAAATTGAACTGGAACCATTCTTAGATGTTGATCGAAGCAAACAAATTGTCTTATGAAGCACGTGAAAGTAAAAGAAAAGTGAAGTTCTCTCCTTACTTTTGCCTGACTAGAGACCCTGTGCATAGCTAGGTAATTATTTAGATCTATCGATCAATTATTCCAATGCCATCTAACTGGTGTAATGGGAATCGAAAAGTCTTAACCTTAAGTAATTAAGTTACCTGTACCTACATACTTGCTGTCTGCTTCCTCAATCAATGGTTGTGTAGATAGCAGTGGAGGGTTGAAAAGGGGAAGGGCGGGCGAAGTTGGCCTATCTACTTCACTTCGACTCGCAGAGAACGGTAAACCTGTCTTTCTGCATGGCCGGTACGACAGGGTAAGAAGAGCAAGTAAGAACTGAAACTTCTGTGTCCGAATGCTACTGCTACCGTCCCTGGCTGACCGAATGGCTGGGAGGTGGGACAAGAATCTGGGCGCGGCTTTTTCTCTACAATCAGAATATCTACTTACCTATACATATTACAGACAATACGAAGGCATGACCCCATTTCCTGTTCTCCGATTCGCGCGCCGTTTTGTGTCGGGGAACACTACTTAGACAGGAGGAAGGTCCCTAGTATCATTCATGAATCATACCTAGTATCCTACCTATGTAGTATGTTGATCTGATGCCAGGTCCAACGGATTCCTTGCACAAAATACAAAAGGACTGAAACGTTTTGGTTTTTCCGCCTGTTCGCGTGATACCAAGCTTTCGCTGGGCGTTGTTTCTTGGTTTTCCATGGGAAAGGAATGTGAGGGAGACTTGAGCTGAGCTAAGAGAGGCTGGCAATGCAAGGGACCAAATGGAAAGTAAGTAACACATACTTCGAGATTCAAACTGTTACAAGATTTCATCATGTAGACCAGGCAACGGCGGGCGAGCGGGAGACAGACAGTCTCCCGATGCCATGACAGCGGGTATGGCTCGTTTTCCCTTGCCGGTACGTGTCTATCTGATGTTCACCGAAAACAAGCCACACGCCTCGACTCCTAGTTTAATATGACACACGCACACACACACACATTACATGCCGTCCCTTGTGGGGCCGGAGTTGAGGCTCAGGGCATAAGCTACTGAGTTGCGATGACAGATGAACTGGGACTGGGCGATTGATGAGCTGGCCATGACGAGGCAATGAATGCCGCAGAAGGACCAGAAGGTAAACATTAAGTACTTATGTGGTTCTCACATGGCATGACAGGGCAGAGTAGAGTCACAATACTAAATAATAATACAAATCAAAAAGCGGGAGTAAGATGAGTCTTGTACATATGGGGCGAGCAAGCCCCTGACCACGTAAGGCAAGGGGTGAAAGTGTCATGATGGGTACCGAGTTCCAACCAGCCCTTTCAGTGTTCTTATTACTTTTCTCCTTTTCCTGTCAAAGAGATCCATGGTCGAAGAGCTGGTACATCTTCTTACACTCTTCGACGGAGCCAGGCTATGCAGTGCTTTTGCTTTATGGCGGCGCACTCCCATTCATTCATTTCCCTCGTCGCCTGCTTGCTGGAGAGTCAACCAGCAAGTCCACTGTCCTTTCTCCCTATCTTTTGGAACCCCTTTTCTCGTCTCGGTGACACAAAGGCAAGCACCGGAACTCGGACGTAGATCACATAACGCCCAAGTAGGTCCTGCGTTCCTCGGATCCAAGGGGGTTTGGTGAAGAAAAAAGGGTTGTAATGCTGGTATTACTCATTTGTACTCTCATTTTCGCCTTATGCGCCAGGTTTTCTGGCTGGATTACATGCTCTCACTTTGCACTCGGGGGTATTCTCTACTTTTTACTGTTCAAGTATGTGTATAGTCCCGTATGAGGCGTTGAATGCTTATGTGTGTGCTCCATCAAACCCCTTCCCAATAAAACTTAAAGTGAGTAAAATATTTTCGGCACATCCCCTTGACTTACAGGGCAGTTGATTGCTGTAGACTGGTTTGCTACGAGCGGTTATTGAGTGAAAAAGTAATACTTCCGTACCTACCACATCAGCAATGTGCGTATGCTCAGTATGGAGTAAGATAGTGTCGCCCCCTTTTTCGGTCACCCAAAGTCTTGGTGTGTTTGATTGACCCTACATGGATGATCAAATGCCGGTGTGAAAATTCGCCAGTGCAGCGGCAACCCAAACGCCACAAACAGAAGCAACGACTGCGCGCTTGCTGGCTCTTCTCTGACGTATCGAAGGTGACATGTCTGATCACAGTTATCTTTCTAGAACAAAGGCATTGCTGATCCCAGGCGCATATACCTTGTTGTTTCAGGGTACAGTGTACATTACGTATCACCAACTGCTCCGTCTGACTCGACTCGCCCAGTGATTTCCATGTCGAAGCACGTCTATGTCAGGATCGTCTCTGACACTGCATGCTCGTATTCTGTCCAGTGCTCTGTATGTACAGATGATATTTAGCGGATGCCTAGTCTATGTCTCTGCCGACAAAGGCTGGGAAGTTGGAACCTACAATACGTCGTCTAATTTTGCCCTTTTGGAACAGTAACCTTTACTCTGATAGGACCAGGCCCTCACAGCACAGGGTCTCTCATAATGCTAACCTGGATGCTAAGGCTCTTTAGCTGAGAGGGAGGAAGAGGTAAGGCCTGTGAGTCCTACCCTAGGGCTGTACTTCCATGCATCCCATCTCGACGCCCCAGGTCCATGCTGCGGGCACTGGGGTAGTGCCTGCCGCTTATCCTTTCTGGCGAGCGGTAGGTACACCTCCGGCCGACGGTGTGATTACATGTACCTACCTACTTACTTGTAGTAGGTACTGAGGCTCAATAGCTTTGCTGCGTTGCATCACCGTTTGTCTCTTGAAGATCTTACTGCCGTACTTTACATCCACACACACGTGATACATGCTCGGGAGTGTACCGAGGCCACCTACTTACAAAGTAGATGTAAGCTTTTATTTGCCGCGTGTCTAGGCCTAAAACAGGCTGGCTCTTTGGACTTCCTGTTATTCTTTTACATAAGCACTTACCTACAAGGCGGACAAAGATTCCATTCCATCAGACACCACAACACCACAGGCATACATATCGACAATACCACCCAATTGAAAGGCTCTCCTTGGACAGTCTACCTACATGTAGGTAGAAATAACTAATATGTACAGCCCGATTCACAATTTCTCTCCAGGTACTATGTATGTAGGTACAGCAGTACACAATGTGTTATTTATAGCGCTTGCCTCTTGACTGTCCACAACAAGTACATGTACCTTATGCACTGATATTGCACACTAATCTGTTTTTGGCCTGTGTCCTTTCCCGATCCGGTCATCGGCGAGGGGTCATGTCATCATGTGGCTCCAAGAAGCAATGGAAGGGGGAGAGCGAAGGGGATTGAGTGCGACGACACGCCACGTGCTAGGCGCACACACACTTTCTCTCCTCCCTCTCTGACTTTATTGGCAATCCCGCCGTCGCACCAATGCTACCTACCTCTTTCTGCAGAGTATTATCTAGCAGAAGATGATGCGATGCTTATCCATCTCCACCGCCTGGGTTTTTTTCCTTGCATAATCATTTCTTCCATGCAGATACTCCCCCTTTTCTTCGGGCAAGTGGCCCGAGAGAGAAACGCCCACCCCGACGAATGGGGGGATGACCTACATGTCGAGTTACGTGGGCAATCTCACGAGAAGTCGAAGCTGACCTCCCTGATTTCCCTCGTTCTTCCGGTAGACCTCGCTGGAGAAACCTCGCTGGGGAATGATGCTACTGAGGATGTTCGATTCGAGGGCGTGCTGGTGACACCGCGGCGCGGATAGTTACGCTCGCTCGTATCGATCGGTGGCCGAGCTACATATACGGCAGTACTACTGTAGGTCCTATCTCAGGCAGGCGATTAGGATTCTGGAACTGCATTTGCAGATCTGCATCTGCCTGTCCGTTTGGTCATGCCCATATGCCGTCTGGCTTAAGGGATCTCAGAGGAACGACATGACGATATGTCAAGCAGTGTTGTGTATAGACGAGCTCAGGACGTAGGGACGAGGAGCAGCAGATGCCACTGTCCTCTCGACATCTTATTCCATGGTGCTGCATAGTTCACGACATGGTAGAGTTCAACAGGTTATCCCGCCTTCTCCCTGTTATGCACTTCCGTCCCTTCCGCCCTGTCCGCCCGTCCCGCCGCCCGCCCACCCGCACGACAGAGCCACGTGCCTTTCGGCGATCCACGGGGATGACTCGCCTGCTCTTGCCGTATTTGATCCTGCGCGGGCCTGGCTTTGACGTTACCCCAATCATTCCTTGTCTTGCTCATGTCAGTTGATTGATTATTGGGCGATAGTCGCCAGGCAGATCAGCTGAGAAGAGCTGGACAGAAGGGCGAACAGAGCGGGCGATGCTGGGCTGGAAAAAAAAAAGGCACGTTGGGGATGCGGTGTAACCCCTTTCGCATACCGGGTCTCTGTCTGCCACGTTTACTTGTCCAACCTTAGGGATATGCGAAGCTGTCATCCTGCTTAATCGATCGACAGCCATGCATCTACGTGTGCATGCACAACCTGACCAACTTCAGACCTACTTCAGACCGGATCCCATGCACGATGAAAACTTGCTTTGCAGGGTGCGCAGGGCTGAGCTGAGTTGCCTATCCCTTAAGGTTAAACCTAACCTAGACGGTTGAGGGACCATGCATATGCACCTATAACAACTCGGCTTGATGGATCTCAGCTTCAATATATACCGATGGCATACAACAGTATTGGCTCCCTCGATGGGATTACCTTATCCCTCAATTCTCCAATCCAGCCAATTACCCTTTCCCCTTCGCTTTTCCCCCCTAGTCAGTTTTCTCCTTGCAGACAACATGCTACCTCCTTTTCCCCCCTGCTCTCCCCTCGCCTTGTCTTGGCTTTACGGCTCATCCTGACTTGCTGGAGAAGAAGGAAGAGATTCTATTAAATCCTTTCAGCCGCAAATACTGCACAGGCCAAACTACCCGGATCGGGTAAGTAGAAGAATATGCATGGAATGCATAGAAGCACAACCTGGCTGAGGTATAAGTGCGGCGCAGCAGCATCAGCAGCAGAAAAGGTTCAAAATATTGACAAGTAATTTACAGCAGGAAATATCTACCACAATTCTAGCTCGCCTTACCTTACCTGGGCGCTCCAGTCCATTTTAACTCACAGAATACATGGGGTAGAACATGCAGATTCCAGTCTGAAGAAACAGTGAACAGAACAATACTGCCTATAATGAGGGAGCCCGAGGAACACTCTATCTAGCCTACTTTTAGACTACATGAATCACATGGGTCGGACATGCCTTAATACTTACAATACCTACAGCCTCAAGGCAGATTATTTATTTACCTACTTTATCTTCTAGAAAACCTGTTAGAATGAGTGGAGATGGGGATAGAAGCTCCAAGGAATTACCAGAGAAGAAGAAGCAGCAGAAGAAGAAGAAGAGAAAAAAGGTGAACGCCGAAAATGAGAATCTTTTGTTGTGGACCGCCCTCCCCTCCCGTTGGTGCAAAAACGAACATGAACAGATGCGGGATGGAGAATTGGGAATGGGGGAATCTTCAGATTCAGCTCAGCGGCCTGCATACTGTATCTAAAGTTGAGAATTTTTTTTAAAAAAAAAATTTAATACCTACCTACCTACCTACCTACCTACTGACTTTACTTCCCTACAGTAAGTAAGTATCTATCAGCTGAAAAAAAAATGCGGTGCCGTAGGGCTGCATAATCAATCAATCAATCAGTCAGTCAGTCAGTCATTCGCTTTGCCCTATGCGAGGACTTTTTTTCTTTTCCCCCTAACCTAGGTTAGCCCTTTTCTATCTAACCTTGGTGCTTGGAGAGAGAGGCTTGGTCGTACCTACCTAGGTAAGGTTACTTAGGCAGTGATACCGTTTTTTCTGATATCCTATCCTATCTAAATGCGCCCTTTTCGTTTCAGCAACTTATTATCTAGAAGTGTAAAAATAGAAGTGGCGTCTTCAAGATTTTGGACAAGAGCAGAGGGAAAGGGAGGAGGGGGTTTAAAATGTTGTAATGGTAAAAGGAGTACATATTCTTCAAGTGTCATTGGTTCAATGAGTAGACAGAAACTTTATTAAGCCATCACATCACAGCTGAGATACAGGAGAGGCAAAGAAATGTAGAGATGTTTCTCAGTTGATAAAAACGTTGGGTAGTTAATCTAGACTAGTTAGGTAGTTTCTATATATAAACATTCTATTGGAAATAGATCGACCACGGCGTCCGTCGCCTTCACGGTGGCGACCAAACCATGCACAAGGAAAAAGTTAAAAGTTGGAAATTCGGAAATGCAAAGCAGGTACGTCCCTCCCAATTATTAAAGCGCAAAGTAACAAATCTAATTCGCATGTATGTGACGACCCTCCATCCGGTCAATCGTTAGACACCTAGGTTAGGTAGGTAGCTTAGCTGGTGGATGGAGATGCAGGTGATGCTGAACGATGAAAGGGGCTAAAAGTTGCCGCGACGGGCTGCCTATGATGAGAAACAATCTCCGATGAGAATGGCTGACAGGGAAAGATTTCGAGCTTGTGGAAGAGACTTCTGGAAAATGGGCTGGTTTGTCGAGGCACATCCGGCTTCGGACCCTTATGTGTGGTAGGAAGACCCATCACGACCGTTGGGGTCATAGTCTTGATCGCAATCATAGTCGTAGTCATAGTCATAGTAGTACGCCTGCTGATCGTCCTGGTGGTGGTCGTCTCCGCCGCTGCTCCCTCGGCTACCCCAGCTCGTTGTCTGCTGTTGCTGCGATGATGAGGCATAATATCCGGGGTACGTGTTGTAGTACTGCGAGCTGTCGCCCACTTGGTGGTCTCTAGCGCTTCCGCGTCTGGTCTCCGTCTCGTGGCCTCTGGCCATGACATGTCTCACTAAACATGCATTAGCTTGCCTCCCTTTGGCCAGTGACGGGTACAACTTACTGCTGACACCACCCCACGGCAGGCCGGATAAGTCGTCATCCTCTGGGCCGAGATCCCCTGCCCCTGGGACACGGTAGCTGCTACCTGCGTTTTCTTGGTTGCGGTCCTCCCGTTCGGCACGCTCCTTGTACTCTTTCTGCTTCTCTCCTACACGCCCATCGTCAGTGGTGTTGGGCTCTCGACAGTATCCTGGGAGAGAGAACGTAGAGAGAACGTACGGAACTTGCGCTGTGCGATTCGATTCTGGATGCGTCTTCTCTCCTCGGGCTCGGTCACTTCGGTCCAGTCGTCATTCTTGACCTTGGACTTGGACTTGGATTTCGAGGAGTGCTTCTTGGAGCTAGAATCGTGCCCATACTTGGAGGGGTTCGACGACATGTTTTGTCTAGTTTCTTCCTGTTGGCAAGGGTGTCGGCAAGGTTGGCGTGGCGGGCCGAGTCGGGGAGATGACGAAGGGGATTCGGCCGGTGTTGTTGTACGGATATCTGCTTCTGGAGTGGTACTTCGCCGCTCTCTCAAGGAAAATGAAGGTGAAATGGAAGACAACGGATGAGAATGAAACTGGTTCGCTGGTGAGGGTGAGGTGATGGTGCTTTTCCGTTTCGACAGCTCGGGGTTCATTGTCCCCATATATATACCAGGAATGAGGAGGAGGAGGAGGAGGAGGAGGAGAGTCCGTCAGTCCTAGATTACTTGCTGCCTTGGGGCCCAGTCAGAGGCAACGATGTTATGAATGCAACGTCGGCCAGATGAGGCATCGAATGAGACTAGGGTATGACTCTCAAGATGTCCTGTGCCCAGGCACCAGGCGTTGCTCGCGAAGCATCTGGGCAACGAGATGAGCTGCCAGAGAGGGAGGCTATGTGCGTCGGTGGACGCGCTGGTGAACGGTCCTCCTCTTCCACCTATCTCTTGCCTGTTTCGAGGCTCAGACGTGGTGCTACTATGTCAGCTGGTATCCGCAGAGCGGGAAATGTCAGTGAGTGACACGCCTGCTCGGTCTGCAAATATAGAAATCTGATGACAAACTTCTCGTCACGGTTGACCGTCTGTACCGCTACCTTCCGTGCAGGCATTCCAACAGCAGCAGGTCATCCGGGGGCAACAGTAGTTATGGACCCTGGGCTGTGTTGTATGCAGGATACTGCAGAGATACACAGCGGCTTCATCCATCCTAGCCGGGATAACTAGGAGGCCTAGATAATAAAGAATGATGAACGGTACTGCCGGGAAGTACCTATAGGAAGTAGGTACAGCAGTACCCTATCTCGATGACATTGCTTTGCTGCAGCAGCGCATCACGAGGCACCCCTGGAAGCTTGGTATCTGAAGATGCTTGGATGATGGATCCCAGCCAGTTCGAACCCGGAATCTAGGGTTTCCCAAGCCCTACATGTAGTCTTCGCCCCCCCCCCCCCCCCAGATATGGGACGATGCGGATACCTAGGTAGATAGGGCAAAGTACCGTGTACGGTAGATATACCTCGACCAAAGTGAGTAGAAGTATGTAGGTGTGGTATTACTTTACCATTATTACAAAGTAAGTGAGTGTGGTATGGCCCATGGGATACGGAGGAGCCATGTAAGTCCCCAGGTTAGGGCGTTCGACGGCTTGTCCTAGGTTAGACCGGAACGGGCAAGGAACGAGTAAAGGCCGCACTGGGGCGTGAGGATCCCCCTGTGTTCGTGTATGGAGCTTTTTTTTTTTTTTTCCATTTCTCTTTCTCTTGTACCTTGTTGACGCCCTGTGTATGATAGCAGGAGGATGATGGCCATTCGTGGCTAGCCGGCGCCGGCATGATACCTAAGGTTAACCTAGTATTGATGACAAGGGCAGCACCCTGGCTCGATTGGAAAAGTCCCAGGCTTGCGGTTTAGCTCAGTGGGTTGAGAGCAAAGCGTGGGGCCGGCTACTCAAGTCCGACTCCGATGAAGGAAAAGGGCATGGGCTGCATGAGGTGGCTGACTCCTGACAGCTTAAGAGTCAAGACAGATCTGTCATGGTATCCGCGTACAAAATACGCGGGACCTACTTGATCACCGACTTAGGCGACTGGAAACCTGCTTCGTCTGCCCAGTGCCGTGGTCTCTTCCGATAAAGGAGCAAGCACGGGTCCGCATCGATGACATGATAGCCTCTACCCAGTTGTGCTTCGATAAGCGAGAGGAGGGGCAACGGCCTTACTTACCTGTCTAGACTCTAGTATACAAGTACGGACAGAACGCACCTACCTAGGAAGTAGTAGTATATATCATATTGTATACTGTCGAAGCCAGAAGAGGCAAGCTGGTTCGACCAAGACTGGATGATTAGTCGCGACGATGGAGTCCAGCCAGCCAGCAAGAACCGAATCGTACATAGTAAGGTACAGGATACTAACCTTAGGTTACTGCTGTACAGCATACTCCATAAGCGATCAACACCATCCGCGCTTGTGGGGCGCCCGACGCCTGAAGCCATGTTTTTCACCCATGTGGCATGGCATGGCATGGCAGTAATTGTCCGGGAACTGCAGGGTCGTTGGTACATGCGTCTGATGCTGACCCAGACCAAGGCATGTCATCCCATAGCAACGAGTCTAGAATGTCCGATTATTCAATAGAGTCGGCCTCAGCTGCAAAAGACGGGCTGAGGAGAATTGGGATATAAATTATGAGAATATTATGTCAATTATACAGTACAACGTACGGCGTACATCTACAAAATGAAGGTGCTGTAGTCTACTTCTGTACTGCTGTATGGTGAATCCACCTTTTAAAGGATACTTGTCTTGATGTGAATCTGTGGCACATATACGGAAGCTTGCAGATGCTGTGCAGGGGGGTTGTGAGTACCTAAGGTAAAATTCCCCGTGGATCCATCATTGAGCTTTGATTCGTTTGGACGTTGTATGGTGTACAGCTAGCTGTACGGTAGGTAAGATATGTAGGTACCTATCTAGTCCACCGTGAATGGTTACATACGTAGGCAGGCCAATACTAGGGATGCAATAATAATTGGCCATCGTTATAAAATCTAGTGACGTAAAGTGCGGCGCCAATTCAGGGACAGGACATCGATCACAATGCTCTTCTCCTGATGCTTGTTGAAGAACAGAGCGGTGGAATGGATGGAGTCTTTGGAGAAGCTAATTTGACATTCTGGTTGGAGGATGCCACAATACCAAATGGGCTCTGGTAATGGCGGACAACAAGATAACAACGCTTATAGGGCCTGAAGATCGTAAGGCTGAATTAAGCCGTTGGAAAGAAATTGCGTACCTGCTTTTGATATCCGGCTAAAGTAGGTATCCGTATATTGCACAGGAAAAGATTACTTGGTAACCTAAGTGCATACAACTGAATAACAGTACTACAATATTAGAGATTGAGATACAAGATGCACGCTAATGCAAACAGCTCCAAGGATACTTCTTTAGCCAAACCAAGATACTAGTCTCAAAGCGGACAGAAGGGGTGGCATTCTGCCTTGCCGAGATGCTTTGCGAAATACTTGTAATGAAGTTGTCATTCGGCAAGGGACAAGTCAATAGCCCACCTACCTCTGTACCTTGGGAGAGACGCATACTATGATGTATTGCTTCTGTCTTGAATAATTCTATCCACTTTTGCATCTCAGCTTGGCTCAGCTCAGGCTTGTGGTCGTCGTGCTATGTCATCGGACAGGCCCACTAACTCCATCCATAGTTGGGAAGTAGGCACTGCTGTATACTGTACTGCACGGGAGGTTTGTGTGCTTCGGGGTGTCATGAATCCAACCGAACTCCTGATTTATAGGTCCAGATCTGTGCATTGTAACTCAGTGTTGAAGTGCCTCAGGCTCCCAACGTCACTGCGTGTATGTTATGAGTAGGTACATACCTCTAACCTAGAGCATACCTTGACATACCGATGAATGGTTATATAAATACTAAATAGTCTACTATGTAGACAATACCCAAGAATGTCACTACTCCTAGCATTCTTCCCTGCCTGAAGGCTAGTCTAATAAGATCTTCGTAAGTTTGGACGTCGGTAGGATTAGCGGGAATTTGTGAAGGGTCTTGAAAATCCATGCGGGCTTGAATGTGATAAACGGCTACTGCGTAAGTAAAAGTATCCATCGCACCCATCAGCCCCGCCGGAGGCCCACAAGAGACGCCAGAGACATGGGCTTCCATGCTTGTCATTTTAGCTTAGGCGCACTTCACCACCGCAAGGCGTTCACACGATCGCACCCTCACACTCAACTGTAGTCTGTCAATGACGGCATGCTCTCGAAGGATAGCATAGGAGAGCAAATCGAATAGGTAGCCGCTACAGGGTACTTCGTGGGGTCGTTCAAAGGGCGCCGCTGCTTTTTTCGGACACCGACTGACAATCGATGTGGAAGCAGACAAGGTGCCGCGCCATCCCTAGAGTTCGTTTTTAACTTTCGGTCGACGAAATGCCTCCACGGCGCTTGATATAGGCAGCATTTCAAGGGTACCCGGCCAGGGGACAACTTAGGAGTCAGGTGCCTAGAAGGTGCCGTTGCGTGTCTCTAGGCAGGCACACGGCACACCCGGGATCTCAAGAGCTTGACACGTACTGCTGTATTATATTCGACTCTGACAGCCAGGGACTGGTGACAATGCAGCGTGGTTTCCTCAGTCGTTTCCGCCGCCGGCTTTCCCCTGTACACAAGCGACATGGAGATAGCGGGCTTGAGACATGTCATAACATATGAGTGAGTATGAGAGGTGGCTGGCAAACTGAACCGGCGGCTTGTGTGTGATTCCTCGACATATTTCTGTTGCTGGATTTTCGCCGAGCTAGATGGCGGTGGCCAAAGCGCCAAATCACCAGTTCTAGCTAGTTACAGCCTCACATAATCTCGCATTCCAGCCCATACATGGCCCTCTCGACATCGCGTTTGACTTGGTACCAATCGGCCCGCCTTTCGGCATACTCGTATACTTCTTCGGCACGGAAGACGCCGCCAAACCGGTCTCCGTCAGCGATAATCGTTGCCATCTCTTTGGCATGTCGGGCGTCGATCAAATAGATCTGGCTGAGCTCCCGCAGCGCTTTGAAGTATACCAGCAGATCTTGGTTTTTCAACGTCCTGATGTATTCAAAGTACAGAGTCATGTCGGCAATGAGATTGACGGCGCCTTCCGTACTGATACGTTGTCGCTTCAAGTGCTTGCACAGGGCTGTGAACAGGCGGAGCCCAACTTCACCATTGAATACATCGAGCATGGTCTTTTCCGTGCTACCGGTCAACATCTTCGTATGTGACGAGACTAAGTCTGTGATGCGTCTGGCCGTATTAGTCGGACCGATATCAGGAGCAGTTGACACCCCGTTCTCCTTGGACGGAGGCGTAGGGTTGAAGTCGGTGGGAAGTTGCGTCGTCGCGCAGAGATACTCGACCTCATCCATAAGCACGTCGATGCCCTTGTTGAGACCTGCGGCAACATTCTCATCGAGCATCTGCTCAAACTTCTTCTTGGCCAAGCCAGCCGGGTCCATGAAATCGTTCTTGTCGGCGATTTTGGGCGTCACCAGCTGTTGCTCATAGAACACCTCGATCATCTGCGAGATGATATCGCCCACATTAACCAGCTCGATGAACATGACGAGCGGTGCTACGGCCGTCTGGCTGTGGTCACTTATCTCCCGAGGGTTATAACGTGACAGATGGTCGACTGCCTTCGAAAAGCCATTCTTCACGTGCGTCTGCCCGAGAACCTTGACCAAGGCCACGAAGATGACCTCGCACTGTTCTCGAGCCTCTTCACCGGCTTGCCCGCCCAGCTGGACAAATTTGGCCGCACGGCCGAGGCTCTCCTTAGCCGCTTGAACTATGTCTAAGGCGACCTCGATACTGAAGAGACTCTTAATCCCCTCAAGACGGTTTGCCATGAGTGCTGCTTTCGCCTTCAACTCGTCGCTCGGTGCTTCAGCCGGCAGGGGGCTGCCAGACCGCTCCGTGCTATTGCCTAGACCTGGTGTCTGAGGTCGGGACGAAGTCGGAGTACCAGACAATGTGGCACGGAACGTTGGGTTAGGGTTGGCTGCAGCGGATGTGGACTTGGTACTTCCGAAAGCGCCGGGTAGTACGGATACGGGCATCATCACCACCTTTTTGAAAGAGCTCAGGAAGTCATTCTTGTCCGCCTGGCGACTAAAACTGCCCATGTAGAATGACTCGACTGTGGCGTCCTGCTCAGACAGTTTCTGCTCCCAGTTACTGACTTCGCGCTCTGCATAGGCCGTGAAGCTTTCAAGCTCCTCTTGGAGATACAGATCCATATGTGGCTCGAAGATGCTGAGGCATATTGTCTTTGCATGGTCATCTGGCGAAAGGCCGGGACCTTTTGGTGCATCGAGAGATCGCACAAATTGCATGCACTGCTCGAACAAGCCCGACACGGCCTTGAGATAGGACGGAGTGTGCCTCTCGTGGATCTCATCCAGTAGTGGAGTGATGTACTCCATGATGATGTCTTCCCTGACCTTTTCTACTAGTGACCAAAAGACGGCAACTGGCCGGGGAAATATGCGAGAAATGTTGACACTCTGCTCATTCAGCTTTCGGAGAAGCAGCTCGAAGAACGTCCTCGACGGTTCTAGGGAGATGTCGTCTCTGGGGGCCTGGTTAATGCAGTCAATCGGATTCCCTAGACCTTCCCGGTCGTTAAATATGGGATGTTTCTGAATGAAGACTTCCGTAGCTGCGGTGGCCCCGTTCAGCGAGTATAGTACGTGGGCATAGCGCCGCATTCTGCCTTCGATGTCCCAAAACTCATAGCCCTGCTCAAACTCACGCAAGACGGCGCCCTCGAAGATGCTCACCATGCTCAGTAGTTTCTCAACCCGTTCAGACCATCCGTCGGTCCAGTCACATTTACTAAAGGTCTGGAGATTGGCCAGCATCTGAGCCTGCCTTTCGGGGTCTCGGAAGACCTTGAAGACGACAGGTTCGGCATGCGTCTTGGCCTTGGCAAGGTCAAAATAGAATGGCGCCAGAGCGCCGTACACCTTGGCGAATTCCTGTCGAGCATGGCCTCTCACGCTACGGACGGTCTTCAGGACGTTAAGGAGGGCTGTAGGATCTTCGAATGGAGATTTCGATGGCGTAGGGTTCAGGCTCAAGGTCTCGAAGCCATCGACGCCCGTGCCCGGCAGTCTTTGAGGCCGCACGGCCTCCGCCAGCCGCCGCTCCTCCTCCAAAGCAGCATCGAAGATAGTCGTGCTCTCTTCCTTGCTGCCAATAAGAGCTCCATTTGCATTTGTCCGTGCTGCAGCAGCATCTCGCTTTCTCTTCATGGCGTCTTCGAATCTCCTCTTCGCTTCCTGATCGCTCCATACGCCCATGGCCTTTAATCTTGCCACCCATCTCGTATCGTCATAAACCATTTCACGCATACGGGAAGACGTTCTAGCAAAGTGCATGAGGTCGGGTATGGGCAAGTAGCCGAGGATGGACTCTATGATTTCTGAGAGAATGTGTCAGTCTCCCGGTTTGATGCGAAGATGAGAACTGAATGCTGACGGAGCATTACCAGCCGGAAGTGCAGTCTTGGATTCCACCATCGAGGTCGCTCGTAGGGTACCCAGGATACTCGTCTTCGGTAGCGACGCCGGCTGTGGCGGACGCCTGTAGGTCGCCATTTTGGTTGGAGTTGTCTCAGGGCCAGGTTACGATATATTACCGACGGGCATCCATAGAGCGTATCAATGAAGGAATCAGCGCCTTATGACATTGGAGTTTATGTATGGGATAGCTTAATCACCTGCCCTCTCCTTGAAGATGCAGTGCAAGATCGAGTGTGTAGAGCATTACTGCAGGTACAAACACAGGCATAACAGGTAAGATACTGTACAGCAGTACTCTGAAGTTACAGCGAGACCCTTCTAGCCTAGATGTTCCCCAGGCACACCGTGGGGTGTCCTTGGTGGGCGGGTACCTAGTAGTTTCACCGCTTTCGCGGGGCCGCGACTAAGTGGGCAGAATCACATGGTTTGTACCGAGTTCCCAACTTTTTTTGGACTTGCAGAGTGGCTGCGATATACGCAGCAAATATCAGGTTCCTTATCCCACAACCACCAAGCCGGTGTTGTTAAAATTTTCGACCACTCAAACATCGTAACGTGACCGGTCACCTTAGGAGAGCTTGTATATTTGTCAAAAGAACTCTGCACCCCCGACAATGGAGGACGGAGGCAGGGAGGTGAAGCTAGACACCGTCAAGCTGCAGCAGGAAGCAGCAGCTAAAGGTAGTCGACCTCCCAAGTTTTGTACGAATTGTATGATAGCACTTCGACTAAGGGTGGATCGCTGACCCCAAAACCGTAGAGGCGAAACTCAAGAAACAACAAGAACTGCGTGTCGCCCGAGCCGAAGCTCGACGCGCGAAGCGAGCCGCCAAAGCCGAGGCCAAGCAGGCGCGCAAGGCCAACGCCAACCGCGCCGCGAAATGGACGCCTGAGCGCAAGGCCCTGGAGAAGGAGAAGAAGCTGGCCAACCGGGACCAGAAGAAGGAGAAGCGCCGCAAGCGCATGCGTCTTCGCGCGGACAAGCTCGAGGCGCAGGCCAGGAAGCTGTTGGCTGAGGCGCAAAAGGCCAGAGCCAGGGCCGATGCCCTCGACGGGTTAAAAGAGGTACGTTATACATGAAACGAGACCAACAGGGTCGCTATACACAAGAAAAAGGACTGGCGGTTCTTTTTCTCGGCCTCGACTCGCTAACCTCCTCAACAGCAGGAAGAAGAAACGGAGAAGAAGCTGAAGCGCGATGAGGGCGAAGACCACACATCTCTCGACGAATCGGGCACGAGCGGAGACGAAGACGAGCCGAAGTCAGAAAAGAAGCAGAAGAAGGCAGAGGAGGAGGCAAAGCTGCATGAGAAGGCCCTAGATACAATCATGGAGCAAGAAATCGGTCCGTCCATCACGGCGAACGGAGAGCAAGCCGAAGACGACGAGGCCGAGAAGAAGCGCAAGCGGAAAGAGAAGAAAGCAGAGAAGCGGAAGCGCGAGGTCGAGGCCGAGGCCGAGAACGCCACTGCCGATGCCGCTGTCGCTGTAGAGCCTTCCACAGACGCGATGGACGTAGATCCCCAACCAGCAGCTGAGGAGAAGACTGAAACGCCTAAAACTAAGAACAAGAAGCGGAAGGTAGAACCTGCGTCTGACAACGAGGAGAACGAGACCGGGGCGGCAAAGGAGAAGAAGGACAAGAAGAAAAAGCACAAGAAGGAGCACAAACCCACCGAGGATGATGCTGCAGTAGAGGTTAAAGAGGAGGCTGCCGCTCCCGAGGAGCCACCGAAGGAGAAGAAGGACAAGAAAAAGAAGAAGTCCCAGAAGGAGTCCGCTGAGAAGTACGTGCCCGAGTCCGAACCAGCAAGCGCGCCGACGACGGCCAAGAATAGCGCAGCCAACGCTGACGGTGGTGAGCAGTGGAACGTCTCAGCCCTAGACGGCGACGAGAAGCGGAAGCAGAAATTCCTAAGGCTCCTCGGAGCCAAGAAGGCCAATGGTGGCGGCGCGTCGTCTGGCGCCGGTCAGACGACGACGGCCTCGGCATCGTCCAAGGCTGACATTGCCAAGGTGCAATCCGACCTGGAGCGCCAGTTCGATGTCGGAATGAAGATGAAGGAAGAACCGCATAGTCGCAGAAGAGGACTTGGAGCCTAAATGAGCTCGACTTCGCTCTCATGCGATATGAGCTATGTCCCATTCTGTATAAGGAGGCAACCTCGGACTAGAAGGTATCGGCGTGTTCTGCTCATTGCTAAAGATCAAAGGGGAAGGAGAATTGTGTGGAAGTTTACGAAGGCGGAGCTCAATTCTCGACTGGCAACTCTCTATGTCGCCAAGTATAGGCAAGCACGCGAAGCAGAGCACTAGATAAAGGGGGCACTACTATTCGGGATACCATAATTCAAAATCACACAGAAATCGAGATGCAGTTGTTCCGATTTCACTTGGTGGCTTTTCAGCATGCAGTGCCTGGGCATGCGATGAAATGATGTGATATTTCTGCTGCTCGCAAAGACTGGGCTGCGACAAATGTAAAAACGATCCCGCTCCTAAAACCACCACAGAGTTGCAACTTTTGTTACAGCTTCGGCAGCGTCATGGGTTGCTCTGTTTTAAACCATACCCCTGGCCCCTTTGAATGCTCGTAGAAGTAAAGCAGAAGCCACCGACAGTCCCCCAACTCCCGTCCAAAAGTGTTCGTGTGATCGCACTGACATGACTCGGACGGCTGGCCTGCCCGCTTGCTTTCTGCCTAAACTAGCTTTAGGCAGCTCAAAAAGCCACAGCTCGCCCAGCAGTTGTGTCCGTTCCGGACTTTTAAGGTTTATATACTGTAATGACGAACAATGGCGAACCACGAATTCGATCAAAAATCAGAAGAAGACGCGCGAGAGGACTTCGAAGACAAGGCCGCCGAATACGACGAAACCAAGCACGCCTACGATAGAGAAAGGAACGAAGAAGAAGATTAGCATTCGCTCTGCTTTATTCTGGTTTGTCTCACGACCGCACGGATTTGGAACCTGGAAGGGGAGGGGAGGAGGGGGACGGAAGAGAGAGAGAGCGGAAAGCTTTCCAACTTACCCAGCCAGAACGGCGAGATGGGCGACTTGAACACCTCCTTTTTCCGCTTCTTCACCTCCGTATCGGCCTTGCCGCGGCGGGCGTCCTGGTCCTTCTGGAACTTGGCGTTCCGCCTGCGCTGCTCGAGAGTCTGGGCCTGTTTGAAATTCGTTTCCCGTCGTTGGGAAGTTAGTTAGCAATGTGAAAAGATTGTACCTATTTGCCACTCCGTAACGCCGTAGCTTGGGGTTAAGGGCAAGCAAAGCACGATTGCGTACCATCGTGCTTTATGCAGTTTTACGTAGCCAGTGGGATGTATGTGATATGGATAGGAGGAACGCGTTGCGCGCGCGAGAGGTGTTGTGTCGGTAGCTATGGGCGGCGGCGCTGATCGGTTATCCAGGTGTACTGTATGTTCAAGCTTCGCCTTGCTTCAACGTGTAGACGGTGTCGGTAGTGGCGATTGATGTTATAGTAGAAGCCGCTGAGACACGGGCTCCCTATGTGTAGTAGTTGTCGTGCGATGTGCTGAGACGAGAGAAAGGCACGGATGGGCAAGCAAAGGTAGTTGAGTAAGTAGGGGAGGTTGGAATTAAAACGCCGTACGGAGGGAGTAGCTGCCTGCTTTATAGAGAGGAGATATTGTACTCTGAAATGCTGTGAAAACGAAAGGCTGGAATTTCTTCTAATGGTTTCTGAGAACAGATGGCCCCTTCAGCAGTTCTGACTCAACGACAACAAAGCACGATTGACTCCAAGCACAAGAGTTGCGGCCACGACACTCGTAATGATATATGTAACCAACAACCTCGGAGCTAACCTGGGATATTATTGGGACTTCTTGGAGTGGACATGTGTCTGTTGCAGGTCCAGGAGCGACGTACTGTATATGCACTGTACACCGTTCGGTTCGCCTCGGCGACGCCACAGCTGGGGGCAGCATTCTCACGTTAGCCACAGTTGACGACCTGAAACCTCAACTACCAAAATTATCAGGCAGGCTCCTGCAGTGTCTTCAGGAGATTGTCTTAAACTGACTATTGCCGTCAGATTCCGCGTCGTCTACAACTGTACATTTCGATATTAAGGGGGGTATCATAGTTGCAATGCAGTCCTTTTGTACCATGACCAAACCAGTCTCCTCTCTCTATCGCTTGACTTACGCATACTTTAATTACCGTCCAGATCATCGTTGTTATAGATACTCCCTCGAGCTAGCTAAAAATTCTGTTGAACCACTCAGAAAACGCATTCCTGCAGATCATCCGTTAGCCAGTGTCTTTGAAATTGACTGAGAGTGTCGACGTCTCATACCTCGGGGGTGCCGGGGAGTAGTTCTGGCAATAATCCTCGATTTCATCCAGGTCCCGCTGCAGGTCCACCTTCTCCGATGGCTTTATACTCGTCTTGTGAACTATCTTCCAGCCAAAGTAGAAGATGGGAAAGGCAGCAACGGTGGTATACCTAAGTATCAATCTTAGCAACACCGATCGTCTCTCGTTCAGGGCAAGAGTCGCAAATACTTACGAGAATAGGAAGCTTGCCACGTTCCATTTGCCCGGCAGAAACACAGTATACCCGCCCAAGAAGATGAACACGGTTGTAGCCACGAATGCGTAGTAAGCGGCGTACGGCTGGAGGTAAGCCTTATAGGGGAGTGAGTCCCGGCCGATGCCTTGGACTCTCATGGCGCGGTGAAAGCAGAGATAGGTGACACATATAACGCTGTAATTGATCAGTTGCGACGCGGTCATCAGGCTGACGAACCAGCTCAGGACGACCGCCGAGCTCTGGCTCACTTGCAGAAAGGCCAAGAGGGCGATGAGCAAGACGAAGAGGACGCAGTAGATGGGAACGCCTTTCTTGGTACAGCGGGCGAAGAACCTGGGCGCCTTCCCTTCAAGAGCAAGGCCGTAGAGCGATCGGGAGGCGCAATACACGTAACTGTTGCCGGCGGAGAAAGCGGCTGTCAAGACGAGCGCGTTCACGATATGCGGCAAGACGGGGATGCCCAGTCTGTTCATGGCAACGACGTAGGGCGAGGCCGCCGCGCCTGCTCTGCCCTCGGCGTAGGCAGCCTTGAGCTCAGGGTCGTTATATGGGACGAGAATACCAACGGCGAGCGAGCCGAGGCAGAAGAAGGCGGTGAGGCGATAAAAGACAGCGTTGAAAGCTTTCGGCAGGACACCGCGAGGGTTCTCCGCCTCTCCGGCCGCCATGGAGACATAATCGGGTCCGGCCACGGCCAGCGAGGCGAAGATCAGGCATTGGAGAAAGCCCTGGAACCGCCCGAGCGAGCCGGTACTGTACCACTCGGCAAAGGCCCCTGGCTCGTACCAGTACCGGAAGCCGAAGTGATCATGCTGCGGGTTGCCGCCGACCGCCACAATAAAGGTAAAGATGAGAAGACCCACGATGAGCAGTACTTTCCCCAACGCGGCCCAGAACTCGGCCTCTCCGTACCACTCGACTGCCAGGAGGTTGATGAGTGCATAGAGCACAATCACAATGGCAATGATACCACCAGTAGGGACAATGTCGCTCCAGTAGTGGATGATGAGATTGCATGCTGTTACCTCAAAAGGCACGAGAATGGCCTCGAATATGAAGAAGTTCCAGCCCGCTGCGAACCCAAAGGCCTCGTCCACATACCGTCCCGCAAAAGAAATGAAGGGCGATGAGATGGGCAAGTAAGTCACCATCTCTGCCAAGCAAAAAGTCACGGCGAGAATAACGGTACACCACAGACTGAAGGCGAGGAACAGACTGGCCGGGCCCCCCTGGATAAGAGCGGTGCCGATCGAGACGTAGAGCATGGTGCCAATTGTACCGCCGATACCAATCAGCTGGATATGTCGTGGCTTGAGCCTTCGATGGGTGCCGTCCACCTTGCCCACTTCGAGAGACTCGGCACGCTCCGTACCAGCCTTGCCATGGCCTGTTGACTTTGGCGCGCTGCTGCGCCTGTAGGCCTCTACGTCAGCAGCCATGACTGAAAGGGGGGCTGCGACAGGGTCAGACAGCCGCTCCGTCGAGATGAATCTGCAATTCCTGTGAGCATATCAGCAAGACGCTCTGCACCATTATCTTATGAAGATATATGTAAATATTTACTTTGCCTTGAAGACCCCGGCGGATGCGTGTCGGACAAGCAGCGAGAACAAGGCGTGGATATTGCAAGTTTTGTTTTAACAAAGGTGGGGCCAAGCCTCTGACATCACCCTACTATGTGAGAAGATGCTCGAGGGTTTCTGCGAGCGACGAACAAAGAAAGAACTCTTGTCTCGGGATAATAAGAGTATTGTCTAACTTGGCAGAAGACAGCCAAGAGACCAGATGATAGAAGATGGAGAACCTGGGTAAAAATGCCGTGGGCCTAGTCTAGTTCATCCTAGAAATAACTTTCCCCAGATCGTCTCCGTAGTGGTCCATACATATCTCGGTCCTATGCGAACCATCCATCTACTAGTCTAGCTTGTGTCCACTGCTTCTGGAAACAGGGTCTCGACTGTGGGAGTAACAGGATGATCCCAGTATCTTGTCTCGGCCGGCCCTGGAGCGGTTCCGGTCTGGGCTCGATGTGGTGACATCTTCAAGCTTCCTTGGGTTCGGGTAAGCTTGCTGGTAAATGGGCGGTTTCATAATGACTGACATCTAGGCGTATAGATGCCGACAGGGCAGCTAAAGCATGTGTAAGAGCGTAAGTAGGTATAAACCTGCAACCACCGGTCTCGATGCTAACGCTAGCCGCCAGAGCCCGCTAAACTAAGGTTAGGAAAATGTTCCTACAGCAGTACACAGAACCATCTATTATGTACTTTTCGATTTTTCACATGATGCGAAGCCGGCTAGCATGGCACCATGGATGACAAGCCTTAAGGGAAGGGTGGACCCATCTCATTGGATGCGGATCTCCGCGAGTAGGGAATCCTCTAACGCCCGACGAGAGCATGCAAGAGGCCGAGGTGAGATCTGCAAGCTCAGACAAGCTGCAAGTAGTCATATGAGAGACACGTACACTTATGTACGTACGTATGTAAGTAAGATGTCCCTGCAGGACACACCCTGACATGCCTGTCACACATAGGTTAGATCCTTATGAAAATGTAAGCCGTATGTATCATAAAACCACGAGGCTTCTCATTAATTGGAAAACAATATTGCCAAATATTCCAGAGCAAAATCGTTGAGATGCTCCTGTCGAGTTCCACGTGCTCATACGGTAATAAGAGGCACAACAATGTATGTTGGGATAGTCACCACGTGAAAACATGGTGAACCATGAGATTGTTGTGTTTTCTTAGCAGTTTAATTTTCTCCAAGCGAGCCGCGTTTTGCGAATAGAAAATAATACTATGGGGCCAGGGGGGTGCCTTAGTATTTACCTTAACCAAGTACCTATCGACAAGGGGGGTTGGGCCAATGGACTAAGGTTAGCGTGAGTCGGGAATCTGGATATTGGTGATAAAGTCAAATTCTATCAGGAGTCAGGACTCAATCCGCGCTTGCCTCGTGTAGGTTCCTTAGGACTCGCGATGAGGGGAAGGGGCTACCGTTTCTTCGCTCATCAGTGCCCGTCGTGGCCAAGATAAGCCTCTGGTCTAGGCCAGGCTGTGACTGTTTGGTAGCATAACGTCCTCATAGGAGTCGGGTTTAAGGATTGCTCTTGAAAGTTGAAGTCGCGTGCAGACGTAGAAGTGCGACCCGCTCATCCCTTGCACGTTGCAAGGATGCAAAATCTAGCTTCGCAGCTAGCCTCACTTAGCTTCAACCTCGGCGAACTAGCCGCCCTAGTGACTGGGTGACTGTGTATGCTGTACTGTACTGTGTAATAACCCGATACTAGACAATCTTGGCGAGTTATGGCATAAAGCTGGAGTATCGTCACTCATTGTCCTATCGCAGAGCGAGAGCTCGACACCTGGTCGCCCTTTGAACTAAATAAAAGGGCAAGTCTGCCCGTGAGCGCATGGCTGACAGCGTTACTCACGTCTGCTGCAAAATCCTTCGATTGAAAGAGAATCCCCAGTTCCTGGCTTGTAAACCAGCTTGCTCTATCCATGTTACCAGATCCGAGAACAACCCATTTGTCGTCAACCATGGTCAGCTTCACGTGGGAGTGTATGGGTCCCTCGGGGACCTTGAGCTCCTGGTTTGCTGGGAGCGGCTGGAAATAGAACACTTCTAACGATCCAAGGTGAGGATGCTGAGATTCCAAATCAAAGATGGCATTTGAATCATGGTTTGCGCTTCCTGTCGATGGTTTGGCGGACCGTCTTTGACGGTTATTATAGAGCTTGATGAAAGAGCGCAGACACCACGAGGTGGTAGTGCCGCTGGTAAGCAACTGTTCCAGCACCATCATCCCTTTGCTTGTGACAACAGTCACGTCGACACCGCGGTCAAGCGCTTCAAGCAAAGCATCGACGACAGCTGCGGATGTCAGGTTCGGTGTCTGCAGGTATATTCTATTCTGGGCCATGTCAAAGAGGCTCAGGATAGCACAGTTCAGGGGTGTTGGCGGTGGGCACGGTTGTGTCTGCCATGGGAAAGGGCGAAACCGGGGGTTGCGCTGATGAGATGATGGAAGGATGACTGTTGGCACAGGGCCACGTCGTAGCGGCACGAAGCAGTGAGCCGGGCTTTGGATGGAGGTCAAACCAACATTATGGGTGTCAGCAGCTCTATCTAGTCGTCGACGGGCGTCGTCGGCTACTGCTAATTGTTTCCTGACATCTTGGGATTGACCCCAGACGCCTTGGTAAAACCGGATCAAGCCGGATACGGCATCGCCGGTGAGTTCGACACAGCATTCTAGCCAGGGCTCCCACGAGACATTGCAGCTGGGGAGCCATGCCCTTTGGCGATCGATGATGAGAAACTTGGGGTGCATGACACTGAAAGGCAGAAAGAACAGGCTCTTGACTTCCAAGCTGATGAGGCCGGCCTCCAGTATCTTGGGATCGGGTAAGCCCAATTGAGACACCCATTTTGAAGGAGGGTAGGTATATCCCTCCCTCGAGCATGGGTGAAATAGTTTCTGGAGGAAGGACCGAGATGAAAGACAAATGCGGATTTGCAGTGGCGACAGGGCCTCCTGGCTGCGACAGTAGTCTTGCCGTAACCTGGCGAGCTGTTCGAGGGTGTCTCTCAACGCAGTGAGCGTACTTGACGGCGCCCAGAAACAAGTGACCAGAATCACCTCTTCTCTCGCCTGGAGAATCGCGGGAAGTAGAGAGTGGGTGTAGATGGATGCACCCGTGCCTAGCTCGAAAGAGCGCGGATGCGAAGTAGAAGCCAACGAGTAAGGATCTGAGCGAGGATAAGCAGGAAAGTCTGTGGAGCAGTTAGAGCTCGATTCTTGCATCGCAGTTATCCATGACGCTTGGAAGCGGCTTAATGAACTCATTCTACTACGGTACTCTTCGCGACAGCAGGTAGGCGATGGGTCATGGCACGGCAATAGAACGTAGGAGAGAGGCCAGATGCCGGGTCGAGCGCAAAATTGAAAGCGATCTAGATAGGGAACGCAGCAGCTAGGCGGTGATGCGGTAGTGGCAGTACGAAATAATAACTATAATCTATGCGAGTTCTGAGTGCCTGGGCTATTGCAGTTGAGTGCTATGCGGGAAGCGGGTACAGAGCTGATGACGACGTGTCAGGCGCGATGGATGCATGAGACTCGAGCGAGGTTGAACGACCTTAGGCTAGCAGCTGCTGACGGGGTCTGGCAGGTGATATTACAGGTGTGGGCCGCTTGTGCCGTCTGTCGCCGTCTGTAGCAGTCATTGTAGTAAGGTTAATCACCTGCAAGCAGTGGCACACGGAAACAGAAAATCTGACATCGGCATTGCTCATGTCGATCGAGCAGAGATGCTCTCTACGCTCTCACCCTACTTATGCTGACAAGTACATGTACTGCTTGCAGTATGAGCCTAAGGTTAAGAAAGTCCCGGCCTGTTGTCGGGTATTATGCCGATGCCCTTGCACACCCAACATACCATTTAATTCTAATGAGTAGCAGCCTCCTTTGAGCTTCAAAGCCGCCTAGGCCGCCCGAGCTTCACTCAAGTTGATGCTTTCGGGTTGACTGATATAGGGTAGTAGAACAGCTCCTTCGGGTCGAGCTTCGCCTTGAGCTGTTGCAACCTGGGCATGCTCTGACCCCAGTACATCTTCTGCGCCGCTGTCCGATTCAGGGAAAGATCCGGGTAGTTGATATACATGCCCAGTTCAGCTGCCGGGAAGGCCTTGCTTGTTGCTGCCGTCCACTCGTCTACCAGCTGGATGGCGTCCTCCGGGATAGCCTCTGCCGTCGACCGATAAAAGAACTGCAAGATGTACAGCTTGTCGCGGTGCGCATACGACGATACCGAATGGTCTGCGTTCCAGACTGCCGAGTGTTTGCCTCCTTGCAGGTCGAGCTGGAAATACCAGGCACTCGACACGTTCTTGGCGTGGTCAAACCAATAGTCGACAAAGCTCTGCGCGGCAACTCCGCTGAGTCCTTGGAGCTCCAGGCTTTTGCCATAGAACGTCTCTTGCTGCAGTCGACCCGGGTAAGTAAGTACGGACACTGCCTTCTCGGGCTAAAGGGGAGACATACCTCGTTATGAGGGTGTGTCTGGTTAAGACTCATGGTCGCGAAGTGTTGCAAGCTTCCGGGCCAGTCTGTTGTTCCCGATTGTAATATCTTCCCTCCCGTTTCATTCAGCAGTGGCGCCAAGGCAGCTTGGAGACCCGTCTTGTTGCCGTGGTAAACTCCCTCGAGCTGGGTATTCCGCTGTGTCCCGACGACGCGCATGTTCAGTTCGGCCGGCATCGTATGTAGGGTGTAGTTTTGCAGCGCTTCCAGCCCGGCCACGGCGCTTTCTTTACTCAGCGGGAAAGTGGCGACGAACCAGGTCAAGTTCGCCGGGGGTGCAAATGTCTTGAGCTCGAACGATGTCACAACTCCGAAGTTCGATCCGGCGCCCAGCATGCCCCAGAAGAGGTCAGGGTTCTCATCGGCAGAGCAGTGGACAAGGGTTCCGTTTGCCACAACGACGTTCAAGCCAGCGATCCAGTCGAGCGCGAGTCCGTGCGTATGAGAGCTCAGCCCGAAGCCACCATGAAGTGCATGCCCCGCGATGCCAACCCTGTATGACTGATTAGCCCATAGCGATGCGTCGTGGCTATGTCACTTACCCAGGACAAGTGCCATGTGCGATGGCACGTTTCCCCTGTGCCCATAGCTCTACGGCAAGGTGTCCCAGCCGCGTGCCTGGCTCGACCGAGGCGATGTTGGTCTCGGTATTCAGCTTGACACCGTACATGCGGTCTAGCTGGATGACGAGATGTCCGTCCTCGCCTCCCAGCCCATAAGAGCCGTAGCTATGGCCACCACATTTGGGTGTCACCTTATATCCCGCCCGTGCACCGCAGACGACGGCACTCTGGATCTGTTCCGTCGATGTGGGGACTGCCACGACGTCGGGCTTGTAGGGCAACAAGGAGTTGAATGGTCTCGTGTCCAGCTCCCAGTCCTTCGAGTCTATATCGTCAATAGGTGTGCCGGCCTGTGCCAAACAGTTTGCCAGGATGGCGCGCTTGTTCAGTGCCGCTGCCTGCGACAAGCCGGCTAGGAAACCCAACCCGAAAGCCGCCGCTCGCATCTTAGAAGTCTTGAAAATTAGCCGACAGTGGTTCTTGCGATTTGATGCTCTACAACAAGACCGGAAACAGGCACCTTTTCAATTCCTTTGCTTCGCTTTTACGGACGCGCCAGGGCTCGCGTCCTTACTCGTCGGAGATTACGAGCCGCACCGCAACATCATCTCACGGGGTAGTGAGTGTGGCCATACTCAAGGCAGTAGGGATGAGCGCACTGCGCTTCTGACGGTAGTATACTCCGATCAATTAATATCCATTCGGCCTTAATTCTCCCCCACGGGAATGGTTTCACCATCTACGACCTTTTGTCCTTGGGGTTTTGTAGACTCAATCGAGGTGCTGGGCTGGCGCATGGATAGCGACGCGTTCGATTTACTTCCCGGTCTCACTCAACTCTTGACACTACCTCTATCGAGTTCGTGGCCAAAGGTAGAGAGAGCAGCCTGTTATTGGCCTGGGGGTGAAAAGCGGTCGACTTGGCATACAGCCTATACACTTGAGAATCAGGTCGGCAGTGATATGCGCGGCGTCTATGCTGTCGCATCAACAGCCGCTCAACGCTGATCTGCGCAACCCCTTGGCGACATCACGAGGCCCTGGATGTAAGCATATTACCACCAGGACGGGATGAGACGCCGCTTCGGTAGATGGTTGTGGCTACGCTGATAGGATTGCACACGATATCGCCCTATCGTCGTCTCTTCTTTGACAACGTCGCTCTCGTCATTGTACCAACAACCATGGCACCGGCCAGGGGCGCCTCGACCACCCCCCCAAGTCAACATAATTCAATCATATCCTTGATTACCGGTCCTGCCAAGGTCACGATTAAGCTTATTATTTGGGCTCTTGGCTGACACATCACACAAGGAGCTAGCCGCTGACCAACCCGGTCGGATGGCTGATGGGTGTCTTGTGGTGTATGCAACTCGCAGGGGAGGGATATTACCCGGCATTAGCAGCACTGAGCTGAGATCGTCAAATCTCGTTAAACGTGGGGTTCATCCATCTGGGGATATTACCGGGCGGCTTGTCAGATATTATAGCACGGCTTTCATTCCGTCAGCAAGAGTACAGTAACCAGGCAACACGAGTATTACCCTACTCTCCTAACCTTACAGTATAAGCCACTTAGGTTAGGTTAGGTAAGGTCATTGCCTTTTGCTGCTCTCTATTTACTGCTGTAAACTCCTCATGTGACCATGTGCTCCACATAACCACGGAGCGAGCCTGGAAGAGACTTCATCATTATTGTATATATTGTGAGTGTCATTCGCGCCGAGGAACCGCAACGCTCAGCAAGCTGTAAGACGAAGGGGCATGGAAGAGTACTTAAGTGTCAAACTAGGTAAGGTAGACCATCCTCAATCTGGTCGGCGGGTGAATGTGTGCTGCCGGCCTACAACAGCCCAGCAGTAGTTACATCATTATATGGGGCCCTGTCAGCTGGGTGGTTTGGAATCTTTGGACCCCATCTTTCCAGTGTTTCCACCCATCCGACAAGCGGGTGGTACAATCGGGAAATAGCTCCGGGGGACTTCCCATTTTGCACTCGCGGAAGCAGCCTCAAGATTACGATTTCTATCCTGACGCTGCGCCTTTCCCTGAGACTAACGTGTTTCTGCTATGATGTACACGGTCCACAGTCCGCAATCCACCGGGAGGAGCCGAAATCTGCTTCTTCCACAGCTGAATCGAGTATGGGCCTTGGGCTGCACATAGCCGTGAGTTCCATGGTTTGCATGGCTTCGGTCGTCGGCCGCGGTGACGTGAAGGCGCCGAAAGGCAGCATGTAAGTGCGGGCAGCGCCTCATCGTCCCCCCCTCATCTTCTGGTGCGATCTTCATATTTTATTGCTGCCCCCCGCCAGCCTACGATCGTTGTGTGTGTTTGTGTTTCTTGGCCGAACAAGACAAGGGAAAGCGTGGAAGACCAGATCAAGTCTCAAGATGCCGTCGCTCAGTCACCTCATTCTCCCGGCGCTGCTGGGCCTGCCAGCTCACGTGTTGGGCGCCAACCTGCTGGCCTCGCACTATACTGGCAAGATCTACTCGCTGTCGTTCGACAACAGCACGCTGAAGATTACTTCGTCGACTGGCGGTGCCGGCATATTGCCCGCATGGCTCGGTATCGACCCCAACGCCAGCGTTAAGACTGTGTACTCTGTCGACGAGAGCTGGTATGGCAGCGGCACCCTGGCCTCCTTCACTGTGGGATCGAATGGAGCCTTGACGCCGGCGGCGAAACGCTCCACGTCCGGAGCCAGCGTCCATGGCAGCCCGTATGCGAATTCCAAGTTCTTCGCCACGGTAGAATAGTACGTGAGATTTTTTTTCCAAGCCTGGCTATGGTGACACCTGTCGGGGCCCTTGTTCATAAAACTGACAAATGTGTCACAGTGACCCTTCTACTCTCACCACCTACACATATCCGTTCAAGGACGGCAGCCAGCCCCTGCAGAAGCTGAAGTTCACCATGTCTTCTCCGGGTCCCAACCCGCGCCAGAATGCGCCCCACCCGCACGCTGCCCAGGTCGACCCTACGGGCAAGTTCTTGATCGTGCCCGATCTGGGCGCCGACCTGATCCGCATCTTCAGCATCGACGCCAACAGCGGATACCTGACGGCCTGCAACCCGGCCCAGACGGGAGCCGGCGACGGACCGCGCCACGGCGCCTGGTGGGCGCCCACCAGCGGCTCGACCCAGGGCCAGATGCTGTACACGGTCAACGAGCTGGGCAACTCGGTGACGTCGTGGAGCGTCGCCTACCCGCAGGGCGGGGGCGGCTGCATGACCCTGACCAAGAAGCAGACTCTCCCTTCGTACAAGGCCGGCACCACGCTCGCGAGCGGGTCCAAGGCGGCTGAGGTCCAGGTCAAGGGCAACAACGTGTACGTGGCGAACCGCGCCGACCAGACCTTCGGCAACCAGCAGGACTCCCTCGCCACGTACCAGATCGACCCCAGCACCGGCCTGATCTCCTGGGTCGAGGCCACCAACGCGCACGCCTGGTTCCCCCGCACCTTCCAGATCAACAAGGCCGGCGACTACGTCGCCGTCGGCGGCCAGACGAGCAGCAACGTCGCCATCATCAAGCGCGACCCCGCGACCGGCAAGCTGGGCGACATGGTCGCCAACATCCAGGTCGCCACGCCCGGCCAGGCGCAGCAGGAGGACGGCCTCAGCGCTGTCATCTGGGTCGAGTAAAGTGAAAGTGTTACTTACAACACAAGCCCCGACCCAGCAGCCCAGCCCAGCCCCCTTCCATTCGGTTTTTTTCGCCGGACACATGACGACCACAAGGGAAATTGAAACTTGTCAAACATTTTTTTCTTCTTTTGCTACTGCAAAACTCATGTATATACACCACTCAGCAGCAAGTAGATTTTGAGACTATAATATGACAATCTGTTCCATCCCCCCGCCCTTATCCGTAATTCCCAAATCTAAATAAAACCTGGCCCCGGGAAATAAAAGCAAACGAGACCTATCTATTTCTTCCACCTATTGAATGAATCGAACTCTCTGCGGTCGGCCCAATGCGATCCATTGCAAAATTGAAGTGCCGCACGCAGTCTGTAGAACAGGATCGACAGCGTAGTCTAGAGCAAATTTTGGATATAATGAAGGAGACCGCATAAGGTATCGCCTAATGAATCTGAAGATTATTGGGTCGAAAACATCAGCGGCTAAACGGACCGTAAGAGATGGAGGGTTGAGCCCAAGTACATTTACTCGATATTAATAAAATGTCCGCTCGGCTGGGGGCGTTTCACCCTGGAGTTTATAACGACCGACGGGCAGATTCCGGCACGCAGACTCCGGCAAATTCTTCACAAGAATTAAGCACCTTGGACCGGCACCTGGTTCGTCCTTACTATCACTATGCTTCTGGGCAAAGCACCTGCAGCAGCTGTAGGTAAGACTAGTAGGCCAAACCTGTCATGAACATTTGATACGCCATACAAAGGAGAGACAGCACCGATGAGCCTTTCTTTCAGATGTTCATCACATTTCTGCTTCCCTCCCGATGCTTTTACCCTTCTGAGAGGTACGTTATCAGCAATCATACGCGAAGCTCTGTGTAACAAATACGAACTCCCACCAGGGAGTTAAAGAGATATACATGTCTTTTCCCGTTGATTCCCATTGCCGCTCTTGTTGACCCCTCTCAAACGCCTAAACCGGATATTAAAAAAAGATAGAGAGACCACCGCGCAGAATCTACACCGTTCCGCTGATGCTTAGTTCCCGTATCTCTTGCAGAACTTGCTCCACCCTCTGGTCCAGGTCGCCTTGTGCGTATTGCTCTCTAGTATCGGCATCAAGGTATTGTTGCACCTGGGCCATTCTGCTGTATGCTTCGGCACAGAATCGAAGCTGGATTTTGACAAGGGCCTCGAAGCTAGGATCCAGGTATGGTACTCGCATATCAATCAACTGGGGTAGTTCGCTCGATAGCTGTTCGTTGAGTTGCTCGTAGGCCGCTTTGGCCATCTCCATTTCCTTCTCTGTCCGAGGTAGTTTTGTGACGTCCTTATCTGGTTTCTCGGCTAGCTTCTTCACCTTCGCTCGGAGCGCATCGTAGTCGAGAAGTTTATGGCCACGTTTCTTGATACCTGTACAGTTCATTAATTCATGCCCGACGTATTAGGAGATCGGGCATTTTTCCGGGTGGCATACATTCGTTTACGTCTGGAAAGTAGGCGCAGAACCGGCTAATCGGCTCTAAGACGGTCGTCCTATGATTCTGTCAGATGATGCTAGAAAGGGAGGCGGTCATGTCGTCGCACCTGTATGGCCCATCCAAGGCCTTGATGGTCTCGGCGTCGAGATCTTCTACAGCTTGCTTGTAGCTTCTGCTGACTCCGTCCTTAGCGCCCGCATCGCCATAGAAGGCGTCTATTGTTTCGGCTATCCGCATCTGCGATGCCGTCATTGCTTCGCTTCCGTCAGCCATGGGTTTGGACGGTCTGTGGTCTCGAGCGACCGGAAGGGGGACAAGCCGAACCTCGTAGCGAATCCAAGTATCCTCTTGCCTCCTTCTGTAAGCGTAGTGCTGCAGCCTCCATAGTCCGGAAGCGCCGCTCTTCGACTTCATAATCTCGGTCGTTCGTCTTCTCGACATGGCCGGTCTTCATCATCACCTGCGTCGTCGCGCGATTGACATTCTTCTTGAATCCTGGATGTTGCAACCAAGGTTATTAGCAACTTGACATCCAAACGCGAGCTAAACACGCAAGCTAACCCCAAGCTAGCCCCCCAGGTCGTTCGATCTACCATGTTAACATACCTGCCCACGACATGGTTGAGGTGTTGGAGCTCTAGGCTCTACAGTAGATTGAGGTATGTTCGATTGATGCTTCAATTCTGATGCCTTATTCTAGTCGGAGCTAGGCAGAAGTTGCTAGATAGGGACCCAGGTAGCTAAGTTGTGCTGCTGTGCTGCGGTGTAAACAATGTAGGAGATGGTGGCTCGGTCACTACTGGCGATATGAAAAGCGGAGGGAAAACTTGATTGTCGAAGAGCTATGGTGCTGATATCTTGGTAGGCAGTTTACCAGTTGTGAGATGGGAATGGTGGTTGCGTGGCTTAGATTTCCTTGTAGCTTGAACAGAGAACCTGACCTGATGAGCGACGTCAGCGAGGGGCTGCGCCCAGGAAAAGTACATGTACGCTTCAACTTGAAGCTAAAATGATGGATCATCTTACTGTGCCAGATACTGTAAGCAACTTCACAGCAGTACGGCTGTACACGGTATATGCATATGCTACTCGTATGTACTATCCTTGCTGTATCTCCAGTACATACATACATATATAATATGTTCAATTACTTGAGCTTGACTTCTTGTCTATCAGATCCTCACCTTTCTGCTGTATGGGAGTCAACGCTTTGCTTTCGTCTCGCTAGCGTGGAGGGCAGCGCATTCGTTTTTGTTACTCTTCTGTTGTAGATTCCCTTCAATTTGGCCCGATGCCTTTCCCTCGCTTTCTGGTCATCAGCATCGGCAACCAAGCCCCGTATCTTGAATCTCTGCACTCGGCCGGCCACGCTGCCCTCTCGGCCGTCCAGAAATATCTCCATCCCGCTCAACCCCCCTTTACGCGCGAACGATATGGCAAGCGCCAGTGCATGGCCTCGTCGAGCCAGTTGTTCACTTTCCTCCAGAGCCCGACCATGATGAACAACTGCGGCCCCTGGGTTGGCACCGCTTGGAGGGAGATGCTACAAGCACACAACCTGGAGCCATCGCAACTCGGCCTGGTCATCATCCACGACGAACTTGAAGCCGCCTTTGGCCGCGTGCGAACGGTCAACTGGGAAGCAAGCCCTCGCGGTCACAACGGCCTCAAAAGCATAAAAAAGTGCTTGGATGGGCCCAAACAGCCCCTCGACCGATGGAAACGTATCGCCGTCGGCATCGGTCGACCCGAGGAGCGGACACCGGATGTCGTGTCCAAGTACGTCCTGAGCAACATGACACCTTCCCAGAAGTCGAAAATAGATCGAGAAGTGGCACCACAGGTAGCCAGTGCGTTGCAGCAGCTGCACGATGCGTGGGTGGAAAATAGTGAATCGATTTAACACTCCCGCTTGTGGATTCTCTCTCCATCCGTTTTCCTCCCATGTCCCTATCCAGCCGATGGCGCTTGCTATTCTCTCCCATGCGGAGAGGTATTTGAACTAACACGTAGGATGATGGAAAGCCGACATACCAGTTCTGCCGTTCGTCACGGGAGAGCCAAGAGCTGTGTTGGCCCCGTTCCACAGCATCGCCTGTAAGTATCAAGCATCGGTTTATTGAAGCCTGTCTCCGGTAAGCGGCTCGACGGGAAATATGCTTTTTTCAGATCACCAATGGGCCAACGCAGACTATTTCAGTTGGCATGTTGGGCGGTGCGGATATAGTCTATGATTTGCCACTTCAACTTCTCGTTCTCCTGCAATTCTCTGCCTGTTTTGGGCCAAATTTCTCGCAGGACCATGCCCATGAGAGTTTCCACACTCGCATTCCCCCTGGCAGAACTGATATCAGTTTCAATCAGGATTGAAGAGGTAGCTGGGCATTGGTTGGTCCATCCTACACTTCTCATAGGAACCTAGGTTAGTGCCTTGGGCTGGCCATTCCCTCGCCTACCCATCTTGGTTCCACAACTAAACATTTTGATTTACAAGTCATTGGGATGAGACAGAAACCTGCAACACCGTTATCGATGTTGTAAGTCTTGCAAATATAAACGGATCACAGCCAGGAGGTTTGTCAGTGAAAAGAGTCCAAGCCAATGCCTCCTGGTGAACTCTCTTTTCTATCGACAAAGGGGTCAATGCCAACCAGATCGGCCAAAGCCATTATACAAATATGAGCCGAGCTTGATGGGACGCCGGTAGTCCGGTGTGTGCTGCAGGCTGCGCCTGCCCTGAGTGACTGTTACAATATAGTATGTGCCAAGGGGCCACTAATGTTCTTTTGTGAAGAAGGTGCTATCCACTGTCTTTAAGGCTGCATCTGGGAGAGTAAACCTGATCAGTGATTCACAAGAAAGTTCCCAAGCACTTCAAGTATCCTTGATCCTTTAACATAGACTAACCCAAGAAGCAAAAGCGGAGCACGTGTAAAGAGAGAGAGAGGGAGAAAGAAAGGGAGGGAGAAAGAGAGAGAGAGAGAGAGAGAAAGAGAGAGAGAGAGAGAGAGAGAGAACGAAGAGAGACCTCGGGCTGTTGGTGAATGGTCATTTGGTCATTGAATGGTTGCAATCTTAGGAGGCTTGGGTATAAGTCCAAGTTACTATCGTGAGCCTGGGAAGCCATTGGGTATTGGTGATCGGCTCCCCAGCAACCAAGAACTCCTATTCTCGGCGGCTTGCAATGATGTCGTCGTCGAGCCTGTATGAACTGTAACACCTCCAGCTTTCCACTGTTCCTTCCTAGCAGCCCTACCTTCCACCTCAACCTTTTTTTTTCAGAAACGTCAACAGTTCCTCCTCATAAGCATTCAGATGGAACACTAGAGCACAGGGCCCTCTTACATGAACAGAACAGCCTCCAGGTGAGTGAGCGAGGTTAATTCAACATGGAATGCCCTGCCTCTAACAGACATTCAGAGGGACGAAGAGGCTGTTGTTTTAAGACTCGGCGTCATCTCCTCGTTGCAGTACACTGGCTGGAACATCACAAGCCTCCACCGAGCCTTTGCGTCGCCATCTTGAGCACATTCTGGACAGAGAAACTTCAACCGGGTATAGGAGACATTATCACGAGCAAGCCAGTCTCCGTGCCGAACCACTACCTTTAGCAACTGCAATCCGGATCCCCAATTCCAACCTTGCTCAACCTTGCTGCAGCAGAAGCTTGCCACTAGCTGGCCACCCACGCTTGGGTCTGGCCACTCATATCAGAAACTCGGACAATTACTCCCAGGAGGTCAAAGTTGCAAGGCAGCCATGTCCTTGAAGCTGCGAGACGTGCACATTACGGCGTGCTGCTTGGTGGTGGACAATGTTATCGACGTCCGCCAGCGCCTCGACCGTACCGCTCAGGGCTGGGAAGAATCTCCAGCTCTACTAGACTCAACCAACATCCAAACAGCCAAGAAAACATGCATTTCGGACGAAGATAGAGAATGCATTGAGGAAAGTGAAAGCATTGTGCTAGCTCATTTCGACCTTCAGAAGGTCTTCGAGACCCGGGATATTTTCGCCTTGCACAGCCGCGGCGATGCCGACATCCCAGCGCTGCAGTACACACAATCTCTATTGCAGGCTATGTCGGCCATCGAGGAGGGGCTTAGCAACTGCATCGAGAAGCTTAAAGAGAATCAGAAGAAGTTGTACAAGTCTTACAAGCCGCGACGGAAAGGTTTGCGCTACCGCGTCTCCGGGCTCCGTTATGCCAAGAGCGCCGACGAGGACACGATGGACGGTTGGGAAGCATTACCCGCAGGTTATGCCGCATGGGCGCAGTTCAAAAAGGAGAACCCGCGCTTGGCGGACTTCTGGCGGGGGGACTCGTGGTTGGAACCATGGTCGGAATGGTAGATACTTACTTGCAAGGTATCCCATGACGTAGTCCAGTCGCAGACAAGGCCGGAGATAGTGTTCGGATTTGTGGGCACATATCTAGCATTCGGGCTAATGTACTTACTTCTATTGATATTCATGGTTGACAAATAGTCTACCAAAGAGTATCGCAGATGTTAAAGGGGGCCATGATATCATTGAGTTGTCATGAAATGTCATGAAATGTTTATGGATATCCATTCGGAGTCCCTCCCCAGAAGCCGCTTTAGTAGAATCAGTATCCGGCAATCGCTTGTAAGACAGCATTGGTCAAGAGATAGCCAATATCGCAACTGTGGTTTCACTATAGTGTGTTTTGATACACAAGAGATCGCATGTGCAAAGAGCGCGATAGGACATGTGGGAGCGAGTGTGTCGAAAAGAAAGAGTCAGGTCGAGAGACATCCAGAGTTCGAGACTGCCTATCTAAGGTTACCTCCTCTCTCCCCCTTGGTTAGCTGCAACTTCCCTCTCTCGTGCTTTCTTATCTCACTTCGTTCCCTCTCCAAAATCCTTGCCGCGGGTGCCGCAGCGCAATATATGCAGGGCGCCTGCAGGGTAGTGAAGAGGAATTCTTTTCTGCTGCTGAAAGGGTGTCCGCGGCAACTTATAAGCGGTTAGGAATGCATGGGATGTATGTACTTACTAACCTAAGCGAGGACGACGATCCTGAAGAGCAGCCGAGAATGTTTTGGGGAAGAAAGATAAGTTATGTCCAGATATTAGATAGATAGAGGAACTTGAAGGATGCTTACGTAGCGATCCCTCTTCCTCTTTTGTTGCCAAGTAAGTACTAAGTTGTGGATAAAGTGGCGTGTCTGTGAGTGCGTGGCGTGCGTGCGTGCGGCGCAGAAATACAATACAGACTCTGCCCCTTTTCTCGCATTAGATACATTATTTGAGAAGACTACCAAGTAAAGGTCGGCACCGATAATGTAGGTTACCAGTTTGGTCCCTCGGACTCCTTACTTGCCTGCAGGAAATGCAGCATTTGCAGTTTGCCTACGAGGGGGTAGGTAGGTACCTATTCCTTGGGCTAGGTTAGAAAGGAGCGATCCAACGAATGGAAACCGGCCGAAGGCCTGTACCTTGGTCCTTAAGTAAGTATGCATTGCAACCCGTGGCACGTGGCACGGGGAGATATTCCATTGATGATATCCAGTCGTTGCCCGGAATCCCCCTGAACGGGGCTTACGTAATCAGAAGCTGAATATGAAACTTTTTCTTCTCCTTGACCGGTGCGAGCCGCCGCGATCCAAGTGGTGAGTGTGAGTGAGCTTCTTCGAAAACTGGCACTACCTTATCTAACCTGGGCAGTACAAGTAAGTTTGGACCGGGACTCCGGGAGACTGACTCTTTATTTATTTACGGTGTATTTGAGGCTTTCCGGGTAGGTAAGGTAATAACACCGCGGGACGAGGTAAGGGGACCGGGAAAAGGAAAAGGGAACGCTTCCGAATAATGAGTAAGCCGGGTGTTGGTTGTGAAAATTGAACATCTACTGTGGAGGCCCTGGAGGGAGGTATGCCATATCTAATTAAATGACAAGGCCTGTAGTCTAGATTCTGGAGTCTAGACTACATAGTACAATCAGTCCAGTCTAGGCGCAGGAGGAAGGAAGACCAAACAATGTAAGTACGTAAGTGTGTTAGGTATGAGATACCAGGTTCAACAGCCACATACAGCCCCTTTGGTCAAACTGCATGGAAACCAGCTACTTTGTAGATAGTTATGGCATGACCAGTCCCTCGCAGCGCGGGATAACAGAAATGATAGACCCTATCGAAGTCATCGAAGTTGGTTGTTACCTTGATACCTTACGTAGGCACTATTTGGGCTTGTAACTGTAAAGTGGCTGGCTGCATGCCAGGTATGTAAGTATGTATGCTGGTCTCCCTTCCGTTTCTTCAAACTCTTACCATGCCTGGGCCGGGCCTAGTTTCACTGTTCCAGGTATCATTGGGGTAAACCGTCCGGGTACTACCCCCGTGCCGCGAATCGCAAATTGCGACCGTACCGTGACACTAGATAACGGCACAAGGATATGGAGTTACATTAGCCTGCAGTGCAAGCCGGGGTAGTATGTTTTGTCAGGTCAACTCCCAGTGTAACTACCTAGGTTAGGTTTGAAGTAGGGTTGATAGAAGATTTGAATAATATTCTCAAACCGTATATTCAATCACAATTTCATCACTCCTTGTTCGATACTGGGGGAGAGTCAGAGAGTCGAGACCAAGATTCTCTTCTTTTTGTCTTTGGAACTTGGCACTTCGAAGGAGCTGGAGACCTTCAAAACGGGGAAATGTGCCATGCATGCAATATCACAGCCACCAAGGTAAAGTACCTTAGGGTATACTAAGATCTTATGTGCAGCTTTTGAGTGAGTTACCGTGTCACCCTGTACTTGTACCTGTGTAAGTATCTTACCCTGCCCTTCTTATCCGAAGATAACGCGTTTGCTCGAATTACCAAAGCGGCACGCACTGTTAGATAGTTAGTGATACTCGATGGCAACGTGCAGCTATCTAGTCTAACAGGCAACCAACTACATTTTTTTCATCAGTCTAGATTTGAGAAAAAGTTACCTGGATAGAGTCTTGTTTGCTTGTTGTTCTCCTCCAAGCGCCCCTCACCTCGGAAGGATGAGAGTTGGCGTCGGCCCTTGGAGTTCTAACCTTTTTTCACAAGACGGAAATGGCGTGGTCTTCCTTGCGAATTTTCAAGTTAGTCGCATTGAAAGCCCACCAGCTGTGCCTCACTTGCACATACATATATACATACAGGTAGGTGGCTCCTATCTAATGTAACCATGGCCTAGACTACAATGTGCAACTCGAAAAACATCTTGAGGGCAGTTGGCCAAATTCCACTGCTCAACAACACCGTGTTTTCCCCATGTCTCGGGCCAGCTTGCAGTTGGGAAATCACATGTTGCCCATCAGTAAGCTCCCGACTCTGTATGCTACTGACAATTTTGACATAATCAGAAGTACAGCATACTGGTACTCTTCAGGCACATAATGTAATCCCGTCTTCTCCTGGACTAGTACTATTCTAGTTCTAAGGCTTAGCCCAGACTCGGGTCCCCATCTGTTCCTTCCTTGATAGTGTCTGGAACCCATGCAAATTTGTTTTCAGCTAGCTTCCAGCGGTGACGTATGTGGTATAGGTATCCAGTATGGCTTGGTCGAAATACAACAAGAAAACCGTTGCTTGGTTTTTTAGTTGTACCCTGCAAGCAGTTTGTAGAGAATTTGCCCCTTTTACGGGATTGTTGATGGCCTGTTGTGTATTTGAGTTTACTACGCCACACAATCACCATGATATGCCGTTGGGCCGTACAAAATAGAAGTTGGTAGACAATCATCTCAACAGCATGTGAGCCTTGAAGTAGATAGTATTTGGCAGGAAAGAAGCACCCAGGCACGTGCCAGGCTGCCTTTGTGTTTGTTCTCTTGACGGGATCGATGATCAAATCTTAATGCTGTCTCTCGGCATCATCCATCGCTTGGAATGAAACGCCGCCACTAGCAGCAGGCAGGGAGCAGATCAGAATTTTTTTGCTTAAACCCGAGATGAACCCCCTAACCGATAGGTGAGAGCTATTCCTGATCTGACCGGAGTTCCACCACCATCGAACATACTATGCCCATACAGCATACCGGAAAGGCGGTCACACCCCATGTAAGGAGCGTCACGAAGGGGGATCCTTCCCAAGACATGAAGGGGATACATAAGGCAGAAAGCACGGCTCTTCCCAACAAGAAAGGCCTTCATCGCCCCTATTCATACCTGCTTCACAACTTGACCTCTGCAACACACCACGTGTGACACTGGGGAAAAGAAAAGAAAAAGATGTTTGGCGTAACGACTTCGCTGGGGCGGCTCCTACTCCTTGCCATAGCTGTACGTCTCCCTCTGAACTTCGACAATCCTTGATTGTACCATCCAGGTGGGTTTGTTGACTGACGTAACCCCTCTTTTCCAAGGTCGCCCTGATCGTCCTCGGACGTCTGGTGTATAACCGTTTTTTCCACCCCTTGAGGTCATATCCAGGCCCATGGCTGGCGAGCGTGAGTCTCCTCTGGTACCTGTACCACGCCGCTAAGGGCGACCACCACGAGGCGCTACAGCAGGCGCACCTGAAGTATGGCCCCGTCGTCCGGGTAGCCCCGGATGAGCTGTCCTTCGTCGAGGCCCAGGCCTGGAAGGACATCTACAGCCAAACCAAGCCCGAGTTCGCGAAAGAACCGTCCACCGTCTTCTCCGACGACCCGGCGCATCCGAGCATCCTTTCCGCCCCAGGGGAGCAGCACGCCAAGCTGAGGAGGATCTTGTCGCATGCCTTCTCGGACAAGGCGCTGTATGGACAGGAGGCCGTCATCAACAGCTATGTCATGTCTCTGGTTGATCGCTTGAGGAGTCAGGGGTCCGGGTCCCTTGACATAGTCCAGTGGTTCAACGTACGTACGAGTGTGAAGTCGAGGATGTCCCCCACCCGAGTTTGAAAGGCGGCTAACGGATTCAAAGTTCGTGACATTTGACATAGTAGGCCACTTGGCCTTCGCCGAGTCGTTCGACTGCCTATCGGAATCGGCCTACCACCCTTGGGTCAAGATGATCTTTGGCACGATCAAGTTCTGGGCTTGGACGCGCGCGATAGGACGGGTGGCGCCAGGCCTGGTGCCACTGTTCATGCGCTTCTTGATGCCCAAAAGCGTGACCAGAGAGTACAAGGCCAACATGGAGTACACGGCGCAAAAGCTGGAGCGGCGGCGGCAGAAGAAGCTTGACTACACCGACTTCGCCGAGCACCTGCTCCGGGCTGAGCGGGACGGGGTCCTGGACACCAAGGACGTGCTGAGCAACCTGCCCCTCCTCGTCGTCGCCGGCAGCGAGACGGCGGCCACAGCCCTGGCTGGGACGGTGTACTACATGCTGACGAACCCGCGCGTGTACGAGAGGCTCGTCGACGAGGTGCGCTCGCGCTTCCGTGACCACAGCGAGATCACGCTGGTGAGGCTCAGCGAGCTCAAGTACCTCCCCGCGGTCCTCGATGAGACGATGCGTATCTATCCACCGGCGCCGACCAGCCATCCGCGCGTGGTGCCGCCCGACGGCGGCGTCGTGTGCGGGCGCTTCATCCCCGGCCGGACGGTCGTCGGCATTCCGAACTGGGCCTGCTTCCGGTCTCCGTATAATTTCGCCAGACCCGAGGAGTACATACCGGAGCGGTTCCTTGGCGAGAGCGACGAGTTCGCCGGCGATAAGCGGGAGGCGCTGCAGCCATTCATGACCGGGCCGCGGAATTGCATTGGAAGAAAGTAAGCGACTTCTCATCCGCCCCCTCACTCACTCTCCCGCTATAGAAAAAACCACGACACCTAGTCTACCTTGCCGCATGATTTTGAATGAAGCATCCGCTAACAGAGGACTCCACTTACCTCATTAACCTCTCCAGCTTGGCCAACATCGAGATGCGCCTGATCCTGGCACATCTGATATTAGAATTCGACTTCGAACTGTCGCCTGAATCAAAGGGATGGGAAAAACAAGACGTCTATATTGGGCTTATAAAACCCGAGCTGATGGTCAAGTTGCACTCGGTCCGGAAAACACAGTCATCATGAATTGATTTGCTGGGATAGTAAGATGAGATAAGAGGTACGTGGGTACTTATTAGTAATTACCAGAACCATATGCACACGTGGACGCAGTAAAGTGAATGCAGATATATATACTTCGTATGTAGAGCATACTTAAGTAGTCCTACATACTACTAATCTAAATAAACTACCTCAAACAAAAGGTCTAGATTTAGGATATACAATGGAATTAGATAATACCTAGTCTAGGTTAGATACCCCAAAGGACGTTTGATAAGCCCTTGTTCAAAGTCGCTCTTGGCGAAAGAGGCGTCATTCTAACGACCCAAAGCTTTGTGATGTAGGCACTATCTGCCCTCGAGATTACTGTCAAGATCTACTTACAACCTGCCTGAATGTTTACCTAACCTAGGTATGTACTGCTGTAACCTACCCTAGTCTATGTCAGAGGGAAGTGTGGATTAATCGGGGAGACATCATACAGGATAGCACATGTGAAACACGTGTGAAAGATGGCCGGTCCCGGATGAACAATTTCCACTTTAACAACGTATAGTACCTCTACCTCGCCTTTTCCATTCCCTCCCTTCTCCTATTTGTATCATTTTCAGGGGCCCAATTATGCATATTAGCTGGCTGCGCTGATCTCTACGGAAGCTGGGACACCGGTTTCTTCTTAAGACTCGTAACGCAACACCTCTTGCAAATAACTACGATACACACAACGACAATCTGTCGGAACGGGTTGCTCTCAGCATCGCATATACCGCTTGGACAGCTTCGGCAAAAAAAGGAGTGACGGACGACCAGTTGTCGTTTGGATTTGGGTTCGTAGCAGTACCAGCGCTTATGGACTGCTTCTCGTGAATTCAGACTGGATGATTTTGGGAGAACGCCAGATTCAGCCTCTTCCTGATGAAAACTCCTAGATTATTAAGCAGCCTCCACCCAACTGCCCCCAAGGCAGTCCTTCAGAGGCGTTGACGCGAAGACATGATATTCATCGCACGTTAACCGAATCGCCAGTTGTAAATGTTCGTGATTTTGGTTCATTTTCATTCGGTGCCTAGACGACGAAATGTTGAACACAGGACCGGAGCCAGTAGTGACATAACCCCCAACCCTTGTGACCTCCTTGCCCTTCCCTCGATTTGCGCGGAACGACAGAGGTAAATGCTATGATCGAGTTTCCCTAACCCACACGCCGGATCTAGTTGCAAGTCCCATGAGACGATGATTGTTGGTTTTGTTGTGTATCGGAAGAAAAATGCAGAGAGTTGAAAGCAAGACGATTTAGTAGCCGAACGACTCGAGAGTCTGGGCGGTCTTGCTGTCTACCTTGGCGTTCTTCTTGGCCTCGGTGAGCTGGCGCTGAGCCAGCTTCTTGCGCTCGTAGTAGGCGGCACCCTTTGCTTTGCGGCGCTCCTCCAAACTAGGACGTAGTCAGCATATCTGTCTGTCGGCAGAAGACCGGGCAGCACCTGATCTCAAAAAGAAGCCTCAAGTCCCGATCCCACACACGGATTTCAACATACCGAGAGACAACATCCTGGTACTTCCAGCCGACCTCGTGGCTCAGTCTGCCTACAGTGCAGTACTTTCGGCCGGGCTGTAGTCGGAGAACACGGAGAGCCTGGGGAACCACCATCTTCTTCTGCTTGTCGTACGGGGGAGGGACACCCTCGAAGACCTTTAGGCGCTCAAGGGCAGCGGCACCGCGGGCGGTCTTGTGGGGAATCATGCCGCGGACGGCCTTGTAGAAGATTCTGGATGGAGCCCGGAAGTGGAAGGGACCTAGTATATGTCAGATGGAGCTACTCGTACTGGAAGCGCATCGTGTCGCGAGCGTTCAGTGGTTCGGATCGGTGTACATACCACCTCGGGTCGGGTTGAATCGGGTCTGTTTGCGCAGGTAGGCGTGGTACTTGACTATAGTCCTGAAATCAGCCCCAGTCCACTGCCATCGGATGACTAATAATTCGAGTCCGCTTTCTCGTCTCCATCGACTGAGGTCGAAGCGAACAATAACAGAGAATTTCGGGGAATCGTGCTCGTTGGAGGTGACGTACGCTTGGCGCGGAAGAACTCGCCGGAGATGTTCAGCTCCTCACACCGGACGACTACAATCTTCTGGCCGTTGAGGAGCTGCTTGGCGACAATAGAGGCGAGCCGGCCGAGGAGATGGCCTTTGCCATCGATGACAACCTGTGCAAGGAATTCGAATCAGTCTTAGTCCCATGCACAAATAACCCCGTCCATCTCCCAACTCGCACTCCTGCTCCGTGCACTCTCGTCCCCATCCCGGTAACTAGAAACGTATATCCAGGTATCCCAGCGCTCAAAGGAGATTGTCGCAGGCATGACGGCAAGGTCGGGTTCGGTCACTTACGACAGACTCGAAAGACGACATCTTTTCAAATCGTCACCGCGGGAACTGGAGGTGAACAGAAAGGAAAAGGGAGGGAATGAAGATTGGAGGAAAATAGCTCAAGAGCGCAACCGGGATGCGTCTAAGGAGCTATCGAATTAATCCTCTGCTGTGGTCGTTAGTAGGGCCGTGATGTGGTGTTAATGGTCGGCAGGCGGAGAAGAGATGCCACCAGAAAATTATGGGCAACGCACAATCCATTGAGTGTGCCCGCTGCTCAAACGGTGCTAATCCCGTTTTGGTATAGTGGAGCATCCATAGAAGCGAGACTGTTTTTTTGTGGCCTTGTGCTCTAGGGCTAAGCAAACCTACCTTAGGTACCTTGTCTTCCTGGTTATCACAGTACAGCAGTGCAGCTGTGCTGTAGGCACTACTTAGGTGTACCTTCTCTCTGCATGCAAGCACCTACAACCTGAGTGTACCTCCAACAATGCTTTGAAAGAACTGCAACCTGAGCCACAGTGGCTAAACTCACCTGGCGTGTCAGTGCCTACTTCAGCTTGCATCCTTACATACTACCTTATGTATACATTTCAGGAGTCAGGTGGGAAATTCGAAGACATACATCGTTCTATTTTTGTTCCAATTGAGATGTTCATGAGTTGTAACATTGGCTGCAAGGCGAATTACTTCTACGAGCATCGAACCTAACATGATATTAACAATCTTCGCCAGTGCAATAAGTGCAATATCCACGTCCAACATAATGGGTTGGTGGCATATCCAGATACCTTTCTCTGGTATGGACCGTATGGACCGTATGGACCGTATGGATCCATTGCACCCAAGAAACTTGTGCGAGAATATTCCAGTGACCAACGGTCCAGCTTCACATCCATTTGCAAATGCGACACCCTATATATGTTGCAGTGTTGATGTCGTTCATCGGATCGATATCAACTCTAAATATGAGCTAAACTCCGCAGTCGACCAAATCTGCACAGGATGATGCCATCACCTATGCTGCTTGCCGGGGTTGGGCAAAAGATCGTCAATATCTTTGAGTACGTTTTGCACGTAGTTTACCAGTTCTCTCCTTCTTGCACGGATGTCCGGGTCTCCCCCAGTGTCAACTTCGTCAAGCTTCAAAAGCACATGTTGCATCACTGTCTCGCTGATCTTTCGGTGTTCATCCTCCCGTTTCTTGGCGTCTTTGGGTGGGTGACGCAGGAATTCCTGACACAGAGGGAGAAGCTGCGTATCGAAGTGGGACCTGATGACCTCGAGCTTCTCGATGGGTCCAGAAGGGACGGCAGGGGACGGAACCCGAGACGGGTGTCTTGAGGGATCGGGGCTCGTCCGCCGACTCTCCTCTTCTGCCTGTCCCGGCACCTCTAAACTGCCCATGGTTTCCCTTGGCGCTCGAGACTTGGGTTTTTTCTTGCCATTCTTATTCTTCCTCTTTTTCGGGCCTCGACTCTCATCCCGTGCTTCTGCGACAGCGGCATCCTCGTTGGGACTACTGCTCTCCTCATCAGAAACCCGTCCCTCAGGCATCACCACCATCACTTCGCTGTTGTTCTTGACGCCGTAGTCTCGAACAGGCCGATCTTCTTCTGCAAGGTGCCGGCCTTTGTAGAGCATTTTCACGCGGCTGGCCCGCCGGTCACTCAGATCCATTATGAGAGCGACACGATCGCGAACATCTCCCACCGTGAGCCTGCCATCACCGATGGAGAAGGCAGGAAACTGTGCAGTGTAGGTATGGCCCTTATTCTTGATCTGCAAGACGTCGTCCTCATCTTCTGGTGGGTTGTTGTGTGGTTGCCGGCGGCTGTATGGATCATAGGCCCGCTCGGGAGCCTGCAGGGACTGCTCTAAATCCTCAGACGTAATGTAACTGAAATCATCATCTGTTACATGCGGACCATCCTGGCTACCAGGCTGCGAGGCAAAGGGCGACAGGCCATAGGGCGCCGAGGGCCAGCCGTAGCGGGACATCAGGAAGGGCAGTGCAACTGCGGCGGCACCTGCGAGAGTCGAGTAGACTGCGGTCGGCGAGGCACCTCTCGATTCGAGATACTCGTTTGGGCCGGCGAAGGCGTCGGACAAGTGAGTGAGAGTTGTAACGAGGTATGTCTGGAAAACCGGCGGTAGAAATGCGGTGATGTTCTGGAAGGCACCAGAAGTTACCGATATAACCTGACTGGAAGCCACTTTGACGATAATCGGGTCGCCCTGGGTACTCCAGGACACCCAACCTTGAAAGACAAGTCAGACGTATGTTTGTTTCCCACTGCGTAATGCAGAAGTGGATGGAGCACCGCCGGAGGGGTCGCTGTGGTTGTGATCGAATTAGGTCTTGGAAAATTGTAGGCCCCGTTCGAAACGATGAGACAGACTGTTCAGAGGGGCGGCTTGGAATGAAATCGCTACACTACAAAGCTGCACAGCGATCTAGGCACGTAGCCAACTGATGTGCGCAAGTACACCGAGGGATATGCAATAGATACAAGGTAACTTTTTCAATCAATGATAGGATGTAAACTTTGCACCGTAATAGCGTACTGCTGTACAACTGTACTGACGTCTAGGTTATTATACCCCCCACTGTAAAATAGGGGCAAAATCCTAGTGAAGTATTAGTAGTCGATAGGTAGAGAAAGTGGTTCGGATCCATCAGGACACCTCTCCTAACCTTACCTCAGGTACCTAGCTCCAATTCCAAGACTCCAGAGCCAGCACAGAGCCATTGAGAGTCAGACAGAAACTGATATCGTGGGGCAGATCTGGGAGGGGTGCCTCTGCTTTACAGCGTTGTACCACAGTACCAACAAGCGGTCTTTGACTCCTTGCTGCTAGGACTCGGAGAAAGGCAGTGGGACATACCTCCTACCTCTAAAACTACCCAAGCTGGTTTTATAACACTCTAGTTCCAGTATGTCGGCAGTGTGTTGTATGCATGCCTAGAGGTATACGGTCTGGGGGTTCTAACATGATACTGCAGGAAAGATCAGTTTTAACATTTTCAGGACTTATAATGTTGGCCTGTAAACCAGGTCAGAACTCTGTTAGCAATATATTGGCAGAATATTAGATACTGCAGACAGGAAGGTGTATTCGAATTTATATTTGGAAAGAGATTTGCTACAAGTAATGCACCATTCAATCGAGTCCTTGCAATCTTAACAAGCCAGCCATATACGGTGTATTCTGATTTGCTGTTGCGTGTCAATTCTGGTTGGTGAAACCGACATTCCAGCCCACCCACGCGCCTTTTCGTCCCTTTCCGCACCCTCTCTCTTGAAGCCCAAACATTTTCCGCAGGGACGTGTATTTCGCAGTCCTTTCTTGCCCTTCTTTTCCTGCTGACAGATGCAGAAGTGAGTTCAGCTGCCTTACGACCTGACCTACGGTCTTTTACCTAGGTAGTCTACGTCACACAACATCCCTAAGATCAGGTTAGCAAGCAATCCATACCGGTTGGACGGCTAGTATGGCTCTGGGTTCATTCTTTTTTCCCGCGTTGATTACATTGCCTGACAGCTTAACAACCAGATCGCCATGGAGATTTGCGAAAAAGGGCCAAATCTTCATCGAAAAAGACGGCGATTTTGTTTTTGACCATACTTCTACGCTAAGACCAGTCAGCGCATACCTTTCCCGTCCTCAATTGACAACATCAATGGGCTAGCTACGATCAGAATCCCTGGAGACAAGGACTGGCCTTTGGCTGATCCTGAGTTCACTCGAGCTCCCGACCCTCTGCCTTCTACCGCTTACCTCAAGCGGCCCAGTCTTCTGTATTATGAAAATTCTTCGAATAACTCTGATTACGCTTGTCAGATCTTGACCGAAGTGAAAGCGTGCGAGGTCCTAAGAAAACACCCCCATCACAATATCGTGCAATACCTGGGCTGTATTGTCAAGGACGGAAGGATAAGGGGGCTTGCCTTCGCCAAGTACTCTATAACCCTCTCGCAGATGTTAGAGGATGGGACGCCTTTGATAGGAGTTGTTGTCTGCATGGGATTCAAGCTGGTGTTAGTCATATGCATGAGTTAGGACTCGTACACAACGATCTCAACCCGTCCAATATCATGATGAACGGAGATGATCCTGTTATTATAGACTTTGACTCATGCAAGCGAGAAGGGGAGAAACTGGGCTCGAAGGTAGGAAGTTATGGGTGGACACTGGACGGCGATGACTACGCAAAGCGAGAGAACGATCTCTACAGTCTCCAGAAGATACGAGAGGCCCTGATGGAAGATAGCACAAAGTGTTGAATGCAGTTATGCCTAGCTAGTTGGATGAGGCCATAGGTAGCCTGGTTATTGTTCTTGAAACTTGAGAGCAGTTGGGAGAGCATGCAACTATTACGTTTCTGGCAGCGAGACAGGTTCCGCGATGACAAATAGACAAGGGCTATAACACTGACGCTGCACATCCTCTTCTATGAATGGCGACTTGAATGCATTTAAAGGCCCGCCGGCCACCCTTTTAGCCATTCTATCTCACTCTTTTCTTGCCCAGTTCTCAGCATTTCCACTGCAAACCCTCCTTGACCAGCCTAATCAACAAAGTTGGCCACATTCGGGGGCTTTCAATGAAGTATCGAACTGTGCGATGCATGGTGGCCCATCTGGGACCCCATCATGCTGTAGATAGATCCCTCTCATCGCCTTCCGTTCTTATACGCCGTACCGAGAGGGTTATCATAGGTTGATGGTTAACAAGGGTAGATAGATACGCTGTCGGCCCAGTCCGTCCCTCTTAATGGGAGACTAGATCAACTTCTATGACTAGGTATTGTATTGCCCGTCTAAAACCATCAGGGCCTCTCGTGCTTCGCGGAGGGTCTCCTTCATTGAAGAATACAGCTCTGGGTTTGTCTTTTTCCATCTTTCGCCGTTCGGGAATGTCTTCCTCCGCAGCCTGTTGACCCATATAATCAACGGCTGGTAATAAGACGTGAAGTTCTCCTCGGCGACTCTGAGAAAATCTTCTTCGTCACATATCACGCCCTTTTTGAGGTATGCCAATTCCTCCGTGTCCACGTAATTCCACTTTTCAAAATGCGGAACAACCCTCGCCTCCTTTGACCCATTGTAGTGGATGCATATCCAGAACAGAACCCAGAAGAACGATTCGAGGTCGTGCATAAAAGAATGTTGCTCGCCTAGGAGTATCCCAATGGCCATGAAAGCCCGAGTGCCAGTCTTCCCCTTTGCCCCTGAAGCGTCTTCTCGTTGTTCTTTGATAGCAAGGTCCAGATCGATCAAAAACGAAGGCCAGGAAGGGTTGTTCTCGTCCTCATTTATCATGAGATTATTGATTGAAATGTCTCTGTGGAGGAGGCCAATCTTGCGTAAAGACTCGTGTCCTTCAATACAGCACTCCAATGCACCGAGAAGAGCTGATCGGGAGCTCGCCTCGTAGATAGGTTTGCCGTAGTCGCGGAGAATGACACGTCGATGCACTCGATTTGTTGGCGCACTGCTGCCCGCCTTCGTCGGAGACACTGAGCAAGATCGCTTGCTAGGCGGCAGAGCGGCACCAGTGTGACTAGATGACCGCTTCATGCCAGCCTTGATACGGGTGCGGCTTTTCCGTGAAGCGCCCACACTCGTATTTGATGTCAACGTGAATCGTCCCGGCCGGTAATTACGTGCCTCTGTAACATCCAGACCTTTTCGAACTCCTTGTCGGATGTCATTATTACCGCGTACACGAATGTTCTCGTGGTGATAGTATCGAGCCACGTTGACAGCATCCTTGTCTGTCGCCTCACGGAGAAGCTCGCCCTCTTCTTCACGTTCCGGATACTGCCACGAATCCTTGATGACAAACGGCGTCCGCGGGTCTTCTTTCCGGTGTGCTTTCCAACATGTTGTTGCCCGGCCGGCTATACAGCGCGCTCGGCTCATGACTGCGTCAATGACGAGCCGTTCGGTCGAACCATTTCGGTTGATCTCGATGAATCGCTGGCCATTTTCTATTTGGACTGTAGGATCAAACCCGAGCTCCTCCTCACTCATCCAGAGAAACCCGAGTATTGTGGACACGAACAGCAGCCCATCTTCGTGGATGTTGAATTGTTCGGATGCAATCGCCCCCAGCCGGTCGAACTCCCATACCCTCATGAAAGATCCACAAATGGTGAAGCCCAAGACGAAGCGACGAGTGTCTTGAGCAGCCAGCACCTCTCGTGCATATCTGCCCAGGTCAAGCCATGCCTCTGAAGCGATGTCGGCGGATCGATTACTCTTCAGCTCTCCCGGCACTAGGATCTGAGACCAGTGGCATCTCGAATCCTTGCCCGCCTTGGGTTCGTTCACGAAGCCGATGTCCATCTTGCGCTTGCCTATGGAGCCGTCAATGTGATCATTGGGCTTGGCTAATGGTCTTCGCTGGCGTGATGGGATTGACGTGTAGTCTTGCGCAAATGCCGCCAGCTTGTCGCTCAGATTCGCGAACCAGTCCAGGACGCGATCCTGGTCCGCATCTTCTGGCCACCCCTCCCAGCCCTCTTCTACACGAAACAGTCCATCCTCCATACATTTCTCAAAAGCAGCCTCAGATGCCGTCGCGAGACCTACCACGCTTCCGAAAAAAGTCTCATGGAATTTGCGGAGCCCGACATACATAGGGCCGAGCTCCTCCTTCAGCACAGCGTCCACGTACTTGCGGTGTTCAGAAGAGTTCGCGAAGCTGCTGGTTTTACGCAGCCATGGGGTTTGTTGGAGGGATGACGCTATCGGTCGGGGAGGGGGGGTGGATTCGGTGACGGCAGCGTAGACTTGATCCCAGATAAGTGTGTCGTCCGGGTCGTCGGCGAGGGCCGTACTCAAGAGAGGCGTGATGCGATCGAGGTTGAAGTCGTCGGAGAGGAGTGCAGCCATCAATCTCCGGAGGTGGCTTCGAAGTGTGTCGCGACGTGTCTTTGAAGGGAGGAGGCCAGAGGCAGGAAGACTCTGTAAAGAAAAAAGCAAAGGGAGTGCGAGATTTCGTAGATCTAGCTACCAGTCAGACAGCTTCCTGATAATGCTGGTCATTCTTACCCTCCTCGCCGAACTGGCGTAGCGAATCTGGTGAGTAGGAAAGGCTCTTGTCATCACATATCGAGTTGAAAGAGTTCCGGAAGCTGTCAAGGCCGCTTCCGATGGGATTTTCTTCGATGATTTTTGAACGAGGTTGATCTGCCATAGCGAGCCCTATCCTCCACGGGTGTTGTGTTGCTCAGATGGAATGGATAGTGTTTCGTGATTGATGATTTTAGTAGGGCGATTAGCGTTTGCGTCTGGGTAAGGGCACTCAGTTTCAGGGTGGCCGTTGCCCAGAAATTTCCCCCAGGCGTTCTAAAAACTGGTGTTCTTCACTCCGTCACCCAGATTTTGGGGAAACGACGTTTCACTATCGTGAGACAAAGCCAAACCCAATTATGTGATCTCTCCAGTCTTTGCTCTCCAAAGTGGAGTTTCCTGCCTATTTAGGAAATCTTACTAACACCAGCAGCCCCTAAAACCACTCATCAGAAAAGTTAGCTAACCTTATACAGTTTACTTAACTATGTACCTTGCATACTATGTACCTCACTAACCACATTGTTTATCAATCTGTTATATTAAGCCTTGCCTTGCAATTACTTATCTTTCGGCCAATACTTAACTTTCATACTCTTTTGCTATCTCTAGTCACTATAGTAAGGCATTTAAAAGGTAAGCCATTCTTTTAAGCAGTAGTTCCCGGGGCCTGCTAGTGTTAGTAAGGTTTCCTATTCAAAATAGGCAAGAATCTCCACTTTGTAGAACAGAAAGTAGAACTTTAGCTGTTTGAGTTTAGTGTTTTCTCCTGATAGGTAGTGAAACGTCGTTTCCCCGAAATCTGGGTGTCACTCCGTGGGCGGCCCCCCTCTCTAGTCTGGAGCTTGGCCCCTGACTGGATAAAAACGCATTATATAAATCCATGGCTGTGAGCCACCATTGTCTCCTGTCAGGGTCTCTAAGGACTGATGCAACTTTAGCTCTACAGCAGATGAGTCGTGTAACCATGGCAGAGGAGTCGATCAGCAACTTAGCCTATGAATCCTGATCTAATCCGGCACAACCGTAGCATTCGTTAGAGTCGACCGCACGAGCGCGCAAACTCGAAAAGACGTCGCAGATAGTGTCGGGTGCCGCGCCAGGCTCGGGCAATACCATAGGTCCGCCGAAAAATGACTCCAACACCTCGAGGCTCTTTTCAGCCATGTTGCGCATGGCAAGGTTATAGGCAATTTGATGAGCGAGCTCTGTTGTGACAGGGGCGATGCCTAGGCAATACTTCTCGTGATGGAAAGTTGGGTTTTCCCTCAGGTAAACAGCGAGTGCCTGTTGGCTTGCAAGATCGAGCGAGGTGGGCTGAGGCGAGGAAACGAGTCGAGTGAGTAACTACGGGGTTAGGGCGACGTCAGAGGGACGCAAGTAAGATAGAAGGGCATTGGACCGGGACTTGTTACCTTAGGGATAAGGAAAATGGATTCGGCGCAGGCTATCTCGTCGGCCTTCCAGGATGGCGACAGCTTATCAGAAGCCCAGCAGGCTTTTTTATTAAACGGCAAAAACAACTTCATAGATCGAATATCTCTCCATTCCTCGTTCACGTAGCGCGAGAATTGTATATAGCTGGTCGACACGGGAAATGATATGTTGTGAGAGTGTAGAAGCCGTAGGACATCAACGAGGCTTTGCTGGAGTGCATCAAGGTATGGTAATTTGCTCGCGAGTGTTTCTTGACAGCAGAGGGCATACAGAAGGTCGTCATAAAAGACCCGACCACTGGCGCTAGGAAAGGAAGCAAAGTCGAATTCGATGCTTCGTTGGGAGTCATTTCTGGCGGACAAGATGGAGGGTGTTGTAGGACTTGGTATAGAGGAGGATTAGAAGCGACAAGTGACAGGTGTAGGCTTCTTCTGTACGGCACTGCGAGTTGAGCACACTGTCAGCTTGGTCAGGCACCTAAGAGCCGCAGAGGGATATGTACAAATATCACGTTCTTAGGCGCGCCATCATGTTTCCGACGCGTCTTCTTGGTTTGGGAACGGGCGGACTGGCGGTCGTCTTTGATTATTGTCCTTCCAGCACTGGGGGCAACAGTTCTCGAGCGAGAGGCACGAGGGGGAAGTTTCAGTTTATTTAATCGGTCCATTGGTAGATGTTGCTCTAAAGCTTGGTGAGCCACGCATACATCGAGAGGTGCGAGAGTTGTGTTGTATTGCATCCAAGGTCAAATGGATGAGGATGAATGTGAATGCCAGATGTTTCAGGTACAACGACGGATTGGCCTACATAGGTAGTATTGTGCAATGGTATCAATGCCTTCCATGCTAGCCGGAAGGGACTGCGGGAGACTGTGGGCCGATCCACTACAGTGGATACTGTGGATAAGCGCTACTGTATTACATCATGTCGCGGTCCACAAAAAAAACCCCGAGTCTTTGGAATCATGCCTTCTTTTGCGACTGTACATCCCCCATTGACAAATACCGTTCTTACTGGTTGGCTGCTCCTTCCCGCCTCTACCTGATTGAGAATATCATACTACTTTATCATAAGCCCGGCGCTAACAAGGTTAATTACTTACATATGCACCTCATACAAATACCCCGCCGTCTGCTCCTGTTTCCTCACCTGCGACCCCTCCGTCACAGCAGCAACCCTTCCTCTATGAACTTCATCCGCAGCTTCTTCTCATCCCCTGTATCAGCCGAAACCATGTCTGCCGTTGCCAAGGCCCAGAAGATCATCGACGAGAATGCCGTCGGTGAGTACTTCCCCCCCCTGTGGCATCACTCGATGGGTTGGATCTTTTCTCAATAGCTAACTCTATGCCTCACTTCGACAGCCGTCTTCTCCAAGTCGTACTGCCCCTACTGCAAGGCTTCCAAGGAACTGCTAGACCGATTTGGCGCCAAGTACTACACCATCGAGCTCGACATGGAGGCCGACGGATCCGCCCTCCAGAACGCCTTGCAGGAGCTCTCCGGACAGCGCACCGTCCCCAACATCTACATTGGCCAGAAGCACATCGGTGGCAACTCGGATCTCCAGGCCAAGGCCGGCGAGCTGAAGGACCTGCTTAAGGAGGCCGGCGCTCTCTGACTGGGTGGAGCAAGAGACCCCTCTCGATCGAAGCTATAGTGATATATATCTTAGTGACGTGCATTGGAAAGCGATATGATAGAGCAGCGGGCGCTATTGGGTGTTTTGTTGCAATTGCCGTCTATGTACATAGGGGATGCTGGAAATGAACGTATGAAGCATGAGCGGGCAAATGGCTCAAGCCCTCCTTTTCCGTCGTCCCAAATGGCGACGCGACTGTGAGCAGCTTTAGAATACAAAACATAAATATACCCTACACTGCATTGAATCTGATAGTTTGCACATTCACTAGGGAGCCAGAGACAAGCCTGTTGCTTTCCAATTGGCGCATTGACTGGTCGCAGATATCTGGCTAGGTACAGATAAATGTTACATGATGTTGAAGGTGAAGACTACATGTACCTACTGATAAGTTGGCAAAGCTACTTAAGTCGTATCCAGAAGCACGCATGTGACAAGTTAGGCGCTGGGACTAATCAGGAAACCAGAGACACGACTAGCATTCTGTCTCGAGGTTCCCTGCTTCCAAAGACTCCAGGCAGTAAAATCAAAAGGACAGGTATGAGTAAAGTTGTCGTTACACTACTCGTACATACGCTTACCCGATAGTTATACAACCTGAGTAGCAACGGTTCCTATGGGCCGCTCCACAAACTCCATAATGCCTTCGACGATGCTCTTGCGGGCCGGCTCAGAAGCCACATTCTTGCCGGCCAGATAGTTGAGCCAAAGCAAGCGCGACACCCGCTCATCATCGATTTCGCCGAGGATGCTCGTACCATGCTTGCCATCATTGTAGGTTATGGTAAGCTTCCCAGTTGAATCCCTGCAGAGATGCATCTCTTGGGCCTTGGGCACCTTGCCACGGTTGAAAATAGCACGGAAGTCCTTCATGGCATTTCCGAAGGCCTCGTCGCCGAACACGGCATTATTTCCCTGTGAGCGGGCCGTTATAGCGCGCACGAATCCGTCTCTCAGGTGGTGGAAGTCCGTGTCTCGTACTGGCACGATCCTGAAGACGGAGCGAGGACGGACTTCTTCCAGAATGGAGTTCCACAGAGCCTCGCCTCTCTCTGGTTCAAGGAGAGCCTGGCGCAGGGCATCCTTCTCGCTTGCAATGAGGGTTGTCGCAATAGGATTGATCTCCTTCGTGAGTCTGGCTTGTATCGCTGCGATATCCTGCGTTGCAACGTAGTATCCGACCATGTAGACTTGGATTCCGATGAACGTCACCGTCCGGACGCCCAGGCCAACCAGGGTATATTGCACGCCATTGGACTTCTCCTGTCCCTGATTGGCCCCGATTGCCAGGTCTATAGTACGGGGGAAACTCGGGACCACACTGTTGCCGGTGGGCACGATTTCGTGGCCGTCGGGGTCGTGTATGACCGTTTTGCGCTTCGATGCGTCGTCCGTGGCGAAGGGGTTCAGCTTATCGGGCAGGCCGGAGTCCAACCTAGTCGGCTTTCGAATGGCGACGGAGAGTAGATAGGCCGTGTAGCAGCTGGCAATGATGCCAGCTATGGCGCCGCATAGCAGGAAGTTCCTCCGCCGTATGTAATGGTCGTAGGACTGCGTCCTCATGCGGTTGAGATTGAGATTCTCAACCACACGGCCTGATGACCTCTGATGACGCCAGAAACTCCGGCGCTGGGCGGGCGACGGGTGCTGTCGTAGGCATTGCGCACGTGCCGGTACGGAGGAGAGACGGGAGCTGGACAAGAGCGACCGAAGAAGCGGCGTCGAGGGCAAAGAGCGTGCAGCGTTCATTGTGAGCGATGGTTTCTTGTAAATCACAGGATGCAGTCTTCGCAGGGAACAGATCGAACCCCAGGAGCTAGCGAATACGAACTTTCAGTTCGCCCAGCCGAATCTCTGGTCGCGGTTACAATACAGTTCAGAGCCAGCTGGGATCGAGGCCTTCAACTGCCGACATACAGACTAACAGTAAGTAGGAGTACAGCAGTACATGTAGCCACGAGCTTCCAAGATCCAACTTGTTGAAGTTGCATCACGGTCCCCACATTTTCAATACCTCGCCTACCCACATATAGGTACCTACCTCACAAATACATAATACTGCTGTACTTGGTACAAGGACCTTACCCGTTAAAGACATACATATGTGATAAATGATTTACTATGTACAAGAGAAAGAGCGACGTCAAGTGGACGTGATGGTGGAGCATAGTTGTTGTCTACTATATATTGTTACATCGTAAATTGATTTGACTTTATCTCTCCCTAGTCCCAGGTTCCTATTTAACCCGAGCCTGTCCCTGTACCCTCTCCTGCGGTTACATCGTAATTTTGGTAGATTCTAGTCCAAACAGCAGGAGCATATGCCGCTACAATCGAAGTGTTTCCACCAGCTCCGGCCCGCACGAGTTTTTTTCCCTTGACTGATTTGGCCTTGATGAGTGTCGCCACGTCAACATCGTCGTCCTTACCCAGACCAAGCTGACCATGGAAACCATAGCCTGACGTGTGGGCGGCCCCGGCCTTGTCGATAATGACGGTATGGTCTGTACCACAAGCAACGTGAACCGCTTTAAGGCCTGGGACCGCAGTAGGGCGCAGACACATACGGGGCTTGCCCCTCTCGTCGTGCCGTATATGAGCCACGTCCCGGGTTTGGTCGTCCGTGAATGCGACACCAAGCTGGCCACCATCTATTCGTCCCCATGTGAAACATTCACCGCCAGCCGTGACAGCGGCCGAGTGGTGGGCACCGCCAGCCATGATTTGGACCTTTTTCGAGCTAAGATGCCGGATTAGCACAGGGGTGTCCAGGACTGCCCAATCTCCGCCGGCCGTCACGGGGTCTCCTGCTTGACCGTAGTTGTTTGCGCCCCAGCCCCACACTCTATCCCGCGAGTCGACGGCAAACGAATGATAGTCCCCAGATGCTATGTACTTCACCTTGCCGCGGGAGATTCGGACCTGTGTTGGCACAAAGGTGTTCTGGTGCCGACCCCGGAAACGACGGCCGAATTGGTTCTGTTCGTTATTGCCCCATGCCCAGACAGTGCCCCCAGCGTCTAGGGCCAGTAGATGATTGGCACCGCACGCGATCTGGGTGATCTTTGGGAGGCCCCGAATCAGGGTAGGTGCTTTTGCCACCTTAACCGCCCCGCCGTCCGGATCGTATCCGAACTGGCTGTCGCCTTGGGAGTTCTAGTGCCCTGGTGTCAGCCACTGATGCTCATGGGCTGGGTTGGGTATTTAGTCGACTTACCCGGAATGTACCCCAGCCGTAGACCGTCCCGGCGGTGGTCAGTACAAAGCCGCAACTGTCCCCAGCGGCTACCTGTGAGAACCGGACTGAGGCTTCGAAACAATCTTCTGGAATCGACCCGGGGGTGGACTCCCAATAGTTCAGATCAGCCACGGAACTGTCGTCGCTATCTGAACTGTCGTCACCATCTGAGCTGTCGTCACTATATGAACTGACGTCCGGGTGTGGATTGTCGTCTAAAGGGCGCCTCCCCAGAGCAAAATCATCGTTCACACCCCAGGTGACAATTTTATTTGTTATGCTTAAGGCGACTGTATGCATTCCGCCACAAGCAAAGTCGACGATATGAAATGCAGTCGCATTGGCGGGATCGAGGGATCGATTCATGACAGGCCGCAGGGCCTCTTTTTTCTTCGGACCGAGGCCGAGCTCGCCATTCTCGCCATTGCCGAAAACAAAAACTTCGAACACTTTCTGGGGAACTTTATTCTCAAAGACCGGCTTTGGCTTTCTAGCTCTGCCGGGGCCCTGCTTGGCTTGACCCTTGGCGGGACCTGAAGCTTTGGTAGGAGTTCCAGCCTCAGCCTCAGGGGCGTCCTCGGCAGCGGGACGCTTGCGCTTGTTGGGGGCATCTTGAGCCGCGGGACGCTTGCGCTTGATGGCAGAACCTGAGTTTTCAGTGGGGTTTCCCGAGCTCGGAGCATCCTTGGCAGAGGATGGAATCTTTGTTGTTTTGATGGTGAGCTTCTTGGGGGTAGTAGGCGAGGTTTTTTTCCCTCTCTTACTTGCGCCTGAGGCAGCGGGTTTTGCGGTCTTGGGTCCGGGCATCCTCGCGTGGTTGACGATCGCCTAGCCGTGAGCGATGTGTCTGTCAATGTCTTGCAAACGGGTGCTACAACGCGCTGAGCTTGATATCCATGAAAAGACTGAATCATGCAGGTCCTAGTCACAAGAGATACAAATGCATGTCAGGTTTCTTAAGACTTGTGTAATCTACTAGGAAGATGCAGAGTATTTGGTCTTCGTTGTTCTCGGTCGTTGAAATCTGTGAAAGAATCCCTCATGCGGTAAGTTGACCCTGTTACCTTGCATTGTATAGGTGGTTGAACACGAAAAGTAAGAAAGAAATGCACGCTAATACAAAGAAAAAGCGTGGACTGGTAAGGAGTATGATATGCCGAAAGCATCTGTGGCTGGTGAGATTGAGCCGCAAAGAGTAATAAATACACCAGACCCGATTACGGTATTTCTAACCTCCGCGAGGGCTCAGAAGACACCTCAACTCCGAACAGCGAGGGTTGACATGCCTGGTAAGAAGTCGGTCACCTCGTCAGTTTTATTCTTCCACTTGAGACGGCCGTAGCACATGCTCTCTTTGTGTGAACTGCGGGGACACACCCTTATCAGCATATAGGGGCTATCAGAGTATTGAAACAATACCAATTCCCAGCCTACATTAACATGTATTAAATGCGATTATTGTCATACGGTGGGGGCCGCCAAGACTCTCAACCACACGCCGTGGCCAACCAACACCGCCAACTGCAGTTGTGATAACCTCATTCCGAAGGATTGGCTCGCGGCGACCCCGAGGGCATGCACACGCGCCACCACGAAACACAGACCTCCGAAGACTCCGAAGATGAATTAGGAAACAGGGACACACCCCAAGGGTGTGGCTATGGAAACAGAGGTCTACATAAGGACACAGGATTCTATGTAATTATACTTAGTTCAGAATAACCTTATGGACCCTTTGACGCCATGGTAGATTATTATATAATCTGAAGCTATTTCCACTTCCAAGTTCTTGCACACAAGCCCTTGTTACAATTATAGTGTGCGCTCTAGGCAATGCTATACCATAGGAAGAGAATGCAAGAAAAGGCGGAGAGTTGTTATTAAGTAGGTATGATAATGTTCTCTGCATCAAAAAACACCGTCCGTCATCGACGCTGAACTCGTCAGGGGTATCAACAATGAAGCTAAGAATGTATGGTAAGATAAGTACCAATGCCATCCATGTCCACGCTTCAACTATTTCATCTTCCGGGGAAGGAAACAAGTGAGAAAAGTGATGATGTAGAATCCACCTATTCAGTCATCCAAAAGCCTCGGATAAGTCCCAAGAAAAAGACGTAAAGTGCCCTCTCCAGCTGTCCCGGGACAAAGAAACTGGAAATGGGGATAAGATACTAAGAGCAGGGTGGACAAGTCATTTAACTACCAACCAAGCCCCCGGCCCCGTATCTTAAATCTTTTTAACCCTCGCTAATAGAAGACTCGTTATGGGGTGGGGGTGTTCGGGCCTTGGAAACCCAAGTACCATCCATCTACTCGCTACGCCCGGCCTCCAGGCTCGGTCCGGCGCCGTAAGTCCCCTGGTGGCTGCCAGAGCCGTTATCGCCGCCGCTGTGGGACTTGCTGCCGATGCCGGCCGCCGCGGTGGGGGAGACGGCGGCGGGGTTGTCGGTGAAGGGGGAGGAGCCGTCGCCGATGCCGTCGCTGTCCTGGCCCGGGTTGACCGTCTCGTACTCGAGCACCTTGATCAGCTTGTAGAAGCCCGAGGCGAGCAGGGCGCCCAGGATGGGGCCGATGAAGTAGATCCAGTGGTAGGTGGGGAAGGACCCCGTCACGACGGCCGGGCCGAAGGAACGCGCTGGGTTCAGGCTTCCGCCCGTGTAGTATACGCCCCTGTTTATCGAGGAGAAGAGGGAAGGGTTTGGTAAGTATTTACAATTTTTACATGTTGGAGCCGTTGAAAGCAAGATCACATAACATGGGCCTGGGGGGCGAGAGGGGAAGGAGGGAAGAGGACTTACATCATCTGTGTAATAAACAGAGCGAGGCCGATACATAGGGGAGCCATGTGGGTGGCGCGGTGCTTTTCGACGGCGAGCATGAGGATGGTGAAGACGAGCTCGGCGGTGAGGAAGACCTCGATGAAGAAGCCCTGGACGACCGAGGTGCCGCCGCCGAGGGTGGTGGCGACGTACAGGCCGCCGGGTTGCAGGCCCGAGACGACGGCGGCGGCGGCGATGCCGCCGAGCAGCTGGCTGACGATGACGATGGCGCCGCGCACAAGGCCGACGGCGCCGATGGCCATAAGGCCGATGGTGACGGCCGGGTTGAAGAGGCCGCCGCTGATGCGGTAGAATACCCAGGCGTTGACGGCCAGGCTCATGCCGAAGGACAGGCTGATGAAGAGCAGCCGCGCCGGGTTCGCCGCCAGGTCGGCCGGCTGGCCCTGGTCCGGGGCCGCGTTCACCGCGTTGGTGCCGCCGAAGGCGAAGAGCAGGAACAGGAACGTCCCGACGAACTCGGCCACGGCGGCGACGAAGTGGCTCTTCGGCGTCGCGGGCACGCTCTTCAGCATCGGCAGTCTCCGTCGCCCGCCGGGCCCGTTCTGGGGATGAGGATGGCTCGGATCCCCCCTGAAATGGACATTGTTGTCGGTGTGGGTAGACATCGCAAGCCTATGAATACTTGGTGTGGTGTGGTGTGTAAGCAGTAGGTTGGCGGTCGATGTGGCCTAAGAGTCGAGGTTGGATGTGAGGGTGAGTTGAGTCGAGGTACTGATGATATAGTGGTGTTAATCGCCCTTGGCCTTCCATCAGCTAGTCAACGACCATAGCGCACCCACGTAAGGAGGCAGTCCGGGGGACCGGTCATAGTATGTATTGCTTTCTGTTTGTGTTTGTCAGACAACATCTCGGATGCCTCGGACTGGAAAGCGGCGTTGTCAAGCTGCGAGGTGCAAACCGCAAAGTACTGCCCCATTCCTGGTGACTACACTCGGGTCGCGGACGGTGTTGGGATTTCGCAGTCACGCTACACGGCAGGACGGATCTGTGTTCCGACAGGGTGGTGCAGACTCTCAGAGGAACAGGAGGTGCGACATGCGCCCGCTCGATCGCGTACATCGTGTGAATCGTTGTGCACAGTGAAAATCGGCCGTCCTCGTCGGTTTTGTCCTCCATTGGCCGGTTTGGGACAGGTGAGTAGGACAGTATCACGACTCACCTGGGGGAAAGTCATACCAACCTCGCTGGCGCGATGACACCTCGCCAGAGTTTGTCAGAAGTAAGATTATAGTCATTATATATCACTCGGCATAGGTGCTCACCACCTGACCACCACCACTCTGCCCTTGGGCGCCATATCATCCGATGTGAGACCTCTAGGACGTATTGTATTCAGTGCCGCTCTCGAGTCACCATGCTCGCCGCTTCGTGTCTCTGTTTCATTGTGCATTTTGTGATACCGGTATAACCAGAATACCAGGCCAAGCTGAGAGGGAGGGTATACGAGACAACACCAGTGTGCCATCACTCATGTGAGTTGGCCGGTGTTCATCTGGCAGAATGTGAACGCCAAATAGATGATTCGGTTTGTAGCCACAGTATGAGCGTAGCCATAAATCTTACAGATGCCACCTGTCTTATATAGGCTGCAGGACAACCGAGGGACAATGCTGTGTCGCCCACTCCACTCTAGGTCTCTGCTCTTTCAGAAAGGCTTCGGGTACTTCCTGGATGGATCCTGTCTTGAGTGGCACACTCGGACCTATGTGTCACCAGATGAAAGCTGACAGACGTGCTGCTATATAGTGAGTGAGTCAGGAGGTCCCGAGGGTAGCACGTTGCACCACGGTGAAGCCAGAGTGCCGGGATATGAAGGCGGAGGGAGGCGATCGACTTGGTGATTGCTGTCTCCATGTCCTAGACTTGATTCGTGCAAAATGTTTGTTCTGCACTTCGAACTGTACTTGATTGTGCCTACCCGGTATAATACAAAGACCCGCAGAGGAAGATGCTATGATTAATAATCACAAACGGTGAGCATGGTGCTCAGGAGGCACATATGAAGCGTTATGTGGCTAGTACTGGCTGGTTTTTGTTTAGAAAGGCTTGGGATAGTAAGTCATATTATGAGGCAGGCCAGATGAGTTTAAACCTAGGGTCAGCTAGCAAACTGTGAAACATATTGCAAGCTAAACTGACGCATTTCCGTTACTTAAAAGTATATTGGTTTACAAGTTGCTCAGGTGACTTGAGCTTACTTACCATCCCTTACATTGTAGCTGGAGGTTTTTATAAACCATTAACAACTATGCATAGACGACTACAAGGTATGTCCTAACAATAGATGTTTTCCCCCTCTTTCTTTTTTTTTTTCGATTTTCCTAAATCCTTCCTAAGCCACATACAAGATAATCCAATTATACACCATACAGACAAGAAACTACCTGGGACTCATCCAGGTCAGGACCAAGTGTTTTGCCCAGCATCATTGTGATTAATAAGAAACCAAGAAGTTGGCTATCACACAAAAGTCACTTGCGAGCCGATATCCAATGCATAAGTCTCTTTGCATAGGGCTACAGCGCACAGCAGCAGCAGCCTCTAACATTCCGAAGTCTTGTGCCACATGTAGATAACCTTTAGAAATACCTGACATATGAAACGGTTTCAATTTCAAGCGGGACAAACTACAACGCCTTCGCTGCCTGTTGCCAGTTCCCTTCTTGACAGTGTCATTTCACAACTGGGTGGTGCTATATTTTGTGGCCTGTATTTTAGGAGAGAAGGGGTGAAGTCTTGTTAGAGTGTGGCTCTCTCGGGAACATTTGATCTCAGTGATTTCTAGAAATAATATAACAGGAAGGAAATCGCATCCAAAGGCAGATCTCCCTCATTAGGTCCGTTGAGATATACAATACTCACAAGAAGGCAAAGAATGCAGAACATTTTATCATAGCACTTTGTGATAGAAAGAGTCAAATTCTACACGTCTTGGGGCAATAGATGTTGCCATAGCCAACACTCGATTAAGTAAATGATTCAACTACAGTGTCAAGCTCCCACAAACTCGAACTCGATTGGGCAGACGTGCATATAAGTAAGGGTGCGAAGAAGTTGAAAGTGGCACGACAACGAAGACCGTTGTACTACTGTGGCGCTCACATTATGACACCCGTTGACAGAGGCCTGAGGAGATTTTGTCGATAACACCACTTATACAGAAACACAGCATGTGTCTGGGGGCTTGGAGATTAGTATGTATGCGAGCTGTGGCGTTTTCCCGACATCACTCCCGGGCCTTTATCGAGAGTATGACCACATAAAGGTGCCACCTTTATGTGACAAATGATCTGATCCATTGCCTGACTTACATAGGGGTTATGCTTATGATATTCACAAATGTGAAGCTGATGTGGAGGTCTCGCGAGTCGCACGTGAATAACAACACGCAGCCTAACAGAGGTTTAAAGAACTCTTAGAAACAGCTCAAACGGCTATATTTTACACATCGGTATTTATGATATCCCAGAAAGCCTAACTGCATTTCAATCTCAATGGACATTCCAACATCCCCCACAGGGCTAGAAAGGGGGTGCGCGCCTAGTATGTACTGCACCTGCACTGAAGCCTTACAGGGGCCTAATGAAATGGAAAGGGGGGATGTTGACTTATGTTACTGTACGTCTTCTTACCATGTTGAGTTACAGAGATCCAAGGGGTGGGCATAGGGGCTTGCATGCAATTAGGCATACCTATATGCTTAAAAGGAATAACTAGTATTGGACACGTGCCAGTAGGACGGGTGTCTGCACCGACTTGGAGATCAATCTAACTGATGGCTACCTACATGTCAATCGGGGGTTTCAAGCGCCACCTTTTATTAATATTTCCGACGTCAGAAGGGATTTGCAGAAAGTAAATACCCGCAGTGTAACGCCACTTTCTTAACCGCAGCACTCGACCGACCAGCTCTTGCAGGATTCTTATAACTTGGCAAGTAGGTATTCCATCTCCGGGGTCCCCACTCAAACAGACCGCCGCTTCTCTTCCGACGTCCTCCATGTATGTCCTTATAGAAACTTTTCAAAATCTCATAGAAAACGAAAGTATCTGTCATTTTATTTTTTTTACCAGGTTTGCCGGCTTTTAGATAGTAAAGAAAGTGAGTGCCATGTGATTGAGCTTGTAAGCGTCCCAGCTGTGCAGAAACAAGCTTCCTTCATTTTCATCAAATGTAGCATACCGGGAAAGAGATATATAATACTAGCTAGAATTTAACCCGAGTAAAGGGAAATATAGAACAATTTTGTTTGAGAAGAAAGGATTCGGAACACTGTGTAAAAGAGATGGTGGTGGCTTATGGAAATGAAGCAGGTGATATAAGAGACGCACTACCTATTAACCGAACGAACGTCTGAGGGATAGGGGTAATATAAGTACTTAATCTTGAACCCCACAACTAGTCTATATAACTACGTACGAAGAGAACTCGGGATTCCGTCCGCTCTCCCCGCAGATAAGTTGAGGTCAGTAAGGGCCGAATCAGTGGCGAGTTACGGTGTTGTATGTCTTTTGTTTCCTTTTTATCCGTTTGTCAGTTTTGGATATTTTCTCATCTGGTATGCTAGTAGGTAAGTAGGTAGTTTTGAATAAATGCCGATGTAATCACACGTAGCTTTGCTTAAAGAGCACGCACAGTAAGTATGCAGAAAGTAAGAAAACAGGACATATTCGCCACTGGGTAGGCTGTAGATACTGTGTTAGATGTGAATACTTACTTAACCCTTACTTACCTCCCCTTAATTCTCATAAAACAGGGGTACATCAGCATCTAGTAAGGACAGTAATGTCAGGTGATATTTACATGTTTTTTTTAAAGTTGGTCGGAACAATACAAACTTGTGCTTAACAACGTTCTATCTCTAAACTGACCCAGAATCATCGTAACTACCTAACCCAATGCAATAACAAAAGAAAAAAGAGCAAACATACCTATTAACAGCCTTCAGTTGCCTGTTGAAGAGTGCCCAGAAGGAGACGGATGTTTGGCAAAGTCCGAGTCTCCCCCCAAGTCTTCGCCAGTTCGATCCCCTCCGATTTTACCCCCCAAATCTCCGCCAGTTTCGAGTAACTCATTGGCAATTTTCTTCATTCGCTCGGGTTCGGTGGAAAAAATTGGAGAGGTGATGGATATCTTGTTGTCTTGGAACATCAAGAACTGATTCGCAATGGTCTTCAAGTGGTCGGCAATGCCGGAGACACTTGTGTTCTGAGTAAGGGACGGGTCCAAGCATCCATCTTTCAGTTGTTGGTAATAAGTGTTGGCACAGTGTTGTTCAAACTGCTCCTTCAAATCGAGGCAAATTAGCGGTATCACCGACATCATCGGTCTTTCGAAGGCACGGAAACCACGGAAATCTCCCACCGCAGCGTTTTCCACTAGTTCATCGACCTGCTTCTTAACCTCGGTGGGTACCTCTGGTGCCGCGGCAAGTACTCTAGGGGGTGGTAGCCACTTATCGTACCAGCGATAGAGGCTGTAGAACATTACCCTGGCCTCGATGCTCCGAGGATCCGGTGGCCTGCTGCCATCCGGTAAAAAGACGACGGCGATTTCGTTGATGTTAGGGGTCACCATGCTAAATGATCAGACGTTGAGCGCGTCGAGGCTTGGGTGGAGAAAGGCTGGACGAGATGAAAGCTTGTGTGGATGGAGGCTTGACTAGACGGAATTCCTGGAATCTTCGCCGACTGTATTGAACCACTACCTGTCGAAGAAGCGGATGAGTGTGATAGGGAGTCTGATGCGTACGGCTGTCTCGAAGAGTCAAGACATAGGAATAGAGAACTTAGGCTTTCGCGAGGCCATAACTTTCCACTCCCTTTTTACGAGCCGCGCCTTCTGTTTTGAGTGGTATATTTTCGGCAACAATTCCACTCGCTCTTTCTAAATGTCCCAACTCTGTCAAACGCTCCAGAAATCGAGTGCTCGAAGTGAGTTTGCCATTCCCTGGCGTGGAAGGTATGTATAAGTGAGTGGAAACTGTTGCCGGAAACGACACCCCCCCTAACACCCCCAAGTTGAAGTGTCTGTGAACTACCCAACGTCAAGAAACACCTGGCCCTTATATACACATTCTGCATCTGTCGAAAGATGCGCTCGACGGCGCTACTCCACGAACGATGGCCAAACCAGACAAAGATGAAAAGCCATAGCCAACCACCAACGGCTACAGCATCAGCAGAGCTGCGACATCTCCCAGTAATCATTCCTCCCGTCTTTATGTGACACTAACACCATTTATATGTGCTCTGGAGAATGTCCTGCTCTTTGTCAGGTGAATTTATAGCTGAACGGGGTCGCGGGAGCCAGGGAGTTGGGAAGCGCTACCGAGCACGTGGGTTTAGGGCGCTTCGACACCCTTACAACACAACAGCATTCCTGATGACCAACGAGGGACATTCCCTGCAGATTTTAGAATCTGGAAGCGTTCCTTACGCACCAGTAAATCGCCAACACCCTGGTATTTGCCGCTGAAACTCGGCGGCAAGCATCTCCCATGTGATGCGATTCTTTGGCACGCAGGCAACTGGCGATAATTTGTCGCTGGTTGGTATCCAAAGTATCATGGTGCCAACAGCGACTTATTAATTCAGTGCTTTTTTTCAACGGCCAGGGCCGCAGTAAATCTGCCCTTGCGTTTCTCATCCGGGATGAATGGACCGGGGTCGTGCTTTTTTATGACTGAGCTCTGGCGTCGTGCGGCATGCTTTCCGCCTCAGAAGTAACTTCCATGGGAAGCAATGCCCTGGATTCCACCGACTCTATAGGCACCAAGGACAGGTATTTCTTCTTGACCATGCCTCTGCGATGTCTCCTACCCTTGATATGCTTCTCCCACTCATTTTCCGTCGCCACGCTCATTTTGCAGACTTCGCATGTCCTGACCTTGAAGATGATCTTGGTCACCGCGTCGTCGCTCGAAAGTGCAGACAGTATTTCGCGTGCCGTCACCGACACCTCTGTGGGCCGTGGTGGCGTCTCGCCAGCGAGGAACTGGCGACATATGCCGGCGGCGGGATCCAGCACGTTCGCCGAGAATTCGTCCGCGTTCGTGCTGTCGAAGAGGTATAGATAGTCCAGGACGTTATGGTCTTTGAAATCTTTCAGCCCCTTTTGACGAATCCAGCGTGACTGGTATCTCGCGTACTGCCGGGTGGCGATGTTGATCTCCTCGAGGCCTTTGTTCTTCTTCTTCTCGAGTACGTCAGGCGGTTCGCCCTTGAGCTTCCCATCCAGAAAAGTCTCCATCTCCTTGAAACCGATCGACTGCCAGATGCCGTACGTGCGGTCGACCGTCACTCCGCGCTCAGAACAGTCGTGGAGACGCCGATGGAGGACCTCAACCTCGTCCATAAGACCGCGCTGCAGCATCTTATCAACTCGCTTCTCTAATCGCGCTTTCAGCACGTCAGCTGACGTATGCACCCAGAAGATCAACGTCTCCCAGGGACTCGCCAGCCCCACGCGGGTCTGTTTCGCCCGTTGCTGTTGGGCGTATATGTCGGATGCCCTCTTTCCCGTGCTCAGGTAGATCTCCAGAGACCGCGAGATCTTGCGCCGGTCGCCTGGATGCCAGTGGTCAGCCATGACAGGATCGACTTCCCGCAATCTCTGGAGGATGACCTCAGTGGGCTCGCTCAGTATCGGAAAGTGCGAGGCCTGCTCCTCGTGAGATCGGAACTTGGCCTGGTCAGACTGGACGTCCTTCGAGCTGATCAGGCTGCCTTCAAAGAGCAAACTGTGGATATAGTAGTGCGTGCCTCCCACGACGATCGGGAGCCTCCCTCTACCCCGTATCTCCTTGATGATCCTCCGGGCCTCTTGCACGAAGAGGCCATTAGTCCACGTCGGCTCCAGCGGGTCGACATGCCCGAGAAGATGGTGCGGGATACCGCGCTGTTCCTCCTGCGAGATCTGGTTCGTGATGACGGGCAGGCCCCGGTACATCTGCATGGCGTCGGCATTGATGACCTCGCCGTTGAACCTCACCGCCAGGTCTACTGCAAGCTAGCGCATCGTCAACCACATGAACTGGGGGAAGATACTCATGTCATTGGGCTTACATCCGACTTGCCAGTGCCGGTGGTGCCGATGATGGCCACCAGAGGCTCCTTTGGGTTGTTCAATGGAGCCATAGTTGCGGAAAATCTCTTGAAAGAGCGCAACAAAACTGGCCTCCTAAAGAACATCTGTACTACAACGTCATTCTGTTACATGCTTAGGTTAAGTACGTCGGTACCTAAGGTATGTAGTTTCATGGTCGGCCACAAGTGACAAGACAAGAACAATAGGGGCCGTTTTTCAATGGCCGGGGACCTATCAAATAAAGTGGAGTTTTGGAAACACAGTAAGTTGTTTTTATCGATAACCCCTGTTAAACGCCTAATATTGCCAGGTATAACACTTTTACATTTGCTTATGGGCAAAATATTTTAGATACCGGTAGGTTAAAAGCATGAAAATCTACTTGTATGTACGTAGGTGCATAAATCTTGCTTCAAGTGAGAAATTATACATAAAAGCATTCTTAAGTCGGTATACTGGTACTAATCAGTGCCAATCATATACTGCTGTAGGTAAAGGGGAAAAGTTAGCATAAAGAGGACTGCAGTATGCTGCACAGATCTTCTTTGTGCATGGTAGGGTTGAGTCTAACGAGTAAGAACTCTGAACTGACAACGGAGGAATGCAGTCTAAACTGGAATACAAGCGCGCCCGCATCAACATAAAGCACAAGCTTTCAAACCTTCATCAGAGAATCGTGGAAAACACCATCTATATCAAAGCGTGGTGTGGCATTATTATTATTGTTACTATATCTCTAAAGACTCTTAGAGAAAAACCCATGCCGAGAGTTCATAGATGTACACCAGGAACGTATCCATGTCTATACCCACGTTCGGCGTGAGTATATCACACCCCTGCATGAATTGGAGAACCGCAGAGCCCCCCCGGCCCGGTATGTACGTCCTTCTCGGTATAAACATCTCCAACGCCGACGTACACCCACCCAGTGATGCAGCCATGCGGTGACTCCTTAATCGACACGTACCCGCTTAAGGGTGCCGTTGCCATTGGCATGACCATTAGTCTCGCCATTCTGAGCAGAGAAGTACTCCAGGCTACCCTTGGGATCAGCCTTCATGGTTTTGGCACCGGCCTGCCAGCCAGCGGGGCAAACCTCGCCATGCTCGTCAGTGAACTGGAACGCCTGAACGAGGCGGATGGTCTCTTCGACGTCGCGGCCGACGGGGAGGTCGTTCACGGTAATCTGGCGGAGCACACCCTTGGGGTCGATGATGAAGAGGCCGCGAAGCGCAACGCCTTCGTCCTCGAGCAGAACGCCGTAGCTGCGCGAGATCTTGTGCGACTTGTCAGAGACAAGAGGAAGCTGTAGGTCGGGGCCGAGACCGCCCTGCTTGCGAGGACGCTCGATCCAGGCAAGGTGCGAGTAGTGAGAATCGGTCGAGACGCCCAGGACGGCGGTGTTGATCTCCTTGAAACGGGGCAGCGCCTCGTTGTACTGGATGATCTCGGTCGGGCAGACGAAGGTAAAGTCTAGAGGATAAAACAGCAGAACGACCCTGCAGGGTTAAGTTAGTAAATGGTGGCCATACACACGTGCAAAAGCGTATACGCAATAGGAGAGCGTATGTAACAGAGATAGAAACGATTGCAGGACTTGAAGAACGATCAAACTTACCACTGGCCGAGGTAGTCAGAAAGGGAGATATCCTTGAACTCGCCACCAGGAAAGACAGTTGTGGCCTTGAACTCCGGAGCCGGACGAGTAACGAACGCAGAAGACATTCTTGCGGTTGGGTTGAGAATGGAAAGTAAACGATGGAAGAGATCAGGTGTGATCAGTAGTTCAAGATTGAAGTGATGAAACGATCGATTGGGCAGAGTGAGAAAAGATTGGAATCTAAAGGATTAGGTAGGTAGGTAGTTGAGGAAAATATTTCATATGTTTGCCTTACCAATTACAAATGACATGAGGTATTGTTTGAGAAGGATGTACCCATTCACTTCCCTGCTTTTAGTAGGTACATGTACAGCAATACGCACGTATGGTAGGTATCTCGACTAGCCGCTACCTTACAAAGTTGAACCTCCAGACCACAACTCAGAATCCAAATACCTGTCACGTCTGGCGCGTTAAGAGGCTTTAGGTTAGAGGCGCCAACCAAGGCAGGTACGCCGTAGTAGGATCCACAGTAGGAACAACTCGAGGATATGTATACCTCAGGTTAGTGTTGTATTTACCTGTAGCCCGTACTTGTAGGCCCGTAGTAGCTTTCTGCAACAGACTTGTACTTGCAATTACCTAACTTTGTAAAGCTTACTTACTCAACCTCGGATGAAGTATTTGCACTGCTGTACCTAATCTGTATTAGATAAAGTGTGTTGATACTGTGTTGATACTGTGTAAACAAACCTGGCAACCTTTTTTGTGCTGTGCCTATCTCTTTCTCAGTAGAGCTTCTGGTGTAACTGGTACAAACAATTTAGGACAGGTAAGCAGCACCTACTCTGAAGATACTTCCTGTCCTGTACCTGAGGCTGCATGTTACCTTAGTAACGATTGAATACAATATGTACATAGAGCATTATGGAGTACTTGAAATTGTTTGATGGGAATCACATTGACCAAGCAACCAATGTACCAAGCTGGTGACGGTCACGAATCAGCATTAAGCGCATAAATATAATTCTCATTACCATCCTGTTATGAGTGCAACTGGTTTTAGTGGCTTGTTTATTAAGTAGATTTGTTTGGTGATGCAGAAGAGGCGTCTCTTTGACATAAACCTAAGATATACGGAGCTAAGCTTTTCCTTCAGAAAAGAGGCACAAGAGGTATGTATGTCAAGTGTGACTGTCCAGTCGAGACATAGTCACGGTTAGTCTATTTAAGTCTGCCATGCATAATATAGACATTTTGATTACATTTTTGCCTTCATTATAACAACCCCGAAGCAGGGTAACCGCTGGCGCCTATGCAATGTCCGAGCTCCGGCGGTTTCCGTGAACACCCCGAGTTTTTTTTTTTTTTGGGTCCTTATGGTATTACACACGGCCTGAAGCCATTGCATTGTTGCTCTTGCATCCAATGGCGCTGAAGACTAGGGAGAGTTTAACATGTGAATAAGTCCAACCTTAGCCCATAATCATTCCCTTCATACCGGCCAGGTCTCCCTCCTTAGCTGCAATTTCGAAGTAGCCGTAAATAATACTATTTCAATTAGTCATGTGTAATAGCAATTGGAATTCGTGATATCACTTACGTGACAGCGAGAAGGGTACCAGTACCCGAGCCCAACGCGCCCATGAGATCGCTAGCAACCGAAAGTGCACCAATGCAGGCACCTCCAAAAGCAGCAGCCGTAGGAATGATGCGCTTAAGTTCTTTGTACATGCTCTGATCACGGTGACCAGCCATGACAAGGCCTTGATCCTTCAATTGCTTGGCTACATCGCGGGGGCTAGAGCCAGAAACTTCGATCCAGGTCTTAGAGAAGATGGCACAAGCGGTGAGCATGTAGGCGATGTAGACAACGGTGTGAATGGGGTCGAGGAGAGCGTCGCGGAAGTTCAATGGGGGCGACATGTAATACACCAGACCGGAGATGGCAGAGAGTTGAGCAGAACCTTCCTTGGCTTCCCAGACACCAAACAGGCGGACGAGAAGATTGTCGGAGAAGCGCGAGTACAGCATCTGGCTGATGAGGAAGATATTGGAGGAGAGAGCGGACTGCAGCATGATTGGCATGTTGGAGGTATAGAAGAGTCGGACGGGGTACGAGCCGCGCGCACCGCGTTGGCGAGATGACTTGACCGGGATTTCGACTCGGAATCCCTGCAAATAGATGACGGCGGCGAAGACGACCAGAGTAGCCAAGAGGTTCATGATATTGGGGAGGTTCTGGCGATAGAATGCCTCCTGAAGAGCACGCTGCTTGTTGGGCCAGGTCATCAACAGATGGAACAGAGCGATGACAGCTCCCTCGAACTCGGGACCACGTCCTGTGTTGATCGAAGTGGGGGAGAAAGCCTTCCACATGATCGACTCGCAGATGTTGGTGGCGATGAAGAGCGAGATACCGCTGCCAAGACCATAGCCCTTCTGTAACAGTTCGTCAAGCAGAATAACGATCATGCCGGCAACGACAAGCTGAAGGATCAACAAGAAGACGATACCAGCGCCAAGATCAGACGGGGGGCCGTAGAGACCAGTGAATACGTAGACGGTCGCGGTACCAGCGGACAAGATGAAGGCAAAAAGCTTCTGGGCAGTTTGGTAGAGCTCGCGGTCGGACTTGAGGTCGAGGTTGACATCGATCATGTGGGTACCAGCGAGGAGCTGGAAAACCATGCCAGACGAGATAATCGGGGTGATACCCAGCTCCATCAATGTCCCGCGATTACTCGCCATCATCATTCGGAGCCAATATAGAGGATCGGAGGTATCCGAGGATACAATGCCGTACAGGGGCATCTGGCTCATCACCAAGAAGATCAATAGCGTAAGACCTGTCCACATCAACTTTTGGTTGAAGGGTACCTTGGTCTCGGGCTGCTGAACCTCAGGCAAGAACGCCACGAATGGCTTCACCAGGTCGAGGAACCGCACTATCCAAAGGAGATTGATTAGTAAACGGCGTTTCTATTTGACCATGATGGGTGTTGACAACGCATCGGGAGCTGTTCGCATCACCGGACAACGAAGCTAAGGTCTCGGGGTGCGCATGACGCGAGGATTGGGCGTGGGAAGCTTACGGCTACTCATTGTGGGCGGTATCGCAGTCCAGTGGATGGAGGGTACAGGAGGGATGGAGGGAAAGAAAAGTGTCGAGGAGCAACGAATGCCCTCAATGAGTTGTTAAGGTCGTCGCGAGTTTTGTAAAGGGGGAAGGGGAGGCCACGGGCTATGGAGACAAGATCTGGCATCAAACCCCCAGCTCTCCCCAAATTGAAAGATGTGTCCCCAAATGCTGGAGTGGAGCTGAATGCTAAATTGCCCATGCACGTGACCAATCGTTGAGCGTTGTAGCAAAAACGTCACTTGAAATGACATCTCATTACCTAAGGCACCAATGACTAATAATATGTGGCATAATCTTTACTTTTACGCCTCAGATACCTTATGTGGCTTAAGGTTACGGTCATTGCAGGGTAGCATGAGTGGTTGGTTGCTCAACTTCACCTTTAACTTGTTGACAGTCAGACCATCAACCCTTCTTTATTTCATCGTATAATTTCTTCATCAGGGTTCTCCATTTTGTATCCTACCTTCCTCGCCTTCCTTGGCGTGGGAGACCGGTGTGGCCCTCTTGGAAACGGTAAACAACTGGCTTGGATGCAAGCGACCGTCGCAGCTGGGATATACGAAATGACTGGCAAGTTCACCCTCTAAAGAAGTTAACTCAGACGTGTCTCTAGCTCTGCATGGATTGTTTTTCGAGTTTCTTTCTGAACCTTCTATCACGGCAGAGCCTTTCAGGGTTCTACATGCAATATATGGGGACCGAGGAATGTTTGTCGGATAACAGGTTCTCGCTTGTGCTCGTTGAGCGCAATTTTATTGTTGTTATGCCTGAAGGTTGCGCTCAACGGGCCACGGACGTTGCTTACCTGCGTGTTTACCGTAACGTCGCCTGAATCCCATCCTGCAAGCCCCCCTTGATCTGTACTGTAACCAGGAGATGCGCGAGCTCTTACAGAGTTTACTCGGTGCTCATACCAAGGGAAGCGATACGACTGCATTGCACCTCGTGCCGATTCAAGTGTGACCAAACACTGGTCCTTACCCTACCGCGTACAAATGCATTTGGATACGACAGCCAATGAAAAGACATCGGTTAGTAACGTTCAACCACTGTGCCACATTCATACGGTTACGTTAAGCATCCACACCTTTCCGCAAACAACGGGTTGCTAAGGTTACTTCAGATGTATCCTACGCACCAGGGGTCCGTCAGTAGCTAGCCTAGTGAGATGCATGAGCGGTATCCTTCTTCGGCCCTTGGAAGGGCAAGTTGAGGAATGCAAGCTTTGAGGCACTTCTTGCAAGGTGGCCTACATAGCCTCGGCAAACAGCCATATTAAATATGCCGGGGATGGGTGAAGTTGAGTGAGAAGACATGAGTTACTGGCTACGATCTTGTTATAAAGTATTGCTTGCTTAAACATACGTAGGTCTGACAAAGGATTATTTAGGAGAGGTATTGAGGAGTGTTTTTAATAAGATGTACTATAGCAGTACATTCTGGAAGTTGAGACCAGGAGATTTTTGAGAAAAGGATAAAGTATCAAGATGGAAGAGATGGCTGGACTGGCACAAGGAGTAAGACTAGTACAGCCGTATCTAGGGAGATCTATATAGTCTCCTGTCTTATATCTGCAGTACAACGTGGTTGACCGAGTCGGCCATAAAGCCTCACGAAATGGTGAGCTGAGTCAGGAAGTGAGCATCAGATGACTCATTCAGCTTACAGAACATTGTTTATGGCATGCCATAATGCCATACAGGATCTGACAGCAGCTGCAGATGCAAGAGAGCCAGGTTCGATAGTCCTGCCATGTTAATTATGCCTCTGCTTTGTAGCTTAGACAGTTTGGGAAACCGTCACTTCTTCTCGGCTTTGCTTGTATGGTACATCTCAACGAACAAACACGTTGTTGTTCTGAGCTTTCCATTTCATCTTTATGAAGGGCGCCCTGTCGTGCCCGCATCCAACTAGGTTAGTAGGTAGTAACCCCACATTAGGCAAGGAGAGGTTAGACTGTTTTAGACGCTGCAGAAAATGGTTATCTACGGTTCTTACTGTGTTATCTGGAGTGTACCTGTCATACCATGCCTCTTGGTTGCTGACCATTACAATAATGAAAACAGGGAGACTGTAATCGGGTCGAGCTTGTGGTAGAGGTATTCCTAAATAACCTATCTCGCCTCTCTCCAGCAGCATACCAGCTTTTCATTTTGCTTTTCTCTTTCTGTTGTCTGACCCGGAGTCTTACCTCATATACCGGCCATCGATGCTGTACCAAGTATTGAGCAGATAGACTGCAGATTACAGAAGTATCCTGCACTGTATCTGCTTGTCAAGGAACAACAACCCCCACTAAGGTAGATTCCAACCTTGGGAGACTTGCTCTAGACGCATGAAATAGCTCTTTATTCATTGCTCGCATTGTCGCGTGGCAGCCGGGCACAGTTCGATACCCCGAGAAAGGTGCGGAAATACCATCGACCAGCAGCTTAGCCTTCGTTTGGTCAATATCATCGATTTGGACAGACGGTGGGGTGAGTTGGTATCTTGGAGTCGAACCCAGTGAGGTGCGGTGGGATCCTGCTGGGTGGTCAAGGCTTGGGACACCATGAGCTTTGCCTCGTGTTCCTGGCCGATATGGCAGGTCGATGATTTTACTGCGTGTTTTCAGACCGAGTGAGTTACCTATCTTGCTTCTTCGATGTAGGTTAGAGGGTCTGGAAAAAGCAAATGCGCCGCTTGATTCCTTCCCTCCTATTTTGATACTTCTCTCCTCCCGGCTAACTTCCGGCGCGTGGAACAGTTATCTCAAGATCCTCTTTCCCTTACTCGTATTATGCACGTCCTTCCTCCAACTTACGGCGCAGACGATATATCGCACCGTCAAATTAAAACGAAACCCGGGATATGAACAAGTCGCCGAGCCCGAGGACCCTACCGGCATCCCTCCTCAGCGCGACGACACAACGAGCGACGACGAGGATAATGAAGGCTTAACGATTGCCACAGCCGCCAATATCAACGGCGGCCGCCTTGCGCTCGTCAAGACCACCACCAGAGGCTCCATCGTCCAGGCCGATAACCCGCCTGCCCAAAACCTAGTGGTTCTTGTCGAAGAGGCTTCCATATGCGTGCTGATAGCGACCAATGTCATCGCCCTCACCACCCAGAGCTATGTCGAGCGAGGCCATGTTGCCGCCATTGTCGGATTGTTGACCTGGGTGTACGTGCTGGTACTTGTGACCCTTCGCCTATTTCTCGGCAACACGAAATGGCGCATTCCTCGGCTGTGGAATCACACCGCCGCCATCTATGGATTCCAATGGCTCTTTGCCCTGGTACTCTTCCGGTCGGTCCTCATACATGCAAACTCGAATCTCTCTCTGATTCTTGGAGTGGTCGAGTTTTCTGTAACTACCTTGCTCTTCGGCATTGCGGTGACTACTAGAAAGGGGAATAAGACGGTGCTCTTGGAATGGGAGGATAACCTTGAGCCCTCGCGCGAGCCATTAGCTTCTCTGTTCTCTCTTGCCACTTTTGCCTGGGTCGATCCTATCCTCTGGCAGGGCTACAAAGAACCTCTCGAGATAGAAAAGGTGTGGAACCTGATCCCACGCGACAAGGCTGCCAATGTCCTCGCGAACTATCGCCAGGTCAAGAGGACAACGTCTTTGGCTCTCCATCTGGCCAAGTACTTCAAGGGGATGCTAATCCTGCAGTGTCTCTATGCTGTACTCAGCGGCTTCCTCGCCTTCGCTCCTACACTGCTACTTCGCGCCATTCTTCGATATGTCGAGACGCCCACGGTCGCGCCAATCAACGTCCTTTGGCTCTGCGTCATCTTGCTTCCCGTGACCGATATGCTTCGCTCCATCGGTGACAACCAGGCGTTATGGATCGGCAGAAAGGTCTGCGTCCGCATCCGGGCTATCATCATAGGAGAGATATATGCCAAGGCTCTTCGACGCAAAGCAGCCAGTGGTGGCCATTCGTCGCTTGGGAAGACTGATGGTGAGCAGGCGAAGACAACCTTGGGGCGAGTCAAGAAGTTCTTTGGCATCGGGAAGAAGAGCAAGAAGGAGGAGGAAGCCAACAAGACCAAGGGAAGCAAGGAGTCGGACGAGCAAGCCAATCTGGGCACAATCATCAACCTTATGTCTGTCGACAGCTTCAAGATATCCGAGTGCACGTCCTACTTGCATTTCTTACTCGCGTCAGCCCCCACGATGCTCTGCGTGTCTGTTGCTCTCCTGTGGCAGGTCATGGGGCTCAGTGCTATTCCCGGGCTCATCGTCATGGCGTTACTGCTTCCCGTCAATATATTCCTGGCCAAGGGCTTTAGCTACACGCAGAAGAAGATCATGGCTGCCACTGATAAGCGGATTCATACCACCAACGAGATACTCCAGAACATCCGCATCATCAAGTACTTCGCCTGGGAAGAGCGCTTTGGCGCCATTGTCAACGAGAAGCGGAAGGCCGAGCTCAAAGCACTCAGGAACAGGTATATCGTCTGGGCACTAGCTGTTGCTATTTGGAACACTGTACCGATTCTGATTACCTTCTTCTCCTTCTTGATGTATACCAAATTCGAGGGCAAGCCACTATACCCGTCTGTTGCTTTCACGGCCATCTCGCTATTCCTTCTCCTCAGAGTCCCTCTAGACCAGCTAGGAGACATGCTTGCTCACGTCCAGGAGGCCAAGGTCTCCGTCGACCGCGTTGAGGAATTCCTCTTGGAGGAAGAGACAGAGAAGTATCAGCAGCTCGGGCATGACAACGTGGACGAGGAAGGGCGCAAGGTGATTGGATTCCGAGACGCTACTTTTATCTGGGGAAGCAAAGATGCCGTCGGCGCCGACGGCTCCATCGCCTTCCGTCTCCTGGATTTAAACGTCGACTTCAAGATTGGCAAGCTCAACATTGTCGGTGGGCCCACGGGCTCTGGCAAGACATCCATGTTGATGGCCCTCCTGGGCGAGATGACTCTGATGAAAGGAAAGGTCTATCTTCCCGGCGGTCACAGTCGTGAGGACGTACGCGCCGATCCGGCCACTGGCCTAGCTGATACTTGCGCCTACGTTGCTCAAACCGCGTGGTTGGTCAATGCTAATATCAAGGAGAACATCCTCTTCGCAGCGCCATATGACGAGAAGAGATACAAGGACGTGCTGGTGGCTTGCGCCCTAGAGCGAGACCTAGAGATCCTCGACAACGGCGACCTGACCCTGGTTGGAGAGAACGGAATCACGCTGTCTGGTGGGCAGAAGCAGCGGATCTCGCTTGCGCGCGCCGTCTACTCAAACTCGCAGCATCTGCTGCTAGATGACTGCCTGAGCGCTGTCGACTCGCATACTGCCAAGTGGATCTTCAACACGTGCATCAACGGCCCCCTGATGAGGGGCCGGACCTGCATCCTGGTCACTCACAACACGACTTTGTGCGCTCCTCTCTCCGACTATGTGGTGCTGTTGGACAATGGCCGAGTGGCCGCTCAGGGATCTCCCCAGGAGGTCATCGAGTCGGGCAAGCTGGGCGAAGAACTTCGTGCCAAATCGCTCCCGGGCTCCAAGCAGCCGTCCCGAGTCCCGTCCCGGGTGCCTTCCAGTGTCGGTGAAGGAAGTGGCGATACGCTGATCGATGATGGAGGTGCCGATAGTGCTATTGGTAAGGCTCCGGCGAAGAAGGCGCCGACGAAACAGGAAGCCATGGAAGAGAGCAAGGCTACAGGAGCGGTGAAATGGCCGGTCATGAAGCTCTATCTCAGCGCCATGGGTCGCTGGTGGTTCTGGGCCACTGCCGTGGTTGTTTTCACGACGCAGCAGCTCAGTCTCGTTGCCTCCAACATCTGGATCAAGGAATGGGCCAACCAATACGTATCGGAAGCCGAGCAGGTCTCGACCACGCAGCTCAGCTTCGCCCCGCAGAGCTCTGGTGTGGCCAGTGTCCCCCCTACCTATCTTGGCTCCGTTGCCCAGTTCGCAAAGGAGGCGACCTCGGCTATCTTTGGACCGAATCCGGATTATTCAGCCATGGACGTCCCCGCAGTCAACGTGGATTACTACCTTACCGTCCTCGCTCTTATAGGCATCACTGGTGCCGTTCTGGCCCTTGTCCGTGATCTTTGGCTGTTCTTCGGATCACTTACGGCTTCCTGGAAGCTACATAACCGGTTGATGAAGGCCGTGTCCCGGGCCAAGTTCAAGTTCTTCGACGTCACACCTCTGGGGCAGCTGATGAACCGATTCAGCAAAGATCTCGAGGCTGTCGACCAGGAAGTCGCCGGCGTCGCCATTGGTGTCATGACATGTGCTATGGGCATAACCATCACCGTCGTACTCATTGCCGCCATCACGCCTGGCTTCCTCATAGCCGCGGCCTTCATCACTACGCTCTTTGTCCTCGTGGCCCTGTTCTATCTACGTGCTTCCCGTGATCTGAAGAGGTTGGAGTCGGTGAACCGGAGCCCTCTCTTCCAGCAGTTCGGCGAAACGCTGTCGGGCATGACGACGATCCGTGCGTACGGCGACCAGAGGCGCTTCATACGCGACAACCTTGCCCGGATCAACAAGCAGGCTCGCCCGTTCATCTTCCTCTGGGGCGCTAACAGATGGCTCTCAGTTCGGACGGACTTGATCGGGGACTTGGTTGCCTTCTTTGCAGGCGTCTTGGTCATCATCAACCTCGGAAAGGTTGACCCGGGCTCTGCCGGCCTGTCTCTGAGTTACGCTATCGGCTTCTCGGAAAACATTCTATGGCTTATTCGGCTGTATGCCATGAACGAGCAGAACATGAACGCGGTCGAGCGGGTGAAGGAGTATCTTGATGTCGAGCAAGAAGCAGAGGCGATCAACGAGCATAACCGACCGCCTGAGAACTGGCCTGCGCATGGCGGCGTGGAATTCATCGGCTACTCAACGCGGTATCGAAAAGAGCTCGATCCGGTGCTGAAGGAGGTGACGTTCAAGATCCAACCACGCCAAAAGGTTGGTATCGTGGGTCGGACCGGTGCTGGCAAAAGCTCGCTCACGCTTGCAATTTTCCGTGCCCTGGAAGCAGAATCGGGCAAGATCTTGATTGACGATGTCGACATCAGCATGATAGGGCTGCAAGACCTGAGACAGGCTATTACCATTGTCCCGCAAGATCCTACCCTGTTTACCGGAACGATCCGGAGCAACCTCGATCCGTTCGAGCTCTATACCGATGAGCAAGTGTTCGCCGCACTTCGGAAAGTCCACCTCATCGGACCCTCCGAGCTTGAGGAAGCGCGAGCAGTCCCTAGCACGGCTGGCGCAGAGGCAGTGGCTTCAGGGGCGTCTACGCCGACTGCCACGAACAAGAACATCTTCCTCGACCTTTCCTCGCCGGTTGCGGACTCCGGAAGCAATCTTTCCCAAGGCCAGCGGCAGCTCTTGTGCCTAGCGCGTGCCATGCTGAAGAGCCCGAAGGTTCTCGTCATGGACGAGGCCACCGCCTCGATTGACTACACCACCGACTCGAAGATCCAGGAGACCATCCGGGAACTGGATACAACCATCATCACGATAGCGCATCGGCTGGCTACCATCGCCGACTATGACAAGGTTCTGGTCCTAGACCACGGTGCCGTCGTTGAGTACGACCACCCGTACGAGCTCATGAAGAAGACGGGCGGTACTTTCCGAAGCATGTGCGAGATGAGCGGCGACCTCGAGAGCCTACAAAAGGCTGCTAAGAAGGCCTGGGAAGACAAAAGACTTGTAGATGATGAGTAAAAGAAAGAGGCACCCACCCGGGTGGGAGGGAGTTGCCCCTGTATTTACGTAGAGACTTCTGTCGCCCCTTTGTCGTTCTCGCCTCTGGGTTGTAGTCTCGTGTCTGTATAGATACTTAGGTAGTTGGGTAGCTTACTTATGCACCCCTCAAGCATTGTAATAAAAATAGTATTATAGAAAGCAATATATTTTACAAAGATTTATGCGCCGTTGTGTAATGGTACTGCCATATCTCATGTCGACACTGGTTTTGAAGGGCTCATTAACTTAGGTACCTATTTAAGTTGTGCAAGAAACGGAATCGTCATTGTAAAAGCTTGTATAGGGCGAAATATAAAACTCTGGTTGCAAAAGTACTTAAGCATAAGAGAAGGAAAATGTTCATGTCTTGTTGCTTCAACGAACACTACAAAAGTAAGGTTAAAGTCTAGCAGACACCTTGACCAAAATTGGAAAGGAAAGGAAATATCGGCCCATCCATCCTCCCCTCCCTTAGACGGGAAACTAGCATAAATCTTGGGACATGAGTGCTTGCTCATCACCATCCCAGCCGGGCAAGGTTAACCTTAGACTACTAGATGACCATGCCGTTTAAACCAACCAAGCCCGCTCTCGGTCCCCACGACGACCAAAAATTTTGTCACTTTTCACTCCCTCTTGGAAAGGTCAACGAACGAAAACTTGGAGGGGAATGAATTTGTTTTGCAAAATCGTGAAATCAAGTCCGCGCATAGCACTGATACGCCACCGCTCGATCGTCGAACGGACCCAGCGAGTCCAGGCCGGGAGGGCCCGACGGGATGTTGAGGGCGCTGTCGGGCAACGTCCCGTTACAGTCCGCGTTGCTGGTGAGAGGGAGGGCCCTTCTTGTTAGTTCTTTGGTTCCTTTTTTTTATATTTTTTTTGGCCAATACATTCGGTCGTTTTGTGATTACATGAGGAATAAAAAAAACAGGGGGGATGGGGGGATGGAAGGGAATGAGATCCGCACCGAGAAGAGATCAAAAGGAAAGAAAACAGAAAAAAAAAACGAATAGAAACAAGGCAGAGGAAGGGAGGAAAAGAATGAGGAACGTGGGGGATCGAACTTACTCGAACAAGGTGCAATTCCACTTCGAGAAGGAACGGGCCGACGATACGCCCTGAGGGTTGCCGACGCGTAGGTCCTCCGGAAGGGGATCTAGTTTGAAAGCATTAGAGTTTGGGAAATTAGGAGTCGTGTCAATCTTGTGAGCTATAAATATATAGAAGACACTAGACTACTAGTAGCATTCTCCCATACAATGATATTTTGAAGGAGCAAATAAATGTATCAATGGTCAAAGGACTGGAAGTAGGAACGCAAAATAAGAAAAAAAGCAAGAAGTATCCAGGGACTATTGCTAGTTATCCAGACAGAGGAGAAGCGAAAAAAGAGAAGAGAGAAGAGTATTAATAAGGCCACACAAAAGTATAAAGTGCAAAAAAACATACAACAAGGCGGCCCCCCATAACCGCCTATGGTCGAAAGGTTCGCCAGACGCTCGCAGGCGCAGCCGACGCAGTCGTGGTTGAAGTTGGGATTCGAGCAGAGATACAGGTCCATCGTGTCCTCGTCCTCCTGTCTGGGATGATGGACCTTGACTTTGACCTTGGCCGCCGTGTCGTCGGCGGTCGTGACGGAGGAGGAGGGGATAAGACTTGCTGCTACCGCTGCCGCTGCCGCTGCCGCTGCTGCTCCAACGAGCGCGAGGAGACAAGTCTTCATATTTTGTGACTAACTAACGGAATGTGCTCACTTGGTGGTAAAAGGTCCTGAAATAAGAGAGAAGGGCAAAAGGGAGGGGATCGATGATAGCCGGCACCGGCAGTTGAAACTTCTGCCAGCTTCGATGGAAAGGATGAGTAGGCTGGGTACTTATATCGACCGAAAGACGAAATTTAAAGTCAAGATGATGATGGCACAACTGACGAGGCGCCGTCGCGTGATAAAAATGGAGGAGGGGATAAGAAAGCGAGGACGTGTTTTGTACGTAGTCTCCTACAATCTCGACACTCGACCTCATACGACTGGAAGATCGGTGTCTCAACCTGTTCCATACTTGTGCCCCGAACTGGCAGATACCTAGTACGACGCCGAGGGGGGCGCTGGTGCTGCATTGTTGTCATGACCTCTGTCTGATGCTTGACTGCCGGGCCCGATGTCGACTTGTCCCGACTCTATCGACCATCTCGAGATATTCGGATGAAACTGATGGCGATCTGTACCTGTCTTGTCTTGAAGAAAACGACTTTGTTGTACACTGCTGTGGACTGCTCAGGACAGTTGTACGCAGTGGACAGGAAACACTCGACGAGCTACTAATCGAATTGAGAGCGTCCCCCAAAAGGCATCATCATACCTGTGAAGGTGCCGGTTACTGCAAATTAAAAGCCGTACTTCCCAAGGAGACTCACTCGGGACACGGACAGCACGGGAGAACAACCAGAAACGGACATGGCAGCACACTGAGCCTTCGAGACACATTATAAGACAAACGATACTGAAGCTGCACACGCCAGCATCACCATCTACTAGACAAGTCGGTCGTGCAACCAAGGAATAAATTGATTAACGAGTGCTATCGAATCCGGGGCTCGTGACGTAACTAGGTGCTGTAGGTACTCGGAATGACCGGTCGTTTGCTGGGCGTGCTGCGACATTGTATCAGGCGAGAGAAAAATGAGCGACTCTGGGTCAGAAGCAAGGCAGAAATCAATCACGCGAATATAGCCCTTATAGATCCTCGCCAACTCGAATCGAGTTTCCACCAGTCCAGTCCTCTCGCTCGTAAAATCGGAAAACCAGCTCGTAATCGTCGAAGTCGTGGACAATGCGATCAATCCTTCGGTAACCCTGAATCTTTTCCATGCGCTTCTTCTGGGCCAGTCCGGCGGTGATCTCATCCCCGCCAGACGCCTGGGTAGTCTTGGCTTCGAAGAGGGTGACACTGAAACGACCGGGTTTGAAGATGCTCACCACATGTTCAACAATTTCCGATGTCTCACGCCCATTCTGGCCGCCGGGCACGTTGGTCTCAAACGAGGCAAATGAGCAGATCGGCTCCGGAGTCACGTGTACAGTGAAGTAATGAGTGGACTTAGCACCATTACTGTCCTCCTGTCCGTGGGGAGCGGGGATGATGCCATTTGCGGAGAAGCCGCAGGGTGAGAAGAGGTAGGCGTCGACCCGGGCGTCCGGAAACTGCGAGGTGGGATACACATCAGAGAGACCACAGGCGTCCGAGACTACGGTTCCCAGGGCATGACCTTCGGTCGTCAGGCACTCCAGGTCTGCTTGCTCCGAGACCGGTGTGTACGAGCTGTGTAGGTCAGAATCGCTGCCGTTGTCAAACACGTCGAGGGCATCTTCGGACACGCTGTCCGCGGTGCTGTTGGTTCCGAATGTCACCGCGCTGGCCGACAAATCCCCCAAGCTCTCCATGGCGACCTTGCGTGCCTCCTGAGCTTGCGAAAAGAACCTAGTACTCGCGACCGCACTCGCGTGTTCCAGGTAAAACTGCTTCGCATTCTCAGGGTCGAGATCCGTCATCAGAATCTCCAGTGTTTCATCGTTGGTCTCCATCCCTCCCTGAAAGATGGACCCAGCACTAGTGGGAATCTTGCGTGAGCTGGGCTGGCCCGTCAGGTTCTTCTGATCCTCAGGGGTCCGAGGTGGGGTAATCGATGTCTGAGGCGAGGTGATATAGAGGTACCAGTGATCGCCGTTCATCTTGCCTACCATATAAGCACTACCGCCCTCGAATGTATCATCTAGGAACTTGACTTCCTGCTTCCAGCTCCGGTGAGGTCCATGTTGCTTATCGGGGAAGAGAAAGTTCTTCCTCGAATAAAAGACGCGGTATGGCGATGCAGCAGCTTGAATGTCGTCGAGAGACTTCGCATTGTAGAATGGGAAGCCTGCATGCTCGGCGGCAATGCGCAAGAGCCTACGAAGGCCGAGGAGCAGCGTGGTTGTTCCGCAGGTCTTCAAGATCAACTTATGGGGGAAGACAAACATGCTGGACTCGGACAGGAGGTAGGCATCCATATGCTCGGCTTCAAGCACCGAGAGGATCTTGCAGTTGACCAGGTCAAGCATGCCAACCCACGTCTCACTGGAGACCGCCTTCAAGCCATTGGGCTTGACCCCCGGGGGCAAGCAGTTCGGGTTCGGCGCGAACCAAACCTCGAGCAACTTCTCAGGGCCTGTTGCGGAAAGAATTCGTCAGAAGAAACCGTTCGGGAGGTTGAAAGCGGCCGCGCTTACCTTCGAAGGCATTGCTCGAGTCTAAGTCCGCAGCGACATCATGATTGATAATCAAATGCGGCGTGCCCTCAGACGGCGAGAAAGTGTAGTTGGCAGGGACATCGAGGTTCACCATCTCCGTGTAGTCTGCTTTGATCGCAGACGGTCGGTCAAGCGGGGATAGTTTCGGAGCACGTTGTCGTGAGGCTTAGAGCCGCAGGGAAAGCGCTGCTGGAGCTACTGCGGAGCACTGACTGCCACCCAAACGAACTTTGCGGCGTTCGTTTGAGAGAGTAGGCCCACAGGATGGTGGGAAGAAACGAGTGCTGGCGGAAGCCAGCTGCAGCGGTGGACTGATAACTTGAACGTCTCACGAAGTGGACGTTAGGGGGGGCGGCCGCGGAGGGTGAGGAAGAAGTCCTTTGACCAAAGTATGGTGACTAGCTGTTGGAAGCCTCGTTCTGGCAGAAACCGATACCTATGGAGGAGTATCGGACCTAGCAGACGAGGGTATCTGCAAATTCGTCGGGCAAAAGGGTAGGTTCGGCGTCGGATGCGTAAAATGCTACCACTCTGTACTCGATGCTGATTTTGATTTTTTGTGGCTTTTGCTTGGTAAAGCAAGTGTTATCTGGGCCTATGGCACGCAGCAGTGGGCGGTTAGCAAGCGACGTCAAGACAGGTGTGGGGTGAGAATCTTGCATGGCCTGGCACGCTCCGACTCACTTTGCAGGTTTGGATAGGAATCGTAGGAGCTCGACTGGGTTCATGGAAGATGAGAGGCGTCGAGGTACAAACGGTAGGGACTGTGTGCTGCTTATACAAGAGCAGACACTATGCGAGTGGCCAGCGGCAGTATCAATGATTGCTATTCACCATTGATGTCGAGGGATTTGAGAACGATCGAGAGTTCGGGTCGAGTCAGTTTTCCGCTGGGTCGTGTGCCCACAACTGGAGAGGTCGATCGATAACAGGTCTTGGTTGATCTAGAGATTTGCCAGGCTGTTGGTAAACTGTGAAAGGCAAGGGGTCGATGGTCTTTTAAGGTTGCCTTTCAAGAGCGAAGAGCCAGACACCTAGGGTACCTTACCTTATAGCAAGTGCACTGCAAACAGATAACAACGCAAATGTGTGAAGGTCTGAGAATTTTTCGGGCTGCGCAGTCTAGTCGATGGTGGGGAGAATAAATTATATGTAGCAGCCAAAATGGTGGATCCAAATGGTGGTTTTGTTAGGTACCAACGGTGTAGGCGGGCGTTGTACCTTCGTACAAGGTTCCAAGCAGTTGCATGTGCTTCCCTTCTACCTTACCATACTGTTAGTACTTTTGCTGAGCTGGGGGTGTAGAAGTTAGAACCGGGGGGCAAGAAAGCATGCAGAATCTGTGTACCTAGTGGAAGGAGTCTCCGAAAAGAGGGGGAAAATAATTGAAGGTACTGCTGTACTGGTGAGGTCACAGGTTTTTCTTAATCCCTGTAGAAGCCACTCAGTGGTCCAGCTCCCAATCTGGACCAAGCTCTGTCTGCATGCGCCCGCCCGTTGTTTCTGCCACTCATCACAATCTCACAAGCCTCACTGCCGCTTGGTACGTACTTCTGTACTACGTTCATTCCGTACTCTTGAATTGCGATGTTGCTTTTGCGTCTGCCGCCTACACATTCAAGGCAGACAGGCAGTGCATGTATTTGGGTGCTACACAAGTACCGCAAGTAGCCGAAAAATGCGTGTATAGCTAATGATACGAAGCAGAAGACTGTCAGGGCCCAAAACTTGGTGAAAGGGACGAGATAAGCTCTCGCCCTTTTTGACATCAGACTGGCCTCCTGCCTCACTTTCTGACGGTGCGGCCCAGTCGAGGCAAGGGACTCCAGGGTCGCATTGTGGTTTTTCCCGGGTGTCCACTACGTTAGGTAGGGCCGAAAACGAAAATGACTAGATACTACAACACGGGGATAAATCGGAGCGTATCATTGTCTCGACTCCTATGTCTCCGCATACAGCATACAGCACGTATACAAGGATGAGGGACCATGCAAAGCCTAACATTGATGCCTCTTCGTGGGGATAATTGCGAGGTCAGCCCAAGGGTGCCTAACCCTCGGGCCTTTACTCATGTACATTGACGCGTCTGTAAGATGGGCTAGGTCGATCGTATGTAGGTAGTCATGGATCGAGTTCAGCGCACCGGAATGTCTATCCTCTGTCACGTGGCTGGCTGGAAACACGGGAAAGTCTGGCCCAGGAGGAACCCATGGGCCATATTCCTATGATTTCCAGGACCTGAGGTGCCACTCCAAGGTTTTAAATGAGACTCTTTTAAATCGCATGCTTAGGTTGAGGAAGACCGGTCGATGGCTCAGTTCCTCGACAACACCCAATTGCCCACTCTGCACCGCATCGCTTGTACCGCGACGCAGGAGGGCAGATGCCCCGATTCGATACGTACCCGCGTGGTCTGGCCTAAGACATAGGCAGCTTGGCAGAAGCCGTGCTGCGTCGACTTCGAATAAGCGAGAGCCTGATTAGCCTGATTCAAAAGGGATGCTAATCACCCGACAGTGGTCACAATATCTTGCGTTATCTTTCGAAAGACGGGCTCGAGTGAGCAGCCTCGATACTTCTCCGCCAGCAAACCCGCTTCTTTGGTGGCTTGTCCGACGGGCTCGTCATTCGCCTGCCCGTCCTGCAGAGCCTTTGAAAAGTCTTGCCCGTTGACAATCGTGCCTTGCGGATATTCTGGTACCCGTCCCGTCTCAATCAGCATGACAAACTGTGGATCGATGGGAACTCTGCCAAGAAATGGAACGTTGAAGTCGGTTGCCATGACCTGCCCGCCGCCTTTGCCAAAAATATCCGTGCATTCGGCGCAGTTTGGACAGACGAACCCTGCCATGTTCTCGATAACACCTATTACAGGAATGCTGGTCTTGGTGCAGAAATTGAGCTCCTTTCTTACGTCAGCCGTGGCCACGGCTTGGGGGGTCGTGACGACCACAGCGCCGGCAACCTGCCCTGGCCGCGCTTCCTTCAGTAGGGTCTCCGCAAGAGATATGTGCTCATCCGACGTGCCCGGTGGCGTGTCGATAAGGAGATAGTCCATCTCCCCCCACAATACGTCGGACAGGAACTGTCGAATCATGGCGGTTTTTTTTGGGCCTCTCCAAACGACGGCATCCCCTCTGCCCTGTAACAAGAAACCTAGACTCATGCAGCGTAGCTCTCCTACTCCTTTCTCCGGCTCTGCCTCGTGCACGACGACAGGAAGCCAACCCCCGGGGGCCTGTGTCACCTTCGCATCTTCGATGTTGAACATACGAGGCATCGAGGGTCCTGTAAGGTCAACATCTAGGACGCCGACAGAGTGGCCGGAGAGAGCTAATGAGAGGGCTAGCTGAGTGGTGATGGAGGATTTGCCTACGCCTCCCTTTCCTGAGAGAACCTGGGGCCAGAAGGGTGAGCTAGTCTCTGGCGGAACTGACTGAGGGTATAACATACTAGGATAATGTGTTTAATCTTTGAAAGTGACATTGTGTGGTTTGGCGCGACCCGCTGTTCGCAGATCAGGCTCAACTTTCCGACGTAGGTCGGTAAATTATCAAGTGATTTCCAAAGAAAAACGATGCCTAGAGAGCATATGCTGTACTGACAACAGCAATGGGCCTGTGGTTTTGTTTTGGGAGCTCTTGATACTCCGAGCCCGCCGCTTAGTCTGAATGGGGAAACAGATTTATCATCAGCGATACCCAGTCCTTGGATTACCTATCGACTTCTACTTGTACAAGTAGAATGCCTCCCCAAAGGGCATCCTTGCCCGAATGACGCAGAAAGGTAAAAAGGTTACCAGTGGAAAGGTACAGCCCTGGAGCAGGGCCTATTACCTAATCCTAATTGCATCGCACTTTGTATGCTGTAGTACTTGGCCTACAGGTTACCTTCGGTGGCAAAAGTGTACAGTCAGTTGTGCTTTGTAGCAAGTGCTCAAGGTATCCACAGTGTTCATTCAGTGCGTCTAACTGTGCCAGCATAAGGTAAATCCTAAAGGGGTGAGTGGTTCTCCAAGCCAGTGCTAAAACTGTACTGTAAGCAGGTACCTCCTAGTACAGCAGGTATAAGTGCTGCCTTGTACAGCTTGTACTTCCCTTATTTGCTGCGGGTTGGGTTTCCAATTCGCCAGAAGCTTTGCGTCCAATGATGTACTATCTACCGTGCATGTACCGAAACAGCATCATTGACAAATGTTTCCCCGGGATGTAACGGGTTGGAAGAGATGTTGCTCGACTGATCGTGTTTTAAGCTGCCGGCGTCCTCATGATTGTGCAGCGGCCATGGTCTTTGTGTGTTGTCTTACAGTTACGTTAACGATGCGATTCAGCTCGGCTGCGGATTCGTCGATACACCGGTAGCGTCCGAATTGCGCGCGTTCCGTGCATCCGTAGAGCGTCCGGATCTCTAAATAATGAACATTGTCGGCGAGCAGATATGGACGATCCATGGGGCTCGCCTTGGGCATCGGCTGATACAGCTTCCAAAGCAGACGCGCCGCCGTCCGAGCTGAACACATTCTCGATTTCGAGTCCGCCCCCTAAGGCCTTGTTGTTCGGCAATGGAGCAAGGTTACCATCTCATTCGCTCTGGTCGGACGACACGGACGATACGGGCTCGAATGCTTGGGCCACGACCAGCTCGCTAGATGCTACCGATCCTCACAATGATTGGGGTATCTGGGAGTCAGGGGAGCAGCGTCCTCGGTTGAGTCCGAGGCTCAGCGTGCCCACCAGCAAGGAGAGCTACCCGCCATGGCCCGAGAATATCGCGAAATCGCCAGTCCTGCTGCCAAACTCGAGATCGCGAACCCCCTCATTGCTTCGACATCATTCGCCCGACCCTTGGGCCTCTGATCTAGCACGCAACAACGATATCTATACCACACCGGAATCTCCGCCGGCATCAAATGCAAGCGACACCGGTACCCCGACGATCGAGACGGGTGCGTTCACCGAAATACCTATTACTCTTCCTTCGACCATCCACGATGGGATAACAGCAGATTCGCAAGCTGCGGGATCTCGCGCCGAAGGTCTTCTTGCTTCCTATGAGGCGGATGAGACCGGTGAAGCTGGACTTATCAGGTCGCAGTTAGCTCAATCCGCTTCTGAACTTCGGTCATCGAGACCATCGTCGACATTCTCCATAGATAGCCAAGACGGTCTCGAACATCAAGACTCGCCAATCACGTCTATAGATGAAGACAGGGCGTTTCAAGCTCGGAGCACATCACGGAAGTCCTCGGGCATGGTCCAGGAACTTGTTGGGGTATACAACAGTCTTACTAGCGCTGCATCGGAGGAGCTGCTGCCCCTGGAACGACGTGCCATGTCACACGCAAGGAACCATGGAGATCTCACTGTGCAAGACAGAACTGCAAGAACAGAAGTGCTGCACCTAAGCGATACCCAGGCCGTGTCCTTCGATGTCCAGCCAGAGCCCTCTCAACTCGGCGAAGCCTCGCCAATATCTGACCTGTCGTCCAAACCTAGAGCAGCGGTGGAGGAAGAAGCAGTCCAATTTCCCGCGGTGAGCTTTGACATCGATTTAGCTCTGGTTGACCAGCTGTTTCCAGTCAGTCCGCAGCCCTTAGGAGAGACGCCTCCTGACGAACCGGGGGTTTCCGAACACATCATCACCGATAGCTTTACCACAATAGCAGAACGCAAAGCTTGGTACCGAATCTCGCGCTATGGATCTATGTGCAAACATAACTTGGGCAACGATGAAAACTACCTCAGAGTAACTTGGCCGACGTCCCAGCTTCACAAGGAAGTCATCAGTATAGTTCGACGGTGGATGGAACAGGATTCTTATGCCGGAAAGGCCACATTGGGAGGAACGAAGCGGACGGGTTTCTTCGACTGGGATTCGGATGTCGCTCCTGTAGAATTGGAGAAGGTCTTCCGGCGCAGAGGATCGGTGGTAAGGCATACGCGAACGGCATCAATTCCGACACCACCCAGTAACAACTCCAGCCAAATCCTACAGACAGATAAACACGCGTACCGAAACTCGACTGGGTTGGTGCTGAGGGCCGTTGGGCGTGATCCGTTGCCACCCAGCGGCCTCAATGTGTCCATAAGCAAACCTCTCAGTGGTCCGTCCGAGGGTGCTTCAACATCTACGTCTCCCACAGGCACAGTTCAAAACATACAGCCAAATGAAGACGATGAGGATGACTGGGGTGAAATGGTTTCTTCTCCCCAAGCAGCTGAATTTCTCGCTTGGGGGAAATCACCCGCATCCCCAGATCGTGGAATAATAACGCCCTGCAGTCCCACATGGGTCTCCCAGCCCGATAAATCCGTCCATTCCGGCTTCCCGGTTCTACTTGAGCCAAACTTGGCCAGACCCGAGGCAGAGCCTCACCAGCCAACAAGCAAGCCGTCCGATGGACTCGGCACCCCGGACGATACCATCGGGGTATTTGAATCCACCCCTGAAAGGGACTCTCACCCAATTATGGGACAAGCCAATAATAGGGGCGCATCAGAACCAGGAATCGACGTGCCAGCACACCATATCGATCAGGATAGCATCGTACAGCGAATCCTTGACAATCTCCCCGACCTGTCATATATGTTAAGATAGGCGGCTTCCTGCACATTAAGTACACTTGCGGTTATCGGTCGAGGCCGCTTGGCCATGTAAATACAACGATTGGACACTTACACGGATGGCATTGGCAAGCATGGTGTCGGCGTTGGTTAGCCAATAATCATAAAAAACATTTTTCCATCCAATGCATCTTTCCTCGCATAGCATTGCGGCATAGAGCAGAGAGTCCTAGCATGCAATGATTCACCACACCTCTGTCCAAGAGGCTAGCATGATGAATAGCCCCTGGCGATGCCTAGGTAGCTACTGGGAGTGATGTATCTGAAGTGGATGGTCTCTTGATCTGCCCCCGTCGCTCCTCGCAACAGCTTCCTCCCTGGAGCTCTTCCCACCAGCTTTGCATGATGTGTGGGAGCTCATATCTTGGCTTTGTTATTTGTCCGGCCGCCTGCGGACCATGAACTGTTCGATATTCCCAACAGAAAAAATTGAAACAGATGCTGTCCGCCGATCATCTATTCTTAACTTCATGGCTGATGAAAATGGATCGGAATACTCCTCTTCCACGCCGGGCGAAGAGCATACGCGGCTGCTTCGTCAGTCCTCCAGAAGTTCTAAGAAGTCAAAGATGAGCATACGTGTCCTCTTCAAAGGCTTTAATGATTATGATGACAGAAATAATGAATGGACTACAGTGACAGGGATCCTGCTTGATGAGATGCACGGGCTGGAGGGTCCCTCAACCATCCTCGCTGCCCTCATCAGGTTGTTCCTGGCATCGGCGGGGGGCATCACAATGGCGATTGTTCTCATGGTCAAGATGGCTGAGAAGGAAGCTGCTGTCTGTCACGGGATCTCATCCTATTCGCCGCGTCCATATCGATATTCTATGTCGGGCTGCATGTCCAAGGGGCCCGGAAGGACTGCAAGCGGGAGGCTATATCGACGGCGCCTTGTCGAACACACTGCTAGTGCCAGTACCCGGTTTCCTCGGTATTGCTCATCGCCGGACTGGGCCTGTGCATCTGGGCGGTTGCTCTCATTGCCACGGCAGTCGTCATAAACTCGGAAACATTCCGTCACCGGACCTTTTCCAGGGCAACTCCGACTCTGAAACTTCGTCATCTGCACGGGTGCCATGTAAGAGCTGGAGCACAGTAGTTTCAGTACAGTAGTTTTCCTTTTTCATCCTCGGCTGACACATCACCCCCAGGCCACCCTATATAAACCTTTCTCTCCCGCTTGAGAGGGACACTGTCCCCTTCGACGAAACTCTATCTTCCCCCTCATTTCTCACCTGCGCCGATTGAGTGAACTTGCCAACGATCTCTCAGCGTACCCGAGCCTATCTGGACATGAACATCCCCTCGAGCAGAAACAAAGCCAATACGATTTTTGATATCCCGTAGCACTTCCCATGGCTAGCCTGCACCGAACCAGCGCCCCAGAGGCCGTCCTTCAGTCCCACCAACCCCTCAAATGTCCGGGAGGTTGGCGTGTGTCATTCGATTATACCACGCCCTTCGCTGTTCAGGAGGCATCAGTAGCCTCCCCAACCTCGCCGGTGTCGCCAATCGAGACAGTACCAGAATCTTCTAGTCAGTGTGAGTGCCCGCTATCTGATGCTGAGCCGCCTCAGGAGGACCTTGGCAACTGACGTCATAGTAGCCGGCCCATCACGATCCGAGTCTGAGGCTCCGGAGAACCTACGACAGCCTGCACGAGCCCCCCGTCCGTCGGCCACTCCGAGCACATGCATACAAACCGTCTGGGTGCGCTCGAGGCTGTCCACCGTCCGCTACGCCGCCCAGGCCGAGGTCCCGGTAACGGAGCCGAGACTGGTAGTGCAGCGGCCGCAGACTCGGTATGAGGAATCCCGAGGACCTATTGCCGGTCGTGTCTATTGCACACTCGCCAGGCAGGCCTACTCCGGGGCGCAGCCCAACTCTGTGGCCGTTGCTGAGTCGGGAGGAAGTGGATGTCAACATCATGGACACGCACCGGCCCAGGGATACCCACCGGTGGTGGCCCATGGGTCGACGCCCCTTCCTTTTCCGTCCTCGACTGTAGGCAACTGCTCCGGGAGTACGGAACACGCACAGGTGGTGGCCCACGGGTCGACGCCCCTTTCTTCGCCCACTACACTTCAACAACCCCCCGTCGAAGAATTGCTGAGCAGTGCCGTCTTCGCTCACATGGACGTGAGCGAATTCGAACTGACCGGCATCGACCTGAGTCAGAGTGAATTCGGGCTGGCCAGCACCGGCATGAGCGAATTCGACCTGACCGGCACCGGCGTGAGCGAATTTGACCTGACCCGGCACCGGCATGAGCGAATTCGAGCTGATCGGCACCGACATGAGCGAATTCGAGCTGGCTGGCACCGACGTGAGCGACATCGAGCAGGCCGAGAATATGTCATAGGAGACAGTCCGGGACTGGCAAACAAGTTTTCTTTTTTCGAAATGCATGGCCAAGGTGCTGAAGGGTTGGAAGATCATTAGGGGGCACTTGGGGGGACTCTTGGGGAAAGGAAATGTATTTTTGCTCTGGTCTAGATTTGTTGCAAACGTGTATTACTTTGTGGTCTATCTCGAATAGAATCGTCCAGATTACAAATACGACATGACGTCCTTTGCGGGGTTTGGTTATAAACTCCCCTCTTTTGGGATATTCCAATATTATGAGAGCTGAAGCTTCATACAAGCGTATATAATATCACATTCCTTTGGGCAGGATCCATCAGATCTACAACGCAGTGACGACTGCACAACTTGAATCAGACATGTATGTTATAGAATCCTTGAAGGTCAACTGTTTTGCCAAACAATGCTCTTATTAATTAGACTACACATGCATCTTTTGTTCGATTACAAGTGGCTCTCGTAGTTAAGTATCCTTTATTCAGATCATGTATTCCTAAGACACACCTTCGAATGCTACAAGGACAAAGAGCCACCTCCCAAGCGTCTGTTTCACAAACACGCTCCTTCCCTCCTTCACCTATATAGCGCACTCGATAGTTAAGTTCGGAGTTCCCTTGGACCTTCTCTCCCTCTGCTCCCTCTCCTGCCTGGTAAATGCCTGTTTAAGCTACCCAACCTTGGTACGTATTCTCAGAACACAAACCCAGCCCGGCAAAAGGGTTATCTATTGCGGGGACCTTACACAGACATGTCTCATACTCCCTGTCACATTACCTGCTTCTCATGTCAGGGGCACGGCAGAGGCCAAGACCCTTTGAGCGTATTGCCTTTACTGTCGCCGATGCCAGTTCCAATGCAAGTTCCAATGGTCCCAGCAACAGCGATGTGCTATCACCTGGTCTGGACACCTACCCCCGTCTCTCTTCATCACTGTCACAGCCACGGGCACGGACCCGGCCATAACATGGCGGCTATGGAGACGGCGGCCCCTTGCAATGGATATGCAGAGGCTAATAATAATGACTGCTGCTGGAGGGGAAGCAGTGCGAGCAACTATGGCAGCAACATTAGCAATAACAGTCAACCTATGCCGTCATCATGTGCGCTGAACATGAACAACAGCATGATATTACGACGTGTCTCAAGCTCCATTGACCGCATCTGATAACCACAGCATGAGTAACAGCAGCGGTAATAACAGCCTGGACCCCGCACACAGTAACTGCTTGACATCTGCTGCGTCCCACCCTCTTCAATATCCTCCATTCGATCACGGAGATTCCAATGGCAACAACGGCAACAACACAAGTCTCGAGTTGATGGGAGAAGGCCTCAACTTGGATACTGCCGGCACCACCAACCCTGCCATTGGTATGGGTGACTTTAACAGCAGCAGCAGTAACAACATCGACACTAACAATGTTGGTACTAATGGCTTTGCTTACGACTTCAACTACGGCGATGGCAGTCTGAATGGTGAACAAGTGTTCAACTTTGATATCTGGCTGGGTCATCACAGCAACGACACGGTTGTGGAAATGGGTGAGAACAACAGCACTAACAGTAACAGCAACAGCAACAGCAACAACCACATCGAAACTCTGATATCCTTCGACCAAGACCCTTTCATGGGCAGTCTAGATCATCAGACTCCTCAGGCTCCAACCCAATCTCAACCTCAACCCACCCTTCCTACTTCGACACAACCACCAGCACCAGCAGGCTGGACGCCCGTGACCTGGATGTCCTCCTCCTCATACCCCTCCTCCTCCTCATCTTCATCGCCAGACTCGGAGCTCAGCGACAACGAGAAGGAGAGCGAGAACCCCTTCGCCACGCCCCCTCCCTTCTGCACCCCTCTGACCGTTTCCGCGTACAAACTCATCCTTCCTCCGATTCGTCGTCCAGTTCCACTTCTACTACAGAAGAAGACGTGTCCAACCCTTTCGCATCGCCCTCGCCTTCCTTGCATTCCAATGGGTCCAATAATCACAATCACGACCACAACGGTGACAACAGTACCGAGGCCACGTTCCTCGAATCCCTCTTCAGCGACTTGAACGACAGCGACAATGCCAACTTCACCAGCGCCGTGACCTCTTTTTCTTCCCTTGGTTTCGGCTTTGTTGGTGTTGGTGGTGGGGGTGGAATCTCATGATGATAGTACTATCGATGCGAACTACTGGGGGAATATCAGTGGTAATAGGCACAGAAGACAGGTACAAGGAGGCAGTTAGTAAGTAGTAGAAAGGTAAGCCTAGGTAAGTGAGTAGTGATTTATTGCCAGGAACAAGGACCAGGTAGCAGTTTTATTTAAGCATTGTACATTGATGGAAAGATGGCATAAAAAGGTTACTTATTCTACGACGCGAGATTCTGTGATTATCTTCTTCATACCTCCTGCGTGGAATTGAGAGAAAGATCCTTTTCAGTGGAAAAGGAAACAGAGCATGGCAGATTACCAGGAGGCACAGGTCAATCCTCCATCTAGGCAGTCCAGGGCGGAGGCGATATCAAATTACTAAGGATAGTTCAGCATTACCGAAAGATGGTAGAATTAGCAAGGTTGAAATATGGACATACCCGATTAGTTGGGGGTCAGTCAGGGGTAAGTTTCCCTGCCGCCTAAAGTCCCTTAATATAAACAATCATCTATTTAACCACCCAAAGGAAGAGTATGTAGCATCCAGCGGCTTCAGGGAGGGGTTTTTTCGGGCTTATCCTAAGAGCCGATAACAATCGTATTTCGGGTCGTGTATAGGTTGGTCTATATATGTCCCATGGCTCGAAGGTCATCATGTTACCACCGTGTTCCCCCCTTTTTCGTGACCTTTGCACACCTTAACCCTAACCTAAGAAATTTGAGCACGCAAAGTAAGTACTTAGCTAACAAGAAGAGAATAGAACAATACATTCTATCATTCACTATGCAGTGGAAGACGCTGGCCCTAGCGCTGCTCGCGGAGCGCTGGTTATACCACTACGGCTCGGCGCAGACGATGCCGATGATGCGGTTCCAGTGCTCGCAGCTGGTCGTGGACCGTCTGGACCCGCTCGTGAACCCGGGCCTCGTGCCGTCGCCGCACCTGCACCAGATCGTGGGCGGGGACTCGTTCAACGCGACCATGGACGCGCGGACGCACGACCCGGCCGCGGCGTCGACGTGCACGAGCTGCACCTTCTCCGAGGACTTCTCCAACTACTGGACGGCCGTGCTGTACTTCCGCGCCCGCAACGGCACCTACAGGCGGGTGCCGCAGTCCGTGAGCGATGGCCTCCGGGCCGACGGCGGCATCACCGTCTACTACATCCCGTCGCCCGACGCGGCCGAGAGGGTGACGGCCTTCAGGCCCGGGTTCCGCATGCTCGTCGGCGACGCGGGCGCCCGCGGCCCCGTCAGCAATGCCCGCAAGGTGTGCCACCGGTGCATGCCCGCCACCGGCGACAACAGCAACATCAACTGCGGCGCGCCCGACAGCCAGACCCTGCCTGCCGCGATGTGCCCCGGCGGCATCCGCTCCGTCGTCACCTTTCCCACCTGCTGGGACGGCAATAACACGGACAGTGTGGACCACATGAGCCATGTTGCGTATCCCACTTCCTCGTACTCGGACGTCTCGGTCGGCGCGTACGGCACCTGCCCTGCCAGCCATCCGGTGAAGATCCCCCAGGTGATGTACGAAGTCATGTGGGATGTGAGTATCGGTAGTCTCCTTGGTACACTTTCTAGGAGTTACCGGGGCCCAGCATGGGTGTCTCTCTGTGCCTAGGGCGGCGTCCTCATTTTCGCTAGTCTGCTGGAATTGAGTTACCCGAGATGCCTGAAGCGAGTAATCTAGGGCTGTTTGTTGACTAATTCGTCTTTTTTCACGCTCACAGACCCGAATTTTCAACGACCCCGACCTGTGGCCAGAGGATGGCTCGCAGCCATTCGTTTGGAGCACAGGCGATAGGTGAGTCCCGTTCCCTGCCCATCTCGGCGGGAGGAGAGGTCTATGTAGTAGCGATAGTCAGTCTGACGTATGACAGCCACGGATATTCGCAACACGGTGACTACGTCTTCGGTTGGAAAGGCGACTCGCTGCAGCGCGCTATGGATGCTCGGTGCAACGGCGCCGTCTGCGGTGAGCTGAAGACGCAGTCTGCGGAGACTGCTATGAGGTGTACCAAGTCCAAAGCTGTCCAGGAGAATATTGATGGCTGTGAGTCATTTCTGATAAATATTTCCCACGAATAACTGCCGGTAGACTTGACGCTTACCCTTTATTTCTGACTGACTGTCACATAGGGGTTACCGACATTCCGGGCATGGCCATGAAAAAATAAATTGCTTTGTAGGGAGTGTTCTGGCCTTCTCAAAGGGGGGACCTCCGCGTCTATCGGTCACTTCCAATCCAAGGCTTGATAGTGACGCGCTCTCTAACGTTCTGAGTCGGGAAATCACATTCGATACAGGAGTTCAAGGTCCTGGTGCCACTAAAATGAAGCTCGGATCGCGGGATGGAGAACAGGAATTCGCAAAATGAGATGCGGTAGTAGTACGTGTGCTTGACGTAGCACGGGAGCACTCCTTGTGAAACTATGTCTCATAACCCTGGAAGAAGGGCTATCGTCTTCAACCGGCAAAGCGCTCCTCTTGGTGTCTCAGACTCTTCCGCAAAGGAGTGAGGAAATTCACTTCTTGTACGCGCCCAGACACGGCATGGCCAACGTGATATCTCCAGGCTCGGGTTTTCCACCAGTGGCAAGGGTGAAGCGACGTGAAACTTGAAGATGATCGGGGCAACTCTCACGAGTAGTTGGGGGTAATGGACGGGCTTACCCTTAATACGGTAATGCCACCCTCAGACAGGGCATTTCCAAGGAGAAATAAACATCACGAAGGGGTAAAAGGGGAGAAGCATTGTATCTCGTGGCGAATACAGTTCTCAAGGGTAGGACAAAAGCCCACCAAAGAAAGAAATAAAACAAAAATAGAAGCCATAAAGCAAATCAAACAGTCGTCTGAAGAACAGAATGCCGAGAAGCACTATACAATGCGTGCCCTACATATAGGGACAGGGACTTGCATATTTCTTCTTGTTGATGCCCTGCATGGGCCAGGGTGCAAGAGGCCTGAACATATTCAGAGTCACATCGAAGGGAGGGAAGCGAGGAGAGCGAAGAGGTCCTAGGAATGCCAGAACACACTATTTATTCCTTGAGGATCTGGAGTCAGAATCCGATTCTGGACTGTTCTGGTGGGACGAGGTCCGTCTGTGTTAGATTTCTGACAGAGGTTTCGGAATGGGCGCAAGAAGGGTAACCTTGAACGCGTTCAAACAGGAGTTACTTCAGAACTGAGAGGTTGTACAACCAGGCTTTGCCTCAGCAGATGGTTCAAGACGCATCTGGCAGTACTGGTACTTGTAGGCAGTTTTGATTCATCGGGAAATCTGCAGTTGGCAACGTAGCACAGCACATAAAGTAAACCCAGCTTGATGGCTCACTTGCAGGGTATGACAAACTTGATAGTAGGATTGCAATTTGCTACACATCTCATTACCTCAGCTTTACATGGCACGAATCAATCGAGATGAACGTCAGAACGTGTTCCCCGACCTCGTAAGTGATAGTGACACTCCGAAAAACCAGTTACCACAGTATTGCCTTGTCTCCTATCTGGGACTCATCTGAAAGACTGTCGAGTGCTATGCTGTGATTCCCCCTGACCTAGCCAACCCTTCTACTAAATTTACTAGGAGGTAGATATCAGAACCGATGGAAAATGAAGCTGGTTCCGAGCCTTTGTTCGGCGGCTAATTAATACCCATTTTCCCTCCTGACTTCAAGCTCCTCCATCACCTACAGCACCTCCTTCCACTCTCCCTGTGCTTGCGATTGGGTTTCCCATTGTCTTTGGGGCGGCTCGTTCTTTCTACTCTTGCCTAGCCTTGACGTGTTAGGGAAGGATCATGCCTCACAGGTTGAGCATAGGGAGGTAAGCAGAGGTAGGTGCTTACTTCCTAGTGTTGGACACATCGCATCACACCAGCCAGGAGCCAGCGTCTGTAGAATGTTCCATTGGGCCCTCTATACCTATTCGCCTGCAGTTCAGTAGCGCTCATCACGCTTCTACCTATCCCTCATCCCCACATTCGATGAAACGAAACTTTGCAGTAAGGGTTGTTGGGTAACTTGTATTGTGATACAATTCAAGGTCAGTCACCCAATCCCTTCTATCGCCCTTCCATTCAGCGGCGAGGACCAAGCTCACTGCCTCATAAATAAACAACTATCTAGGGGTCGGACCGTCTTTCACATCTTTTCGTGATTATTCCACAAGTGAAGCTGAAGAGATTATCATCCCAGCTGCTCGCAAAGGGCCAACTCCATGGTGATGGGCCGGGGCTTCATAACCTCCCTGCCATACATGTTCGGCTGTCATGGCCTCTCCAGGTCGAACTGCTTGAGACTGAGGACATAAATAGGCAGCACGAGACCTGTGTTGTGGCGTCATGATACTGCGGCATCACGACCTCAAGACTTCACGGCAATAACAGCACCACGGCACCACGGCACCACGGCACCACAGCATTACTGAGTCTGCACCACAGCATCAGGCACCACACCATCACTAGTCTGCACCACACCATCACTGCATCATGGCTGAGCGAACCAACACTCCCAAGTCCACGGCACCACAGCTGCCAACATCAGGGCCGCAGTCACTCAGCTCATCTGCCACCGTCCCTGCCCCGCCCAATGGGCAAAAGCACATAGTTCTATACCTTGGCGATGGAGCAGACTTCAGCAAAGACATCTATGCCCAGTTCAACGACAAGTTCGAGATCGCGCACCCCGAGCTCAAGGATCGCCAACCAGAGGCATTCAAGCGTGCGCTGAAGGGGAAGAAATGGGGCGATTTCTCTGCCATTTTCCGCCCTGCCTGGGGGTCTGGTGGTGAGATGGGAGACTGGAATGCCGAGATTATCGATCTACTCCCCAACACTGTGCGCGTGTTCGCAAGTGCCGGTGCCGGTTTCGACTGGGCTGATGTGAAACTTCTCGCTCAGAAAAGTAAGACGTCCCCTTTCAGATTAGTCACGCATCTATCTAGTCATAGCAAACAATATGCGGTGTGAACTCCGAGGCATGATGGGAGCTGCTTGTATAGATAGGCTTCTTGCAAGTCGCAGCCGAATGATTTTCCCCAAATACTGACAAACGACGCAGACATTGCATTCTACAACTCTGGATCTGCAGCAGCAGGACCAGTCGCCGATTTTGCCCTCGCGCTCATTATCGGGACCTTCCGCGCGCTGCCGCGATGCATTGCGTCTGAAGCTACCACTCCCGATGACTTCCAAGCATCACACAAGGGTGTGACGTCGCTGTCTCACGATCTGCGCAATCAAGTTTTAGGTATTGTGGGCTTCGGCAAAATCGGCCAGGAAATAGCAAAGCGGAGCTTGGCCTTCGGCATGAAGAACCACTACTGGAACAGAACCCGCAAGAGTGCCGATGACGAGGCCAAGTTCCAGGTCAAATATTGCGATACGCGCGAGTCGCTGATACGGGGCGCGGACTGTGTGGTGCTATGCGTGCCAGGGAGCCTAGGCGAGATAATTAACGCGGAAAGTCTGCAGTGGTTCAAGCAGGGTGGACGTCTCGTGAATGTGGGAAGGGGCAATCTCGTCAACGAAGACGCGCTGGCAGCTGCGCTCCACAATGAGAAGCTTTCTTGTGTCGCGCTCGACGTCCATAAAGACAAGCCCAATATCTCCGCTAAACTGGCAAAATTTTCCAAGACAAGAGCCATTCTCACCTGTCACAACGCCGGGGGCACCGTGGAATCGCATGCCGGTTTCGAAAAGGTCTGCGTGGACAATACCTTGGCTGCCCTGGTCGGGTCCCCATTCGAACCGGTCACGCCGCCGGCGAACCAAAAGTGGCTGAAGTAAGCAAAGGCTAAAGAAACCAGCAGTGGGTAGCTACCGCTAGAACCATGCCGACGCTCTCAAGACAGAGATGTGGTCAAGGTATTGGGCCGGTGGCAGGTGTTGGTTATCAGCAAGGTGCATGTCTTACGCATGTATACCAGAAGCAGACATGTGAAAGGGCTGGTCCCGGGTTCGGAAAATGTGCTGAGTTGTTGATTTTCTTCAGCTTTCTTTCTCTTTATTTTCATAGGCAGGACAAGTTATCACGGCGCGCGGAACATGAAAGCCACATCAAGTGCTTGCTGAAAGCAGCACCCCAAATGTTTTTCCTATCAACCTTACAGATATTTAAAAAAAGACATGTCGCCCAATCTGGTATTGTACGCATCCACTGGCACTTGTTGCAATTAGATGGTCTCATATTCCACCTGGCTTTTTGATGCATTATATCGCACTCCGAGCTAACAGGCGGGCTTGGATATTGTCCAGGTAGGTTACAGGGAAGGTAAGTATTCACACTGATATTTGTCTCTGTGCTTTGGGTATTGTAGAACGTTATTGTTGTTTTCTCTGGCTAATAGCTATCTCTAAAGACAATCTGAGTTTCCTGCACAGCATTGTCGAAACAGGGTTACCACGACATTGGACCTCAATATAAGGGGAAATAGAATAATGTTATTCTGCATGCCTTTTCCCCTTCTTCCTATCATCCAATTATGGAAGTTCACCCCTTCTTTCTTGATCAGTCTGCTCCAGTCTCTCTTCATTCCTTGGATAGGAAGGAATCCTTGTTAGGAAACATATAGAGAATAGAAAAACGACTTGCGGACAGACAGGCGTGTGTGTTTGTTTGTGTTGTATGCCAAATTTGTATGAACCTCTTCTATATACTTATATACAGTACATCATCATCATAGTGGTATAGAAAAAAGAAACTAAAACAAAACAAAACAAACCGCTATGACGCTATGATGAGAAATGCAGGGCAAAGAATAATATAAAATTAAATCCCAAGCGCTTAGAGGTATTTCTTCCCAGTGACGTGACGGGACATTCTGCATGGGACGTAGGGGTAAATACGCCGGGAGACGAGAATACGCAGCTCAACAGGGGGTGGGGGGTTGGTGGTTGGAGAAGGGCGGCGGTACGTGATCGAAAACAGTGGATGTGAGCGTCCTTTCGCTAAATTCCCTATTGCCCAATCCTGGACCACGAGGAGAAATGCAAAATGCGGGTTCGAAGCCAATATCGATCGGGAAAAGGGGCATGCCTATTTTTGATCGGAAGTTCAGCTGCGCGTCGGCGTCCTGAAATGAGATGCAACTAACTCCCCCCCCCCCCCCCTTTTTTTTTTTTCTCTTCTTCTTCCGTAACATCACATAAATCACATGCTCTGTCTATATCCCGGCCCACCAGGAGCGGCACCGGCACCGGTACCCCTCCATTCGCCGTCGTAAAAGTCCTCGTCCGGACTCGGCGACCGACGGATAGATGTCGAGGGCGAGACGGCCGACACGTCGCCGTCATTCTTGTTCTTGTGGCCGTCGTCGTCGCCGCGCGAGTATCCGCGTCCGTATCTATGGTCGTGGTCGTGTTCGTCGTATATTCTTTGGCGTGTCAGATCTCGACCGCGTTCGCGGCTTGGACTGCGCTCTCTCCTCTCCTTCTCCGACTGGGAATAGGACTGGGCGTGGGACTGGGCGTAGGCTTGCGCTTGGATGTTTATCTGCATCTGGCCTGGAGGAGAATGAGGTCGAGAGTGCGATTCGGATCGCGAGTAAGAGTGGGAGCGCGATTGCGAGTGCATTTCGTCCAGCGCGTCGCTTTTCCTTCCTCCCCTCGTCCGCACGCTCGGATTCGTGGAGTTTGTTGCGGTATTCTGCGAGGATAAAACTGGCGAGGAAATGCACTGTCCGTTCTGCTGGGGCGCCGGGCCGTAGTATATATGGAAGTGGTTGACTGGCTGCATTTGCGGTTGCAAGTATTGTTGGTTCTGCGGCTGTTGCTCGTTTGGGTGATTTCCCATGGGGACGATTCCGCCGACGACGTATTGCGGATGACCACCCCTTGACGATGAAACCCGTCGCGTATGCGTGCTCCCTTCGTTCAAGGTCGTATAACCGGAGACCGGCCGGGAAAAGCCCTTATTCAGCGGTACAGATGACCTTGATTGCGGCGATTGCCCGCGTTCGTCCTGTTGATGGCCAAGGGGAATAACACCGCCAAGAACATGATGCGGCCCATCACCCGAGTTGGATGGCGCGGTCATGTGAACGCTAGTGGAGACGGACGGTTGTCGCGAGTGTTCGTTCACGATCTGAGATACCGACACTGGTTGTTGTCCTGGTAGAGGGTCCGCCTGTCCTTTCGAGTGGTAGTGATGCTCTTCCTGGTTATGGTAGTAATGATGCTGCGTTTGCTGCTGGGCTACTGGCATGACAGACGAGCTATCGCTTCCAGATGAATGGCCTCTCCCCCCCGCAGCAGCAGCCTTGATTTTCATGCTGTGGAGCATGTTGCTCGAGTTATCCACCTTCTTGTTCTTCTTGTTCCGAGTAAAACCGAGACCGAGCTTGCCTTTCGCCTTGCGTCGCAGGCAGCACCAAAGGAGCAAGAGCAGGAGCAGCAGGCCTACAAGACCGCCTAGGGCGGCGCCTACTATAACTGGGATATTGCTCGAGCCTGGGGATGACGAGTTGTTCGTTGTGGAGCCGGAGCCGGAGCCATCACCGGGACTTGAACCGGACCCCGGAAGTGCGGTTCCGGAATTTGAGCCTCCTCCTGCAGGATGGGTACCTGGACCCGAACCCGAGCCAGACCCCGGAGCGTTCGTGGCAGTGCCTGATGCTGAAGTTGTTGTCGGCTTGGGAGTCGTGTGGGTTTGCGAGAAGATGGACGCATCTATGACGAACTGTGGAACGTCGAGCACGGTAAATATCGACGGTTTATCAAAGCATCTATACATGTACCGATGCGGTGAGCCGGTCCAGATGTACGTCCCACAGGCCGGTTGAGTCGCTTCTTGGCTGAACGATATCTGATTAACCGGGGGTGCAACCCATGAATATGAGGACAGAAACTTACCAGCATCCGGTTGCTCCGTCTAGACTCAAACACGAGCCTGCCTTAAAGGCCGAGTAGTCGAGACAGGCAGAGAAGAAAGGCGACAGGGTGCCCGACGCGCAGGCGACGGCATGTTGCGCATTGGTTACACAGGAGAAGTCATTCCCGCAAGCGAGGGCAGATGCTGTTGGTTCGTATAAGCGACGGGGTCCTTATTTCGGGGTGAATGGGCATGATGGTGACTTACAAGATATTCCAGAGAGCCAACCGCACGTCTGAGAATTTGTCCAGTTAGTCTGCTTCGTGTCTCGCCTCAGCAGGTCCAACACGATCTCGCTGTCCTTTCTGAGACCAGGAGCAGGCGTGGGGATCGGGGTCCAGCCCGTTGTTTGGTCGATATTCGTAACGAGACCTGTTTCTTGCGCAGCCCAGACAAGCTCGCGATTGACGGACCATCGCAGCCAAGTTGCCTGCGTGGAGCTGGCTATTGCGAGGAGCAATACACTGATCCTCATACTGCCACACTGTTTCCTCCCCACTTCGTTGAATAACAAATATATTTTCTCCCCTCGACCTGCGTGGGGATGGCTTGTTTTGTCCTAGATTTACGGGAGTGCCCGCACTGTCCCTTTATTGTTGTCGCGGATGTCTTGTGTTGAGGGTAGAAACGACTAGCATGTCAAAGTCAAGAAATGCCAATTTCCAATAGACTTTGGCGGAAGCCTGCCTCCTAAGGAAAACGGTGGAAGAGAAGAAATGCAGGGGTATCAAGGACAAAAAGAAAGAAAAAATTGAAGAATGTAGACGACAACAACAACAATAACAACAGAATGAAAAGCATGCAAAGAAAAAGAAGGTAGAGAGGGAAGGTATGCGACTGGGCGGCAAGTGATGGGAATGCTTGTACTGTTGTACTGTTGTACTGTTTTCGTGTGCCAGAATTAACGCCGTCTGCACGCGCGATGGTGGGTTTCTGGAGCTTGGGGTGTGAACTGTGGGTACCTGTCTGCACCTGTTGTTAATACAACCTCTTTGATCAATGTGGCTGACATACAAAGTACATCTAGGTAGGTTAGGTAGCTGGGGCATTTAGAGAGGTACATCATAGTTGATGGATCAAATACAAAAACAAATCTAGAGATTTTATTGCATTGCATTGCAAACCATATTCAGGGAAAAGTAGCTGAATGGGTGATGAATAGTAGGCAGTAATATGCTCTGTGACTTGTCAATCTAATTCACTGCAAGTAGATCTGAGCGACTACTAATCCGGCTCCTTAGAGCTCCTTGGGCTGGTTGAGGATGCCTAGAGGCCTAGGGCCCGGTTGAAACTGCTGATGAGTCAACTAGAGATGTGATTTCCTGATCATGCGCGTGGTTGGGTAATGTGAGTAGTATCGCAGATGTCCTCCTCCTAAATATGACATACCGAATGGTGTGCCTAATCACCAAATCCATTACTACACCTTGGCTGGAACTGTGACGTGGGATGACCACTGACAGTAGCTGTCAGGAGGTCAATCTAATAACAAAATGGCCCGTCAACTGCGCCTCGCATCATACTCACAAGCCTACCTTGATATTGGAGTGATGTTGCTTGGCTGAGTCTCGGAACTTGCGTAGTCCGTGAATGACCGGGGCCAGAGGAGGTTCTGTTGCGGTCCTGACAAGCCTGATACGCCAAATACAGCATCATACGTGTACAGCAGCAACACGTCTTTTTACATTTGGTCAGGTCAGCGGAAACTTCGCCCCCACCCCAAACAAATACAACTGCCACGAATCGAAGGGGAGAAATGACCTTTTCTTCCCAATATTACGCATTACCTCGCGTGCTGGTATTCGGCAATAACATAACCTACCTCCTAGGCCCCTACCTAGGCAGGTACAGCAGTGGCTGCTTTGGAGATTGAGGAGTGAGTGTCAGTCGGGAAGCAAGCGCTGGGAATCGAGCTAAAGATTCAAACTGTTATAGGGCATCTTATTCCGGCAAGAAAGAGAACCTGTCGTCCAATCAAACCCTTCTCCAAGCGCTGTTTTAGGTTGCTAAAGCACCCAACGTCGCCAACCCGAAGGACTAACGTCTCACAACTTGGCAGATATTATCCAATCATTGCATGAAATGAGGCATTCCCCACAGTCCGCCATACCCGGGCCGTAAGTGCCTGGCAGGCTTTGGTGTCGAATCTCCCAAGGACCCTTTAAATCACACAGTACAGTAATACAGTAGTACTGTACTTCCGAACTTGTACTAATATTAAGAAAGCTGAATTCTTCAATACATTACAACTTGCATCCCTCTCTTGTCATCGTGAGTATATTCACTCATTGAAGCACTTAAGTAAATAGTCAGTCAAATCATCACCTTAGATGATTAGATTAGTCAATTGTTTTTAGAACTATAATACACTCAGCCCAAGCCTCACTGGCTGTCGAGATTCACTCATACAACTTTCAATGTCTGCCTCACTCGCTGCCTCGAAAGATTTGATCCTGGATGCTTCCAACACGCTGTTGTGCAACAGCCAGGACAGTCATCTACCATGAGCTCCTGGCATCGCATCCTACCAGAAGCCGTCACCTACCGCCAAGAAACGGCCGCCTCGGCAGTATGCTCTTCGTGGTTGGCTAGTTCAGCATGTACAGACCTCAAACGCCTTGTCATCTCCTCATTCCTCGCGTTCATCCGGTCCATAGTTTTGCCAATCTGACGGAAAAGCATTCTGACGTCCCTGTCAAGCGGTCCGTTTCTGCGTACCATTTCCCTAAGCCGCTCTTGGATCTCGTTCGAGCTCGTGGGCATCGCAGGACTACCAGTTGCCGAAACGGGCGGCGAGGGTGTGCGCCAGCTCTCGGGACTTGCTGAGTCGCGGACCACCCAGCATCCTTCTGACGGTCTTGATTCTGAAGCAGCATCACCGCTTCCGCATCCAATATTTATCGTTCCATCGACTTCTGGATGCCGTTCAATGAATCCATCTACCCAGTCGCTGCTCAATTTCCTGTAGTCGCACCGGTTTCGCAGAAAGTAACGCTGTGCAGCAAGGGCCACATCACGCTTGGTGTATATGCGGCCGTATTGGACTTCAAGCAGCACCCGGTCGACCAGTCTCTGCTCCTCTTTGGGAGTCAGCGCCGGTTTGGATGATACTGTTTCCACGCGTTGTGGCTTTGCGCTTCGAGCACGCCGGGACCGCGTCGACCTGCGTAAGTTGGAAGTGGCCGCTGCCGATGGTGCTTTCTTTCGATTTTGTTTACCGGCCATGGCTGAACGTTCTCTAGACTTTCGGCCCCTGTGAGTGCTAGTCGTTTTGTCGTAGATCCGCGTTTACCAAGTATGGTGGAGGAAAACGAGATGTGGGATTATGGAATTGAGTGACGGGAGGAGTACTGCTGGCTGTATGCAGTCTACTATTAACTCTTATCTTCCTAACTTACATTTCATCGTTCGTGCAGATCCTGCTCAAAAAGGGCACGGGGTCGTCACATGAAACTATGACGTCGCCAATCTAGATAGTCTACTGAAAAACGGGAGGTTCAGCTGTGAGCGCGTTGACGCGTCGGGGCTAAAACCAGAGACAGCAACAACTTTACTTCGCAAAGTAAACAATGGTTTTGTGCCTCTGACTGTCATATGGTATTTAGACACGGTATGGCCATCAACTTAATGATGTACCTAACCTAAGAGGATACCATAAGGCCTTGAATCTCTACAACTACAAAGCGGATTTATTTTACGCTGCTGGGTTGCCCTAAACCTTAAAGTCCGTTGGAGAGGGTTCGAGAATTTGATAAGAGTGTTTTCAAGTGCGCTTCTGGAAAAATTCACTGCTATACGTAAGAAACACTTCAAATGGAAGAGCCGATGTATGGAACCTGCATACTTAGGTATGTCGCTATCATTAATTCATTATTTCGTACAAATTCAAGTTAAATGAGACATACCACCCAAGCTCCTCATTTCTGACCCCTACATGGCAACTTTGACCAGATATCGGATCCTCAAGTTTTCCACGTTGTACGAGATATACTCGTTGAACATAAGGTATCCGTTGTGGTGATTCGAATCCACTGGCTTACCGTCGGGCTATATCACGGTGCAAGCGCTCTCACATGTCAGCTGCCGTCACTACTTAAATTATTCCTGACTGACAAGAATGCAAAAGAACTTGTAAACAAAAAGAGGGATTCACAGACTCACCATCATGACGCCAGCCAACTGTTCGTTGACGCACTTGGCGTCCTTCCACTTCGCCGGCCCCGTCTTGCCGACGCCCTTTGTCGCGATGCAGTTGTGCCTCCTCGCCTTGTCCGCGGCGTCGCTGTCCCCGGCCGTGAGCTCGTACATGGGGTTCGAGAGCTCCGCCTCGACCAGCATCAGCAGGCCGACGCCGCCGCTGAGCGACGGCACGCAGTAGTTGGCCGACTTGGAGGACACGTCGGCTAGGTACACGCCTTTGCCGAAGGCGTATCCGTTGACGGGCGCCTCTGTTTGCAGATTGGGGTTAGAATGCACCACTCCCGTTTGGTGGTTAAAAGGCTATGAGGGGAGTTGATTGTAATCAGGAAAAAAGGCAGTAAACAAATCTCACATACCCGGCGGGGCGATCCGCAAGCCCTGGGACAAGATACCACCGTAATTCGTGGTCCGACTGCCGTGCCAGAGCAACAGTCTCCGAGAGTCCTTGAGCTTCTTGGTGCTCTTCTCGAAGCGCTCCTTCTCGCCGGGACGCTCGACCCTGAAGATGTCCTGGAGCCGGTACCTCAGCCCGTGGGCGTCCGAGCTGGAGTCCAGGAGGTACTTCTGGATCTCCCTGTACTCCGTCGATGTGCGCTCGAGCGGCGCCAGCTCTTTGAGCTTCAGGTCCCGGTAGTGGGCGTCCAGCCTGTTGACGGACGCCGCGTCCCCGGCCTTGGAGGTCGAGCTCATGATGGCGTTGGCCACCTCCATGTCCGTGAGGGTGTCGAGCATGGCGACCTCTCGCCGCAAGATGTCGTCGTTGTCGATGAGGGGTGGGCGGTCGCGCCCGAATACGTGCGGGATGGTCGAGTAGTACTTGTTCGTCCACTCTTCTATGACCTTATCACATTGGTAGTTCTCCCAGTTAATCTTCCGTCGCTAAACTACCCTAACGAATGAAGGATGGAGAGAGGACCTACCTCTTTACGGTCCCTTCCATACTTGTTCTGGGCAAGCTTGGGATGTTTAATTAGGCTGGATAACTCCTTCAACTCCTCGAAGCCCTTCTGGAGGGTCGATTTCCCAAGCTTGCCCAGCGGGAGCTTCTCTCTATTGTAGCCGAGCTCTTCCAAGACTGAGTTAAAGTGGTTCTCGCTGTGTACCGCGGTTAGTTGAGACGTCGCACTCAAATTCGCGTAATATAATGTGAACGTTATATAGGTAAAAGGAGTCACTCACTTAAAGATCAACTCCATGAGTCTCTGCGTCGCGATAGGGAGCTCGCTCTTGACGGTCTTGGCGCCACCGCCGCTGCTACCGTAGCCCTCGTCGGACTCGTTCTCGGCATCGGTCTTGTCATTGCCGCCGTCGTCGCCATCTGAGTCATAAGCCCTCTCGAGGTATGTGTATTTCTTGGGTTTCGGCTCGTCGCCCCTCTTCTCCCACTCGAGGCCGGTCTTGCTCTTGAACTTCTTGCAGAACTCGTCCTTGGCGGCTTCGAGGGTGTCGAATTCCATGGTTTTGATCTGCCCAGCTTCACCGACTCTACAGTGTGACACAAACCCAGTCAGCCTCTTCCAGTGAAGGAGTAGGAAGAGTAAAATGGGCAGTTGGCCATACCTTCCCCAACGCGTGTGCGCATAATAGGTCCCCGCGTCCTCGTTGATGATAAGTTGAAGCATGTAGAACTACACATGCACATGCAGCAGGTCATGATATTAGTCATTTTTATTCTCAAGTAAGACGATCCTCTTACCTTATTGTTGTTCCCCGAAACGTTGCTTAGGTTCAGGGAAGCGTCCCATATGGTGCCATCTTCCTCGTCGATGTGGACATGGACATCGCCTGGAGAATGTAAAGAGTACTCAGTTCTTATCCGAGAAGCGTCTCGTACAGTCGGCAATGAACGTACCACCTTCCTTGAAACCTTCATCTATACCGATTGAGGACTGTTTTGGCTTGGGGCTTTGGGTCTTGGCTTTGGTTTGAGTCGTCTTGCGTTTCTTATTAGCAGCGGCAGCAGCGGCTCCGCCAGTGGCTCTTGATCTCTTCGCTGCGGGCATAGTTGAAGGCAGGAAAAACACCAGACAAAGTTTACAAAGTTACGAAGAGGAAAATATTACATAGATAGTACGAGCGTGGAACTTTACGAGCGTAGATATGAACAGACATTTCTCTTAATAAGTAACGTACAGCAGTCTTTTATCCTACAAGTAAGCTTGAGCGTCAAAGGTTCTGACGTCAATCAAGCTTATGAGAATACCTCACGATCACCCCGGAGAGCCCGGTCGCAGGGCCCTTGCGTTTCTGACCGCAGAATACAAAAGACTGTGCAGACCAAGAAGAGCAGGCTGGCCGCTTCATTGGGGTGCTGCCTGTTGTACGAGACGAGAGGCAGAAACCAAACATGATCATCTCTCAAAACTCAGTGAATATGACGTCTCATCTTGGGGGCCAGAAATCTCTCACGTTGCTCCGTGAGGTTGGACCCTTTTAAGGTTAGGAAGACATGCAGATCTATCCCCAGAAAAGAGACCTGGGAATCTGGGGAGGCTTTGCGCTATTACAGTAGGACAGGGGGTCTTGCTTCGGGTTGACGTGGTAGTGTAGCGCTGATCGTGGGCTTTCGGCCTCGCATTGAGAGGATTCTGACAAGATGAATTATTGCGATCTGATTGATTTACTGTCGAATCTGTGTGACAAGACCCGAACGGGGTTCAGAGTTTGAAATTTAGACCGAGCCACGATATTCTTTGGAAAATATGTAAACAACAGGCATGGTGGTATGAAGAGTTTCTACAGAAGGTAGAAAAGCCCTGAGACCTGTCCGCTTGTGCCAGTTTGGTGATAGGCCTTATGCAGGTAGACTCCCTCAGCCGCGACCGCGCTCTCGTATAATGTTGTGTCGAGAGCCAGCAATATTCGGTAGAATTGTTAGGACGTGAATACGAAATTATTTTAGGAAAATATTTCGAAATTCAAAAAGTCTGAGGCATGTCGCGACTATTGCAAGGAATCGAGGATTCTCAATAGTGGGCCCTTAGATAACACTTGGTTGCTCGGCTCCGCATACTGGTCATGTAAAGATTTAGCAAATGGATATTCAACAATCAGGTGGTATCGTATAGTGGTTAGTACGGTTCGTTGTGGCCGAACAAACGCCGGTTCGATTCCGGCTACCGCCAATTCAAAGATGTTCTAACCAACGTCCTTTCTTTTTGTCTTTTTTCCTTTGTCCTTTCCTTTCCGTTTTGGCACGTAAAAACACAATATTCTTGTCTTGTTCCTAAGTAAAGCAAATACTGGACAGTGAATAAAATGATATTTTGTACAAGGACTGAGTTTGAGAATTAGAGCAAAGCCAGGATAAGGGGATTCAGACAGGCACCACAGACTTTTTCCTCGATCCAACTACAGCTGTACACAGATACGATGTAAGTTTCCGGCAGGCAGGCTTCTATCTGAGTACGTACATGTACAGCTTAGGAACTCTGACAGTACAGCAGTACCTCCCACATGTACTAAGGTTCTTGTGACGAGAATGGGAGCTCGAGAGATGACACGGTGGTCCGTGCGTGCATCCCAGGGGCAGGCCCCACTCAAGCTTGCGTCTGTCGACCTCGTTCCCCTGTCTTAATGGTTGACGCGTTTTTTGCATTGTCTCTGCTTTCATCATAGCATTTAGTCTACAAGCACAGCATACATACAAAGAGAGGGCTATATACTGTACCTGCAAACCAGCCACGTCCCCCCTCCTCTTCGTTTCTGCAGCTGTTATACTTATCAATCATTCATAAGTACCCTTCGAGCGCCGCGACTCTAGGTAGGGCGTGCTCAATTGCTCATGCCACGCACGACCTGACGACCGTCACCTCTAGCTCTGTTCCTTCGTCATCGCTAAACGCGGAACAGCATCTACCATACCACCTTTACAAACCATGGCCGACTATTCCACATTAAAGGTCCCAGAACTGAAAAAGCTGCTCCAGGAGAAGCAGCTTCAGGTAACTGGTAACAAAGCAGACCTGATAGCCCGCCTCCAAGAGCACGACAAGTCGAATGGGACACCCAAGCCCGCCGAGCCAGGTTCGTCCATCTCTGTTGCTTTTAAGACCCAGTCACAAGAAACCATAGATTGACAAACCGCAGTGACGGCTGAGGAGGACGTCATTGACTATTCCGATGACGATGTCCCCGCATCGAAGCCCGAGCCCGCCGCGCCAGAAGCTGTCGCGCCAGAAGCTGCTGCTGCCGCACCGGCGCCTGCCGCACCAGTAGAGGAGAAGGCTGCAGCAGAAGCACCGAAGTCGAATGAGAAGAAGCCCGCCGACAATGCCACAACAGCCGCAGAGCCTACCGAAACCGAAGTCGAGGCGCCAGCAGCTCCCGCGACGGATTTCTCCGCCCAATTGCCCGCATCCAGCGCCGACGAAGAGGCACGCAAACGTGCCGCTCGCGCCAAGCGGTTCGGCATCCCCGAGCCCACCGACGAGGAGGCGAAGAAGAAGGCAGAGCGTGCGGCGCGCTTCGGCACCGACAGCGAGCAGAACTCGCTGCCTTCAGGCTTGGATTCCGCCCTGCCAGAGAAGCGAGAGCGGAAACGGGGACGAGAAGGCGGCTCTGGCGCAGACGGAGGAGAACGCGGCGCAAAGCGGCAGCAAAACAACAACAATAACCAGGGCAGACGTCAGGGCGGTAGAGACAACCGGCGCCGCGGTGGACGCCCTGGCGGTGGCGGCGGCGGTGGGGATCGCGGCCAGTCAAGAAGAAAGGAAGGTGGCGGCGGCGGCGGCAAGCCCAGCGGCATCTTGGATGATGCTACCGAGCGTGCAAAGGCCGAGGCCAGAGCCAAGCGTTTTGGTGGTGGAGCTTAGGACAGTTCCTCAACTAATTCGCGAGGCGTTTTGCGAGATCCCCAAGAGCAGATCAAGGCCGAAGCCCGATTAAGACGATTTCGTCACGACAATTGATATTTTCAGAAGCGCCTGGGAGGGATCGGGAATGCTTTCACATCGGCTACCCTACGGCAAAAGGGGCGCTAGGTATGGGTCTCTGTATACTACGCTTGCAGTCATGATACATCGGAAATTCTCTCGATCAGATACCGGAGTTTGCGGCGTTCGTCTTTGCCGTCTTTTGTTCGTTTGTCGCACACAATCTTGACTGGTCATAGTTGGTCTGCGCGTTGCCACTGAAGGACGAGAATAGAAGAGTTTCGATGGTGCTTGGGTTGCGTGGTACCGGCGTAATAAAGGATTGGTTGATAGGTAATAACTTAGGAAGTCCGAAATTTAGTTAGCCGCCATCCGAATTCAAGGACATAAGAGAGTCACAGAAACATCTCATCAAAATCACCAGTATCGTGAAGGCTCGAGGCAATGGGACTCTACTGGGACCGTGCTTATTAGATATACTGCCACCGCTTTGGAAGCCCGTGACAAATATGTGAGTTTACCGTCTTCGAAAAAATAAGTTGATTCCCAAAAGATAACGCAAGAAGAGATACCCAACTCCTTCACTTCGTTCATGCCTGCATCCACGATATCGAATCCATATAACTCCTGGTAGCATCCTCTATACTATACATCTCAGGTCTTTTCTCCCCTCCCCTATAGCTCAACTCAACTGCATTACCATGGGCCCGGCGACGGTAATGTCGTCCGTCAAGACGCCCGAGGCAGGGGCGCTGCTGGTAAGGGTGACGTAGACGACGCCGGCGAGGTTGGGAGGGAGCGCGCAGGCGTTGCTGGCAGTGTCGAAGGGCGTGAAGGCGGTGCCGCCCGCGGCCGCAGAGTTGGTGAAGCCGCAGAACTTGGCGCCCGAAGCGGCGTCGCTCTTCAACTGGATGTTGGTGCCAGCCGCGAGGACGCTGACACCCCCGGCGGCGGCGGGGGGCGTGTTAGTCATGGTGAGCGCGGGGAACGCGGTGAGGACCAGGTTCGAGCCCTGGGGGCACGACTGGATGAAGGGCGCGGCGAGCGAGAAGATGGCCTTGGGGCCCAGGGGCGTGTCGAGCGGGGACGGGGACGCGGCCAGGCCGGAGGCGCTGCGGACGAAGGACTGGTGGCGCGCCTCGACGGTCAGGATGGAGGCGGCCGTGCTCAGGATGCCGCCGCTGGAGACGAGCGGGGCGGCGCCGAGGTAGGCCGAGATGCCGACGCTCTCGAGCACGGCGGCCGTCGCCACCATGCCTTTGGCGTCGGTGAGGCCGAAGTTGTACGTGCACGGCTGTACGGGCTTCACGCCGGCCTGGGCAAGAGCGCTCTGCAGCAGCTCCACGTGGGCTTGCTCGCTTGCCCCGATGCCCTTCAGGTCGGCCAACTGGGCCTGGTTCAGACCCAGAGCGACGAACTGGTCGTCGGGGAACTTGGCGAACCCTTGCTGGTAGAAGGACGCCTCAAGCCACTCCAAAGTCAGGGCGCTGGACGATTGATGTAAGTAACTCTTGGTAGGAAGGGCAATGACTAGTCTACTTGGGATACAGTAACTTACAACTGCAAGATGTCGGGGTCCGACAAACCAGCGGCCGCTGCGGCTGCATTCTGTTTCCTAGCCAATTCATAGATGCCACTTTGCCGCGTCGTAAGCTTCGGCTGGGCTGGAAGGGCCGAGGCAGCTGCGGCCAATGCGACCAGGACTCCAAACGACTTTACGATAGAATGCATCCCGATGGAAGTGTGTCTATTAATCTCTCCGTTCGAATACCCTTCTTCTGTGGTTCAATAGCGGAGGCTGATGCGTATATTAGAAGAACGTATCGGTTTCGGTATTACGGCGACGAACGAAAATCAAGGCCAGCCTGGTAGTGTCAATTAAATATATATATAGATAAAGCTTTTTGCCTGGGTATTAGAAGGAGTAGAATTATATGTATAAGGAGAGTGTGGAAGTCGTCGATCTCGTGAAGCAGACCAGCGCTTATGGAGTGAAAGTGGTATACACGAACGATAGATTGCGAATGAAGAGGGAAGCGAGAGGGAAAGTAAGTTCATCGAAGAATTTGGAAGGCGGGATGCAAGGCCTCCTTAAAATCAACCGTCACGTCGTGCAAAGGAGACATGGAGAGATCTCCATCCATGGAGTGTTGGTTTCCATCACGGCAGGAAGACTGTCCGGGCGTAGGACACAATGATCATCCCCTATCTAGAAGGCTACCTTTGTAGGCTTTGGACCTCTCTTCTTCAGGCTCCCCCCTGGTTTTCCTGGAACGATGTGCCGCATAAACCATCTTCTCTAACCTGAGAGTATTTTCGCTTCCGAAGAAAGACCAGGGGGGTGCGAGATGGGACGAGAGGCTTGCTAGGGTAGGTATGATGTAGGTAGGTAGGTATATTTGGAAATGTGAAAACGTGGCCAGGAATTTCGTAGGAATTGTTTAGAAGGTCGAACTTGCCGAGAGTTCGTCCAACCGCAGCTCCTGGTGACGCGGAAGAGAAACGAAACAAATCTCAAAGGTAGGTAGGATGACAGCTCCGATCAGAAAAGATCCAATGCCTCACAAACTTGCGTTGGTACCTACCAATAATAGGTTCAGCCAGGAGGTACTTACTTAACCTTATCAAATATTTGGTTTTCAGGGGTTGCTTGGCGTGCTCTCTGCCGGTTGGAGCACAACCTGTAATATTGTCATTCCCCAAGACAGGGGCTGACGGCTCAACTGCCTCAGAAGTCGTTTCAAATGGCCCCCGAACAATTCCGCACCATACTAACTTCACTGCGCGGGTGACCCTGTACCCGGAGACTGAAACTGTTGAATGTCTCTTCGCCGCTCCTCTTATTATGGCAGCTGATAATGGACAAAATTTGGTCAAACTCCAAATTTGCAGTTGCGCTCCGACAAAGCTTTTACTCCGTCGTCTTATATATAGAGTCTTACTGGATAGGTCGACGGACTAAAGGGGCGTGAGGCAATCGATCCATTATCTGGACAAAATTTGGTAAGCCCTCGACATGAATTGACGGCAAGACTTGTCATCTCTGCCATAGCCAATAGTAAGGATGTTGTTGGGTCCAGAGTTCTGACTCCTGAGCAATACAGCCGACATGCGCACGCATAAAGGCTTGCGACAGGATACAGGGTGAATAAACTCTTATTTGTTCACCCCATAGTTCATTCGGATCTCTAACTCTTTGGCCCGGTATAGATTCCATGATTCCTCACAACGCCAGCCAAACGTTATCAGATATTGCAATGCGAGTAACAATTTGAATATGTGGTAAAGGAATGGGTATCAAGTATTGTGTTGTTTACATCTGCTATCCCAGCAGTACATAACCTCGACGCCGCAGCCACCTTTAACTCCGATAAATGACTTTACTTTGCAAGTCCTCAAGCCGTCCAAAAATGCAGTACGCCGTCCTGTCGTCCGTCTTATATAACACAAAATACATAACCTCATTCCACTGAGAGGCGGAAGGGAGGCCATCTCTGGGCCCAATCGGACCATGTCCACTCTTACGCGGACGTCGGCGTCTGGCCTGTTTTGCTCTTTTTGCGCTTGGTTTTAGAGCTGCCGGTAGGCGTCTTAGGTGTCCTATCCCCCTTGGCACTCCCGTCTTTACCCTTCTTGGTACCCAGGTCAAGAATCGAGGGGCTTTTGAACGACGTGTTGAGCGTTGTCATCCCTCCTGCCTGTAGCTTATCTATGCGTCCCGTCTTGGTCAGGTTGAAAGCTCCCGGCCTGCCTGTGATGGGGTTCTCGTCCTCGTAGTCACCCCCAAACTGCATATGTACGAGCATGGAATGTTCTGCGTGTCGCATCAGACTGAGGGCCGACTGATCAGTCTCCAACTTCCTCGAGTCGAGCGCATTCGCCGTCTTGTTGGTACTTGAGTTGCCCTCGGGCCTTGGCGTCGCCTCTTTCGCCTCGGCCAAATTTCGCGCACGAGCATTGGCCGTGGTCGGTGCCGCCTTATAGATGTGGCCCTGAGAGGGTGACCAGACTCGTGCTTCGTCGGCTACCGGGAAGCCTTTGTTCAGGGCTGAGGTAATAGTTGTCTAATCCCTGAGTATCAGCAGCTTCCTCACACCATACTGCACTGTCCTTGAGTAAAGTCGCGGAAGAGTGCGGGGGGTTGCGCCATACAGTTCGGAATTCTAATATTTGCGCCAGGGTGGGCGCCATGTATATGTTCTCGCCCACTATATAGTAGGTGGCGTGCACGGTTATCTCGTCCTCGGGCTCGCGCTTCCGGCGCGTCTGTTTACGGATCACCCAGACACCCGTCCCGGTACCCGGCGCGGTCTCGGCAGGCTCCTGGGCGACGATGAATTCGAGCCCAGACATCTCTCGCAGACGGCCCTCGAAGGCCTCGCGCGTCTGGACCAGGTGGTACATGGTCGGATTATACATGGCTTGGTTCGCAAGGACGGCATTGTTCGAAGTCTGGTCGAAGAAGGGTGATAAGGCGAAGTAGAAGAGCACCGAGTTGCTGTGAAGCCCTTGCATTTGTTGAAGTGACTGTGGATGACGCCACTGGATCTCGTCCAGAGGCGGCTCTTTTTGCGTCGCCATTTTCCCACCCTTGCGCCTTGTGATTGACTGGTAGAAAAAGACGAAATACTAGGATCAAGAGGGTAGCGTGTGGTATCGTCCAAATGAGTAGGTTCTTATCCAACTTGCACGAAGTGCGAACCTCGAGTACCACCTCTACTATCAAGCCTGTTGACACACGATTGCTGGTGCATTTGTATGGGGTGTGCATGTACAGCTGCAAGTAGGTAGGTACTAGTCTACTGCTGGGTCGCTTCGCCAAGCTCATTAAGCAGAGAAGAACATTAGGTAAGCACACGTTAGTGGCTAACCTTAGATATATTTAACCTTACTGTGTAGTACTACTGTGCGTCAACCACCAAGTTGAAACAACATCATCCTGCCACCCCAATACAACCAACCTTTAAATTCCAACCTGGAAAACCACCTGTCAACGGTCGCGCAATCCTGACAAAGAGAGCTGCCGAAATAACATCTTTTGAGTGGCAGCCGAAAGTTCTTTGGGCAATATGGATCTTGTCGCAGGCATTCGCAAGTCGGGGTCACGTGGCGGAGTCAACTTTAGCTGGGATGAAGTCGCAACTTCAGCACATCGCGAGAACTACCTAGGACACAGCCTGAAGGCCCCCGTCGGGCGTTGGCAGAAGGGAAGGGACCTCAACTGGTATGCAAAAGCGGATGATACGGATCCCAACTCAAACGAGACTTCAGAAGAGAAAGCCGCACGCGAGCGCAAGGAGGAGCTACGCAAGATCAAGGAAGCCGAGGAGGATGCCTTGGCGCGGGCACTGGGGCTGCCTGTAGCTCCGCGAAACGTCACTGGAGCAAATGCCGTGGAGGTTGACAACTCCCGGACACAATCACCAACCACACAGGAAGAAGAGTCCAAACCTAGCGAGAGCCGCCACGGAGAATCGCGGCAGTCGAAAGACGCCGAGAGGCGACGCAGACATCATAGGCACCGAAGCCGAAGCCGTAGTCCAGAATCGTCACGAGTTGGAGACAGGGATAGGCACGGTAACAGGGAGAGAGACAGGCGGCGTGAAAGGTCACCAAGACGCGAGCGCGAAACGCGCCACCGCCATTCCCGGGACGAGAAGAGAGACCATGACAGGCAGAGAAACGATAGTCGTGACAGACCCTCACGGCTATCCGGCCCATCTCACGCACGAAACAGGGACAGAAGCCGTAGCAGGGAGAAGTCCGAGTATAAAAAGAGCCACAGGGACGATTATTCCTCGATTGATCGAGGCCGAGACCGAGACCGAGACCGAAGACGAAGTCGGAGCCCTCAGCGCCATAGACGAGGAAGCCCATACAGAGGTCGAACATAACAGAACCTCTCTCCTTGTGTTCCAACTTCCGACAAGAGGCCGTGTAATATTTCCTGTAACCAACCAGCTTACTATATGACTCATAATTCCCCTTATAACTTCGATTGTGTTTACATGTGTCAATTTGAGAAATAATATACTTAAACTATCTGTGCTTGAACATGGACTTAGGTAGGTTTAACAACAAGAGTGACAGGTAATTTGTGCCTCGCCCCACCTTTATGCCGGATTTGCTTAACCAGGTAGGCAAATTAAAGGCAGTTCTTAAACTGTTCGTTTGAATTACAAACGCATACATATGCAGGCACCTGCCTGGCCCTCATTTGAAAACATCAGGCCCGACACTTATTGAAAGTTGAACCTCTTCACTTCCATCATCACATATCACCAGGCCTCTCGGTTGGTATCTCGCACAGGGGCTCATCCCCGTCTTTCCGTCTGACAGCGACGACGAGGAAGGCCCTTGCGAGCTACCCAACGGCAAGATTGTCTGCGGCCCTCACGGCCTGGTCGTATGTCACAAATGCTGTACGGACTACAGTCAGATGGGCGGACCTTCGGACGATGAAGGAGACGAGTATGAATACGAGTAAGAAAATAACGAGGGCGATAACGACGATAAAGTGTTCTATTCAGTGACTGAGAAGATGGGTAGTGCAATCGCCGTGTCCCCAGAGCCAACTGCTGCAGAAGCCACACCGCCCAGAGGCACTGGTAGCGTGTTCCCAACAAAGTTCAACCCCCCGTCGCCTACTATCAAGCCGACCCAGCTCTTCCGAGGCCAACCAACCTATGCACGCCTCACCAGGTACGGCGCTCCTGAGTCTGGCACTCGATTGACGCTAACAACCCTGATTGTCTAGGTACATCCACCGCGAGGACCCACGAAAGTGCCTTATTCTGACGGACGAGGCGTGCCTGAACAATGGTAAGGCAGATCCCCAGAGAGTGGAATACGGTGGCAGACGAAGCTGCAAAGCAGGCAGCTACGAAGGGTGCAGTTGACAAGTGGTCGGAGGTACGAGGCGTTTGCTTTTAAGGAAAAGAGTCCCCCTTTCGTCGAAGTACCGACGGCCCGGAGATAAGCTTAGCTAGCATGAAGAGGCTGTGGATCGCTATCGGCGTTTAGAGCAGGAGGCCGAGGCCGATTGAACGTTGGGTCATACTGAGCAATGTCGGATCTTGTTTATCTGTTTGACCAACGTTGCCACGGAAACTTGACCCGGGCTCGCCTTTGCATAAGGATAGATTGCTATGTTGCAGAATGTTCACCGGAGGAAAAGTGTCCCACCTCCGGCGAACATTCTGCAACATTTGGCACGCCCTGATCAGAAGCCTTTTATTAATTAAAGATCTGCGAGTAGACGTCTCAACATTCGATGTGCCCTTGTGACCTGTAGCGGTACCGAGGACAATTTGGTGAACATATTCACTGATCTGCGTTTACTGTACATCAGGAGAATAGAACGGGACAATAGAATACCACCACGGTGGAGAAAAAAAGGGGGGAGGGCGCCGGGAGAGGAAGACGGAAGAACAGTGTTACAGTAGGTAGTATACACCTATCAGCAGGTCCACGATTCCATGCAGAGTCAAAATGTGACCTCGCCCTGTCTATTTCGTTGCACGTGAAGGCGCTCTGCGGCTGCAGTCACGGTCACACTGACAGGAATAATGGTGGTCAGGTGTGGCACGCACTAGACTACCCGCAGGCCGCCCTTGTAAAGGACCAAGCGAACCCGCCATAAAGGTGGGGGCAAGACACGATTAAGTAATCAGAAGCTACAGTGTGCTCTGCACTATGTAGGTGCATGGGGTTAACATCAACACCTGTGCTACAGTGGGCAGGTATGATACAGCAGTAGAAGGTACCTTCCCACCGTATCCCTTAATACAGTGTACCTACATGTAGGTACCGCCTGAAGACGGAAGGGTGCCTTTGTGACGATTTATCAAATCCAACTTACATCACCAGGTTACCAGCATGTGCTCATCAACTCGAGCATTGCTAGTCTGGGTTAGGAGGTACCATATTGTGGTGGTCTTTGTTTCTTCGCATTGTAATAACCTTAGATTCTTCCACTGAGCCTTGGCTGAGCCTGGCCTGTTCTTGCATCGGAGTTTAGCGTTTTGTGTATCTTCTGGCACTGCCCCCAACCAACTTGGTACGTCTGGTGTGTGCGACACAGTTGGGATGACTGGTGTGGCGATTGTGTACGGCAAAGCGTCAGCGACCTAGGTTGCCACCAACTCTAGTTATCTTTCGCATTCCGCCCGTATATGGCAATATATAAAACTCACTGCTCTCGGCGTGACCCAATCTGCCTGATGCGCCGACGGTAGATCGATCCCTACGACACGAGACGAGATGGATTATGGGAAACTTCGGGCTGCAGCCCTGAGGGACGGGGAGGCCGAGGAAGCTGTCACTGTTGATACCAGAGCATTGATAGACAAGGTGCTTGCGAGGTACTCGGGCGAATGGACGACACTCCGTGAGCTCATCCAGAACGCCGCCGACGCCCAGGCCACCACCGTGACCATCAAGTGGGAAACGTTGCCGTCGACCCAGATCCCGCTCCCGACCACGAACGATCGATCAGACATCTTGAAACACATCATTACACACCATACCCTCCGCCGCCTAGTCGTACAAAACAATGGCCTGCCTTTCACCCGGACCGACTGGGGAAGGCTGAAGAGAATTGCCGAGGGCAACCCAGACGAGACCAAGATCGGTGCTTTTGGTGTCGGATTCTACAGTGTCTTCGCTGACTGTGAGGAGCCCTTCGTCAGCTCGGGCGGCGAGGCCATGGCGTTTTACTGGAAAGGTAACGCACTCTTCACCAGGAAATTGCAGCTCTCCAAAGAGCAACGTAGCTCCGATACTGTCTTTGTGCTCGACTACCGGAATACGACCACTACCTTACCCAACCTCCTTTCTGTAGGCCAGTTCTTGGCCACAAGCTTGACCTTTGTGGCATTGCAGCATATCGAGTTCTGGATCGACGATTACAAAATACTGTCTCTGCGGAAGATGGCTAGTCCTAGCGCAGAGGTTGCCATCTCGAAGGACGTGGACGCTGTAACTAAGGAACGCCTCATGAGGGTCCAGAGCATTGACCGCTCTAGTGCACAGCTCGACGCTTCTTATATGAGAGCGATAGGATGGAAACCTCAGATCACCGCACCGAAGAGCGAGGCGTATGGGCTAGGCACCAGCGAGATGCCCTCCATACGGAGCTTTTTTTCCAGACTAACTGCAGGCTCCGCCAAGGCCACCAAGGCTGCGAAAGACGAGCAGGCCGCGCAAGCCGCCATCTCGGAGGATATAACAGCGTTGTCGACATCGAGCATCTTTCTCCGCGTTACAACAGCTTCCATCAAGACCAGCGTGAGCGGTAACTTCGCCTCCGAGCTGGAGAGAGCGACGAAGAAGCCGCCACCAAAGGTTGCCAAGCTGTCGATCTTGTCCTCGTCTTATGACGAGACTAAGGCTTCCGAGATGTCCTCGTCGGGTTCGGGCGTCGTGTCTGCGGTTACCGATGTTTTCGCTTCAGTCCTCCCCAGCAAAAAGGGCGGCCGCATCTTCATTGGGTTCCCGACCACGCAAACGACCGGTGCGGGAATGCACATCTCTGCGCCCTCCGTCATTCCCACTGTTGAGCGTGAGGCTATCGATTTGAATGCCAGGTGGGTTCGGACGTGGAACAGCGAAATGCTACGAGCAGCCGGTATCATGACTCGTCTGGCCTTCATGGATGAGATGGCCGAGCTGCAAAGAAAGCTTCAGAGGACAGCCGAGTCTGGCGGCGCCGGGATAACTTCGAAAGAAACGACCCTTTTCATGCCCGAGGCTTTGCATCTACTCAAAGCGTTTACCTTCGGCCACTCCACACCGAGTGGCCTGGTTTCCGAACTTATCGAGGAAGCTTTCTGGACATGCTCCAAGAAACCTTTCATTGAGATCTATAGCACCAGAGGCGTGCTTCCAACGGTCGATGTTCGGCTTGTATCTCCGGAACTGGCCAAATTTGTGGAGGGCATTCCCGTGGTCCCTCCTGAACTGGAGACGACGGGATTTGTGCAGAAGCTGAAAGACTTCGACTTGCTATGGCCCGTGACCGTGGCCGATGTCCGGCAGGAGCTCTCAGGAAAGCCGCTTACAGAAATCCAACTCCCCAGCTTCGTCCAATGGATAGCGAAGAAGGTGCTGGAAGGTAGTATCGACCCACCGAATAAGGACTTGCTGCTGGATGTTGCCGTTGCTATCGTCAACAAGAGCTCGGACGGCGACCAAGGCGATGTCATCGCGCTTGGGGGCATTCGTAACTTCATTGGAGCACAAAAGATCCCCGCTGGCTTACCCATTCCGCCGACAACGATCCCATTTGAGTTCACCAAGAGTTGTAGTGTCCTCGAGCTCCGCGCTCTCGGCTGGGAACCTCTAGAGCTTGGTCCTTGGCTCAGTTTCCTGGTCGAGACGCGGTCGAGCCGGTCTGATGCGGAGAACATAACCAAGTCGCCTGAATTTGCGACTCGCGTGCTGTCCGTGCTGTCCAAAGGTTGGGAGAATCAAAACCAGTCCTCCAAAGATACGATTGCCTCGCTGCTCAAGGCACACACCATCATGCCCACCAAGTTGGGTATGAGGAAACCAACGGACTCTTTTTTCCCTTCGGTGAAGCTTTTCGACGATCTGCCTACTATCGAATGCGGCCATTTGAAGGACAAGCTTTTGTCTGCGCTGGGCGTCAGAAAGACAGTGGACTTGGAGACGATATTTAAACGCTTGTTGAACTCATCTTCGGAAAAGAGCGGCCTGGGACACGCAAAGTGGAGCCATGTCGAGCTGATCAAGTACCTGGCATCAGTCCGCAATCATATACCGAAGGACGATTTGAAAAAGCTGAAGGAAACGCCGTTTTGCCCTGCAGAGGCCGGCTCCGCAGGCAGAGAAGCTTCTCCAGGCCATACCCAGCTTTACAAGGTGTCCGAGCTCTTCGAGCCCAGTCCTGTGCTTCGGCCTCTGCAGGTGAAAATTCTCCAGTGGCCCGGCGGTCAGCTGAGCCGTAGTTCCCAAGAGCTTCGTTTTCTTTCCGACCTCGGGCTCCGGGTGCACCCTTCGCCCGTCGAACTCGTGGACATCATGGCTTCCCCAGACCAGCACTTGCGCGAAAGCGCGATGAACTATTTCATCCAACAATACAGGGCCGCTGGATACAACTCTTTTACTATCGGGACAAGCAACAGGGCGTTTCTTCCACTGCAAGATGATCCTCAGAAGCTCGTTCCTCCCTCGGCATGTTTTACCAATGAGGCTGCTGCCGTGCTTGGCTTCAACATCTTGAAAAGGGAGCTGCACAGTGAGGCGCCAAAGTTTGGCGTCGCGAGAGACCCGCCGATTCTCGACTGCGTTCAACGACTCACGCAGAACCCGCCCAGTTCGCAGAGAGAGGCCATTCCTATTTTCCAGTATTTCTCCGGCCGCTTGAACGACTTGACTGTCGCGAGCGTCAATCGTCTGAGCGAGGCCAAAATTGTGCCAGTAACTCGAAGGACCCGTGCGCCCGGCGGCCTGGGAATCTCGGAGAAAGACACCGCGCGCCCGGTTGTGCATTTGAGCCCACGTCATTGCTACCTGGGAAGTTCTTCCATGTACGGAGATATTTTCGACTTTGTAGACTTTGGTCAATCTGCGAATCACTTTCTAGCCCGGTGCGGGTCGAAAAACGAACCTACGAAACTCGAAATTGCACACCTAGCAGCCGGGGAGCCCGCAAGACTCTTGAGCGTGCTTCAAAGCCCGGATAAGTATCTGAGCTTGCTCCGGTCGATGGCGGAAGACGTGCCTACACTGAGGAGGGACAAGGAGTTATGGGGAAAGATGAAGACAGCTCCCTTCCTGTTAGCTTTCAAGGAAATCACCAAGCCGTCGAAAGGCAAAGGAGGCCAGCTGGAAGAAGAGGAAGAAGAGGAAGCCGTCCGTACCTACCAACTCGCCGCGCCTTCGCACATTGTTATCCTGGATGACTACATCAGCTACAGGCTGTTCAAAGATCATCTCATATGTGCCCCCGAGGAGGATGTTCTCGAATCGTTTTACCAAGCCCTGGGCTCTCCCATTCTGTCAGCGACTATACAGGAGGACCTGAGAATCGGCCCCCATATCCAGCGGCAAGACGGCGCAGCCTGGCTACGCAAACACGTGCTCGAGAGATCCAAGCTCTTTATCCACGAGTACACGAGATATACACGAGACGCCTTGAAGCACGATGCCAAGTGGCTTGAGAAAAACCTGGCAGTTGAGGTGGTACAGTCCGTCGCGCTTCGCCGGTCGCTGCGGACTTCGGGCCAGTCTCATACCGAGAAGAGATCCGCGGCAAGTCGTCAAGCTAGGACTGGCTGGGTGTTGTACGTGGCTGCCGAGTCGTCCAGGCCGGACATGTACCAGGTTGGCCAAGCTATATGCCAGCTTATTCTAAACCGGCCCACCCAGCAAGCTTACCTGTTCTTCGAGCCGTTCTTGAAGCTGGACCTCCTGGATCTGAAGGCGCGTGGATACAATGTCGACCGCATCCTGCGCGCCAAGGCGGCCGAGGCAAGGGTTGCGGAGGAGGAGAGGCAGCGAGCATTGGCCGAAGAGCAGGCTCGGATCCGGGAGAGGGAACAGGATTTTATCAGGCAGAGCCAGGCGGCAACCACCAGTGCCGCAGTAGCTGCGCGAGAACAGAATAGAACTCCGCCGCCACGCATGCCTGGGGGCTTCCACTCACCCGACGATGGCCATACAGAAGAACCACCGGCTTCAGTTCCCGAACCCCCACACGGCAGGAGAGGCAGGGGTCTCTTCTCTAGCCTCTCGAGAAGACTCGGGTTCGAACCGTCCGAAGAGGCTGACGAGAAGTTGAAGAATTTCATGGGGACAAGCCCCAATCCTGTACAACTCCCAACGACAGAGCCGTTCGGTTCCGGCTCCGGGTCTAAGGCCGGCGGCAAGAGTGAGCAAGCCGGCAAAGTTACCAATCCAGCCATCGTCCAACAGAACCTTCTCGATGCCATAAAGTCCACGCGTGCTTACGACTCCTCGCAGCTATATTCGCCACCGACCGCGCGAATTGTCAAAGAACAGGCAACCTACTGTGACGACACGGCCGGGAAGAACCTCACCTTGATCGCGGATGCGTCGAATGGCATGCGCTTGTTTGTATCGTCGACGATACCCAATCTTGACACAGGCTCGTTCCTGGCCTCGAACTATTCTGCAATTAATTCGTTCGCTTCTCTCTTGAAGGAGGTCGGTGACGTATACCAGATCCCCAGGAATGTCTTGCACATCTTCTATGACGAGGCCGGCGGCACCATTGCTTTTAACCGTGATGGTAGCATCTTTTGCAACCTACGCTTCTTCGTTCAGCTGCACGCTGGTTCTAAGAAGGGGAAAGACAGGGCGTCGGCAGCTGTGTGGTGGTGGGTTGTCCTTGCTCACGAGCTCGCACACAACCTCATCCACCCGCATAATGCAAACCACAGTTTCTACACGTAAGTGCACCACATACGCCACTACCGTCGGTACGGTACGAGCTGACCACATGAATGCAGGGAATCCTTCATCCAACAGTATTTCCCACACATGATGTTGAAGGCCACACAGCTAGTCCGCAGTGAAGAGCAGATGCCGCCTGGTCTGCCGGCGCCTTTGGTTCCAGAGAGACCAAGCACTGCCGCTACAGCGAGATCGGAAGCCCCACCCCCTTATCGCGAACGCTAGAGACAGCGAAGATTCGTTGCGTTGAGCATAAATAATGTCATCCAATATATACATCCAGGTACTCGGAATCGATCGCCTCGGTACGAGTTCTAAACCGCCCTCAGATAGTGATAGATGCACATAGACATAGGCTTAACCTAGCTGGTGTGGCTGCCTATAGGACACTTGCCTCAATCACAGGATAGGTAACATGAACTGGTGGTGCAGAAAGGGGTGAAGTGCTACACAAGTAGGTATGCCATCTCAGTTGCTAAGACGTCGTTGAAGGCGAAGAGTATAGAAACTCATTATAAAGATAATAATCATTCATGCGTTGCAGGTGAACTTTTCTTGATACCCTCTCCTCATACAACATTGATATGCTATAGCCACTTGTCCAACACCCTCTATATGCCGTAAACTACTATCCGTGCAACTGCCGAGAGCACAAATGAAAAGGTAACCTTAGGTTATATGTATTTGGGCCTCATTCAGTGACCCACCCCTTACCAGGTACCTTCTTCTGCGTCACCTTCCTCACAGGCAGAGGCCAGCCTTGGCCGCCGGTGCCCTCGGCTCTCAGATAGGGCACGACCCAGACCTCCCTCGTTGTGGCACCGGCTGCGGCCTGCACCTCCTTGATGGGCTTGCCGTACGTGAGGAGCGGCGTGCCCTTGGCGAGGGCGGCGAGCTGGGCGCCCGTGATGTCGGTGAGGGCGAGCATGCGCGTCTTGGGCTTCTTGGCCGTGTTACCGTCCATGTCGAGCGCGCCCGAGGCGGCCGAGCGCTGCAGGCCGCTGTAGACTATGTACTCGGGCAGTTCCTGGGTGCTGTAGTGCGCGAGGTTGCTGGACGGGTGGATGAAGACGGCGTTGTCTACCAGCGGGTCGCCCGTACTAGCAGCGTTACTAGAAGAAGACTGGAGGAGGGGTTGGAGAGGTAGGTACGGGACGTCGATGGCGCGGCGCGGCTTCCGGTACGTCTCGGGCGGCACGGGGGCCAGGTCGCCGCGGATGGCGACCTGGTCGATGAAGCCGGCGGCGACCATCTGCTTCAGGGCCGTGACCTGCTTCGCGCTGGGGCGGTCGAGGCGCTCCTGGAAGGCGAGGTTGGCGAAGGCGGGGATGTCCTTGGCCAGGAGCGCCGTGATCTGCCGCCGCAGCTTCTGCGTCTCGGCCAGCGCCTTGTACCGCACGAAGCGCGAGGCGCACCAGCTCTCCGACGGCGAGTGCGCGAACTCGCCGACCACCTGCAGGAGCTTGATGGCGTCGGACGCGCCATCCAGGGAGCGGAAGTTGCGGTGCACCTCGTTGAACCGCCGCCGCGCCTGCGCGCGCGCGTTCTCGGCCGCCATGTCCTCGTTGGTCTTGAACTTTTGCTGCTGGTCTTCCTCGTCGCCCTTTTCCGGCACCGAGGGGATGACTTGGGACTCGGGGAGGAAGATCTCGGGCACGGAGAGACCTGCCACCAGCGCGATCGTGTAGGGGAGGCAGTCGTGGAGATGGCCGACTAGCAGGATACGAGCGAACCGCGGCGGGATGGGGATCTTGCTCATCGTCTTGCCGATCGGCGTCGCGTGGCCGTCGGGCGTGATGGCGGAGAGATACTGCAGGAGCTTCTCGGCCTTGGCCAGGCTGTGTCGGTCTGGCGAGGTCGGAAAGGGGAAGTTTACCACATGCTTCAGGTTCATGGCCTTGAGTTGGAGCACGACGCCTTCGATAGGCATCTTCAGGATCTCGGGTTCGGCAAACTCCTTGAAGTCCCTCTCGTAGACAGCCGACGAATACAGCCTCCAGGCATGGCCCGGCCCGGTACGTCCAGCTCGACCGGAACGCTGGTTGGCGCTTGCCTTGCTTATGAACCCGACCTCGTAGCGCTGGACGCCCGTGTCGGGGTCGAAGACACGCTCCTTGGATCTTCCACTTTATCTGATATTAGTTTGGAGAAAACTTGATACCAACCAAAGAAATATTTGGTGATGAGTGCGCTTACCAGTCTATCACGTATTTCACGCCAGGGATAGTCAGGGACGTCTCTGCCACGTTGGTCGCTAGGATGATGGAGCGTGATCCTTCAGGAGGTGGCTCAAAGACCCGCATCTGTTCTCTGGTAGGCAAGAGAGAGTAGAGAGGTAATATGTGCATCTTAAGAGGCGCCGCTTCCCCGGTCTCGTTGGGCACTTCGAACTCGGCCTCGTCTTCTTCCTCCCCGTCATCCTCGTCACCTATGAATTGCATCTCATCCAGCTCGGTGGTGACGTCGTCCGTCTGCCCGAACTCGATATCCTCAACTTCGAGCGGCCCGTCATTCGCCGAGAAGCGGACCTTGGGATAAGAGGCAGCCTTCAGGCCGGTGGCGTGGAGCTTCAGTTTCTGACTTAACCTGGAAATCTCGGCGTGGCTGGTGAGGAAAACCAGCATTCCGCCGGGAGGGAGCTTGCGATGCCCGCGAATGATCTTCTTGAAGGCCTCGTCGACGTAGTCGGCCTGGGTTCTCCTGGCAAAGTGTATGGTGACGGGATACTGTCTACCTTCGATATCCAGAACAGGAGGCGGAGTAGGGAAGAGAGTGGAATTTGTTACATCAGTCACCCGAAGGGTGGCAGACATGACTAGAGGCTAGACTTAGCGACTGCCTTGCTTCGACAGACCGGCGAAAAGAGTGTGTTGGTACCACTTACTGATCAGTTTCAGGGGGGAAATGGATGGATCTTCCTTGGCCATTTCTTCCCTGAGCTTTACTGTCCGGCTCAGCATTCCGATCAAGATATCCGTGTTCAGGCTCCTTTCGTGAGCCTCGTCGATGATGACAGCCGAATAGTTCCGAAGGGCGATATCATTGCCGATTTCTCTCAGCAGCACACCATCAGTCACGAACTTCAGTCGCGTCTTCTCGTTGGCAGTGCCTTCGAATCTGATCTGATATGCGACCGCGTCGGAATGGTTGCCCAACTCGGTTGACACACGCTGACTGACCGACACTGCTGCCACCTTTCTAGGCTGCGTGACGACAATCTTCCCGGGTGTAGGAGAGTCAGGGGAGCCGTAACCGGCTTCAAAGAGCATCTGAGGCACCTGCGTACTCTTTCCGGAACCAGTGGCACCACAGACGATGACGGCATTGTTGTTGTGGATCGCTTCCATGATCTTCTGCTCATCGGCCACCACCGGAAGCTTGAGTCTCGCTTCTTGTATGTCGGGGTTTCTCTCCACGAGAACACTGTATGCCTTGCGCTCCGTCTCTTTCGTCGGTTGTAACTCCTGTGGCAGAGGTTCCTCTTCGACAGGGCGTGGTTTGAAGTTCTGAGGTATTGGGATGTTCAGAATAGCATTGTCGGCGCTACTTGGTTTGTAGCCAAGTGCAGCGTTTCGCTGCTCGTGTGCCCATGCCTTGAATGCCGAGGAACGCTTTTTCACATCGTTTTCGCCGTCATCTTCCATATCTTCGTCCTCGTCCTCGTCGCTACTAGAAGATCCATCTTCCTCTTCATCTCCATCTTCGTCTGCTGAGCTGTTCATAGATTCGTCATCAGAATCTTCCTCCTCGCCACTGTTGTCTGCCTCCGAGCTGAAACCATTCCACTCATCATCCTCTTCCGCCGCACTCCCTTCCCCGTCCGAGCCCTCGTTTTCATCGGCATCGGCAGCGGCTTGGATCGGAGGAAACTCTGATGATAGGTGGAATCTGCTCGAAATCTTGGATTTAACACCGCCTCTCTTCTGCCTTTTCCGCAGAATAGGTTTTCCTTCTTCGTCTACTTCCAAGGGACGTTTCAGACCCGAACCGACGGCGACCGGTACAGCTGGCGGCTTCGGTGCATCTGCCTTCTCAGGTTCCGGTCTGGGCACTTCACCATCTGTTTGTTGAGGTGGACGGGTTTCTTTCGCGGGGATCTCCTCATCTGACTCTTCGGACTCTTCTGCAGCGCCCGAGTCCCCTCCCCGCCCAGGCCTGGGTTCGAAGAGGATGCTATCGTCATTTTGAGCAATGCCCGCAGCCCGCTCTCTCAGAGCACGGCTCATCAACTCACGTTTGGTGACTTTCGTGGCTCCCAGATGGCGGGCGCTCGCAAATAGGCTCGTGTCGATCTTGTTGGCCGCTAGCTGTGCCAGCAACGCTCGGTTCTCATCCTTGGCAAGCTTCTTGTCGATGTACTTCTCCAGACGCTTCGCCTTCTTGCTGCTCATCTTCTCATCGCCCTTCAAGTCGGCCTTCAGGCGGGCCCTCTTGGCCTCCTCGGCCGCCCTTTTGGCATCTGGGAGAATTTCCAACGCGTTGCTGTCGATTGGTGACGGTGCGACTGGCGCATTTTCAGCGGAAGCTTGCTGCTCCTCTTGGGCTTCTCGGGCCTTGCGTGCAATGACTTTGTGTTTCCTCTGGCGAGGAACGAACTTCTTAGCCATGGTGGCCAAGGATGTGAGAAGCTATTTTATGAGAGAAAGTAAGAATGAATTATTTTACAAGATAAACTTTTCAAACACCAGAAAGTATAGGAATCTGAGAAGCCGGCATTTCTAAAAACATAAAAGGGTATATCGGCAAACCTTGGCTTTTGTATATTCCTTTCGCGATGGCAATACAGAGAATGAGAGCAGAGAGAGTGTATGTAAATTTTGACCGACTTGGCAGAATAGTAGCTGCTAAATTACATGTATACTGTACCTAAACTGTGCATCAGAAATGGTGCCTTGAACGGTTTAGCGCGGGGTATCAAGTACATTGTAGCACTGCTATATCTTTGTACCTTCCCTGTCGAGGTCGGTAGTACAGCCGCACAGTGGGACCTAAATCGACGTACTATGTATCCGTACTTAAAGTAGCCTTGGCGCATCTGATCTTCTATGGCTCTTGCTCTCCTTCACTGAGGTCCTCCACACTTCTGTAACTTCAGACCGTCTCGCTATCGTATGCGAAGCGCAATGGATTCAATTCAAGTCATTGACGAGCCTTTCCCGGCTGCATCTAAACAAGCTACCGGTAACGTGGATGGCGTCCTTACTGAGGCGTCTTCTCTATTCTTTGCCGATCGAATACTGTTGACTCTCTGTCAAGAGGGCAGGCTTTCGCAATGGGTAAGGTCTCAAAAACAAACTCCATCATACTGCCTACAAGCTTGCACTAACCTAACTGTGATGACTAGATTCAAGTACCCTTGTCGGCACCGTCTCCAGCTGCCGTCGACATGGCATTGCCAAATGCCAGCTTACTTCCCATGGCTCATCTCACCCCCAAAACCCTGCTCGGCGGTGGCGGTGAAGAGCGTGAAACCTTAGCCCAGTTGTACGCTGCCCAAATCGCCAGCTACATCGTAAGGCGCGACTCCGCGGAGCGACGCACATTAGTTGTCGGCTTCGGCTTACAAAAGCTCCGACCCGAACGGGAGGCCTTCTTTGATGTCCTTGAACTTATCCAGAAAGTCTTGTGATGGTCCTGCTTAGGCAGTGACTACGGTTGCGCTTGGCGCCATCGACCTCTTCGATTCCTTCTCTGTAAACTCTTCTCTCTCCAACTTGAACCGCTTTTGGCACCCTACGCGACTAGCTGTTAGTGTCAAGTGCTACGATCACCGAGATGAGGTGAGCTCGTACAGTCACCACAAGAAATCGGCTCATATCGGGCCGGATTCGATTCCGAAGTACACGAGGGCACGACACCCTCAACGCAGTTAAAATTCAAACCTGGCATGATGTTAGCGGGGACATTAGACAAACAGCACGGGGACGGGGACGCCGCACCGAAGAAGAAAGGCATTGACACTCGCTCTTCGGTGGACTCGTTAGTCACACGGTGGACTGTGGATTTGTATATGTCGTTACAAAGACGCATCATAAAGTCGCCAATGTTTACCACGAGCGTTCCCTCGACCGGTGGAGCCGTTTGGGATGTTAGCTTTGATAATCATGGCACGGCTCTCTGGTAACGCTCGCCTTGATCCATTGGCCCTCCCGGGTCAAGATCTGCAGTCCACCTATGTTGTCTTGCCAGAGCAATGTAAACAGCTGCAAATCGGTGTGACTACCCAAGCCAACAAAGTTGTTCTCCACCTCTTCTTTGGACCTGGTGGGATAGTAGTTGAAAACTCCACTGCGCAGAAGAGCCAGTCAGCACGCTTCGACGACCTATTAGCGACCTTAGAGTCAAGAATACGTACTCTGCCCCGGGAAATGTCACTTTGTCGTCCCAGTAATCCTCCTCGAGATCGAGCGAAAGTGCGAACATCCTGACCAATTTCCTCGCCAGGATGAGACAGCTGCCCCAGTATGCCAAGCAGTCCTCTTTGAAGCCGAGCAGATGCTTCGTGCCCTCCCACACGAAGTCTTCGCCACGGATCCAAGGCCGGACCTCCGCAGGGATCGCCGATATATCCATAGGATGCTCGGGGTCAAGCTCGGGCGAATAGCGGAAGGAGAAGGATTCGCGCACATCAGGGGTCTCGCTAGCCGATATCTGGGCTCTCCGGCTACCTAGATAACCGTTATAGTACTTGCTGTGCTTGTGAGAGCTGATACGCTCCTTGACCTCCTGAGGCTCCTTCATCAAGTTGAGGACCTGCTGCTTGCATTTGGCAATCGTCTCGGAGGGGATGCCGTGGTTCTTGACGTAAAAGAAGCCATTCGTGACCGCGGCCGCTCTGATAGCCGAGCTCACCTTGCGACGCTCAGATATCTCGTCAGAGAACATAGGCTGTAGGTCGATGACCGGAATCTCCTCCGGCGTGCAGTCACGGGCTGGATGCGGGAGCACATCCCGATAAACGGGACCAAGCGCCGTGCGAAGTTCAAGTTTTGTTGTAGCCATGGCTGGCGGATGTATATATGGACTGGTTGTAGCGAAGAATACCTACATGTACTTAGGATAGGGACACTATCCACAGGACGTTCTCGACTGACTATGACATCGAACAGACTGCACACGAGTCCGGAGAAGAGGCTCTGTATTTATAGGTGGCAGAACGACCTCGATCCTTATTACGGTAACTGACACACCACCACGTCGATTCGAGGTGTACCGTACAGCATACAGTTCAGGGAACAGAAAGCGGGGCTATCCCGGGTAGAGCTCCTCAGTTGCCGTTTTAACACGCAGCTGCCCTTATCTAGGGATGCTTTCAGGTGTTCAACTTGGCAACTTCAGGTGCCCCGAAGTCCTACGGGCTCCGACGGCGGTTGACCCCTCAATAAATTTTGATCCGGCGCCGAGCCACGGACCAGTCCCTACCTACCTCCCTATCTCCGCCGACGTCCAGTAATACGGCTCCATTTAGGTTAGGTCACTTTTGCTCTCACAGGTTTGCCTTATCTATCTAGGTTCACCAAGGTTAGCCCAACTCTATGTTCGAGAAAGGTGATTACGAGAGACGCAAGATCCGTGGACCACATACCCCCACCTATTCACCCTACCCTGGAGCTCGAAGCATTTAGAGCGCAAACGGTCTGATCCAATAGGGTTAGCCCAAAAAAAATGGTGTTCACCTTCCCGCCCATCCGGGCCTGCCTCTTCGACATGGACGGCCTGCTCCTCGACACGGAGGACCTGTACACGAAATGCGCCAACATCGTTCTAGCCAAATACGGGCGCCCCTCCTTGCCGTGGCACGTCAAGGCCCAGCTGATGGGGATACCGGGGGGGTCGAACGGCGACACGCTCCACGCCTGGGCTCAGCTGCCCATCTCGCGGGAGCAGTTCCGGGACGAGCAGGCGGAGCAGCAGCGCATCCACTTCCTCCATTGCGCGCCCCTCCCCGGGGTCGAGAAGCTTTTGGAAGACTTGAAAGGTGCGAGGAATGCGGATGGTCACAAGGTCGAGGTCGCGCTCGCAACGAGCAGCGTGAGAGAGACCTTCGACATGAAGACCGGCGGGGAAGGGGAGCTGGCGGCGAGGAAGAGGAATTTGTTTCAGATGATCCCCGAGGAGAGGAGGATCCTGGGAGATGACCGGCGCGTGGGCAAGGGGAGGGGAAAACCTTTTCCTGACATCTATCTTTTGGCGCTGAAGAGCATCAACGATACGCTTGCCGAGGGCGAGCCAAGAATAACGCCTGAGGAATGCCTCGTGTTTGAAGACAGCGTGCTAGGCGTCGAGGCTGGCCGGAGGGCCGGGATGAGGGTCGTCTGGGTCCCGCACCCGGGCCTTCTGAATGTGTATAAGGGAAGGGAAGGGGAGGTGCTCGCGGGTAGGAGTGGCATGCTAACTCACATCGGGCACGAGGAACAGCTCGGACAGATCGGCGATGGGTGGGCGGAGATGCTGGAAAGCTTGGAGGATTTCCCGTATGAGAGGTATGGTATTGTCGTTTCCGCGACGTAGTGTCCGAAGTAAAGATGATTCTAATCGTAAGTCGACATGGTTCTCAAATCCCAACCTACCTAGGAATTTGCTCAGCATGAGACAATGGAAGCTACCTACCCCGAGGTTGTGCCTCTGCTTTTGTGACGCACCTGCTTCACGGGTCGGCGACTGCCACCGTGTGGACACCTCACTGGACATGCACACTTTCCTCCTTTCCTTGTTCTTTCCTTGTCTGCGTAGAGGTAGGTAGGCAGGAGAGACTTGTCCTCAATCCTAGGTGGGTGCTTACATATGTACTTAAGGCTTTCACCCTCCCGCAGTGCGTGCGAACACCTTGTTCCTTGCATTCTCATTCTACATTTTAATTCTATATTTTAACTTGATAGAGGTCGACGGGACGACCTCCCTCCCTGTCAAATAAATATATACTCATCTGTAATAACCAGAGTAATCTATAATTGGAACAGCGCTAGCTAGCTGCCTTGCCAGACTTCGGAAATCCCGACGAGACCATGGCAGAGCAGGACCACGGACGGATTATCCCAGACACTTCATCGACCAGTGACATCTCGTCGACGGCGGGTCTCGAGTATCTTTACGGGCCACCAAGTAGGGACAGGTTACCCGGCAATGTACATGACCTTCTCGCACAACTTTGGAAGCCCCGTGGGATCCCTCCGCCTTTGGAGTCAGAGTTCCTAGGGTATCGCAGATGTATTGCATTGGCCAATAACGAAGCTGAAAGGATGACGATAGCGGTCAGCAGGCTTCTCCTTCCGATCGACAATTCGGGGCTCTATAAGAGGTCTTACATCTGCCCATTCCCCGGCTCCTGGGAATGGAACAGCAGCAAAGACCATGGCTTCCTCCTAGAAGGGCATTCGGCGCAAGCGTTCTGGCCGTGCAACGTCCTGGAGACCCTCGGAGGGGCCGTCGCGAGTCTGGATACAAATAATCTGGTGGTGATACCTCATTTCGCCATGGAGTGGAACCCGGTGGGGGGCAATGTGGAAGGCGCAATATGGAGGGGTCTCCATATCGGCAAGGAGCTCGTGCGTGCGCGAAACGAAGCCCTCGCCTATCTCGGGTTCAGGGATGCGGAGAACCAAGCGCAGATCGTGACTTGTGTGATCGATGGCGGTCAAAGCGTTCGGTTCTACTCACACCACGCGTCACACTTGCCGGACGGCACCATGCAATACTACCACGCTCAGATCGACGGCGAGTGGACCCTGACAGAGTCGTCCAGTAATTTCCAAATCGCAAGGGAGCTCCTCCTAAATCTCCAATACCGAGCGATGCGGTGCTCGATTAGGCTATGCAGTGCGATCCAGGAGCGTGCTCTGCGCCGGCTGTTTGGCCCAGCGCTCCATGTGACGTACGAGCACGACCCGTGACAAGAGGAACTTGGGCTTCACCTGAGGACCGTAGGGGCCGCCCCCGTAACTCGGGGCGGACAGATGTGGGAGATGAAGCTTTGGCTATATTATGATCATCTGGTCTCTGGTGGCTCCAGGAGCCGATGCTTTTGATGGCGTTGATGGATTGCCCAGTTCTGGTTTTTAAGTATCAGCCAGTCTCTCTTTGTTTTTATGGACTATTACTGTCAGAGTAGCGAAAAGTTGATAGCGATGTACAAGTATCTAAAAGGTACAAAAGCGAAGGATAGCGAAGTGAGCTGTCTTCACTGTTTAGACGTCTTGATATTACTCCATAATATGTTGTAGTCAATAAGATTCACATGTCGCATTTCCTGGGAGGTGACATGATCATGGATGGAAACCAACTCTTGATTAAACCAAGTTATTATGCATAGATAACAAGTATACAAAGGGTACTTCTTCATATACCTAAGTAGCCATCTGAAAATGAAGAAAAAGGCTTCCCCCCTTTCCCAATATAAATACATGCAGAAGAATACCCAATACACAGAAATGGCAGCATCCATTTTCCCGCCCGCCCTATTATTATTGTATTTGTGATAATGAAAAATTGAATACCAAAAATCAGGGGAAATGAACCACCGTGCCATTCCCGAGATCGTACCCGGTCATGACGAAGTCCTCGAAGACGGCGAGGCCCTTGACGGCGAGGCCGATCTGCTCGCGTGTGCAGGTCTCGAACATGTCCCAGAAGTAGCACTCCTGTCTATGGGGCGCGGGGAGCTCGTTGGTGATGTTGGCTATGCTCTTGGGACCTCTCGTGCTGACGACTCCTCTTCCTCCTTTCCCGTTACCGCACTTGCTGGGGGATGAGGGGGTGTGGGTGTGGATGGTGCCGGTGGCGACGTCGTGGTCGGCCATGACGCGCGAGAAGATGGCGTGCGCGGCCTCGGGCGCGTAGTAAGGTACCTCGTGCCCGGCGCCGTAGACGCGGGTGAAGGACAGGTTGCCGTATTGGCGGACCATGCCGCCGATGTTCTTCTTGTTGTGGTTGTGGGGAGGGTTGTTGCTGTGTGTGGGGGATACGAGTAGTTCTGAGTACCCAGCGGCCTGGAACCCGGGCGTGTGTGTCGAGGAGCGGATCCCGAGGCTGATGGCTTCGCCTCCGTACCCTGGTTTGGATTTGTCAGCGCGTGTCTTAGTTTCTTCTCTTTATTGGGATAGGTAGTGGTGAGGGTGGGAAAGGGATGAGGGAGGGGGCGAAAAACGCACAGTTGCACTGGAAATCCCGATCTCCGTACATGAGGGCGACCTTGACGCCGCGGTCTAAGAGCTCGCCTAGGATCTGCAGGTTCTTCCCGCGGACGAAGTCGCCGGTTTGCGTGAATGCTGTGGGAAAGCGAGAAAATGTTAGAGCTTTTATCCTTTTCTTTTTCTCCTAGACAATTGAATCAATTCAGAAGAAGAGAATGAGAGAGAGACATACCGGCGCTGGCGGCGCTGCTCAGACCGGTGAAGTTGAGAGGCACGCCCAGAGCCTTCTGGACACTCTCCGTGTTGAGATATCCGGCGGCGTATTTGGGAGGGAAGGACCCGGGGACGGCGGAGGTGATGTCGAATACGTTTCTCTGAAATTAAAAAAAAGAAAGGAATATGTTAGACAGTCATCCATCCCACTGCTTTGCAGCCATCTACACCTTTGCCGAAAACATACCTCAAGCTCGTTGTAGCCAAGACGCATGGTGCTGAAGCACAAGTCAAAGGCACCCTTGCACATCTTGTTGACCTCCGGGTTCGTGCCAGACATGTCGGGATCCATCTCGTCGCCGAAGGAACGGCAGGACTCGATGGCCTCCCGGCAGGCCGGCCAGGCCTTGACCGAGAGCTCGTACTCGGTCTCGTTGCTCACCACGACGCCGTACGTGTTCGCGTGGGCCATCTCCGGGTAGAAGGGCATCTGGGTCATGATGTCGACGCAGGCGTTGACGAGGCCGACGGCCGAGAGGTGCAGCGGCTTGCCCTGGATCTGTCTCTGCGCGATCTTCTGGTTCTGCGACTCGAAGAAGGAGGAGAAGGTCGGCACGTAGTGGCCGCCGTACGACTCGCCCCACATGGAGAACTTGTTGTCCTTGGGTGTATAAACCGGGAATCTGTGTTTTTTGTTTTTTGTTTTCCGGTTAGATTCGGGTGTCAAAGCAGAGCAATGATGTGTTGGTGTGGCATGGAGGCGGAAAAAAAAGTCACATACTGCTGTGTCCAAATCTGCATAAAGTGCCAGGCCGCGGCGGCGGCGACTTGCGCGGTGCTCGCGGTCGACCTCGGATCCTGCGAGGCGAACCGGCCGGCCAGGGTGTGGTAGTTCACGTCTTCGTACTTCTCTGTCGGGGTGACGTTGAACGGGATACGGGTCTCGTCGATGGTGCCGTTGATGATCCTGTCGTACGAGAACCCGGTCTGCACGGGCTGGTCGATGTAGAGCATGTTGACCTCGTTGTTCCACGACCACTCGTTCAGGACCGTGTCCTTGGAGTCGGCAGTCACGCGGCACGGGCCGTTCTCGCCTATAGCCGCCACGACCGAGGGCGAGCCGGGCCCGCCCTGGAGCCAGATCGACAGGGGCGCGTGCTCCGGCTCCTTGCGGGACTCGAAGAACCAGAAGAAGGTGTGGATGTCGTAGTCTTGCCCTTCGACCGTGCCCGCGGGTAGATTAACGTAGCCCGAGTACGACTTGACGCCCGGTGTCGTCTCGCAGATGTGAGTCTGTGGGCAGTCAGAATCAGTCACCCCGTGTCTTTTCCCATACATTGCCACATATGATTGATTGCCTACTCACCTCCTTGAATGATAGCGATACTTTGGGATCTAGAAGGGACTGAACGGTCTTTCCACCTTCCATGCGAGGTGGGAGTGCTGCAGACATCGCTCCAGACGCTAGCAGCGTACTGGCCAGAAGGCATTTTTGCCAGAGTGCTGACATGATTTGCGTACTTAGTCGATAATTCGATGAAAGGGTTTCGATAACTGCGATGAGTTCAAGTCACGACCGCCCGAGCCCATCTACTTAGGTAACTTCACGAAGCTCCCAGCTCGTTATATATTGATAATCAGGAACGTTCCCCATGTCGGTCCCGGGCCTCCCCCCGTACACCTTGAACGCCTAGTCTTCTTTTTCCAGCTAGCAGCCAATCCGCCAGGCAATAATAATAATGATAGTGTAACCTTAGATGGAAGCGTGAGGCTGTTACCGTTTTCCCTGCTTACACCAACTCAATCCTTTTCACCTTAGCCTTTGGGTAACGGGTTAGCAACTTGAGGCTGAGTTCAAGTGCGAATGCGAATGGTTGTAAACCTAATAACTTATCTTATTTCCCTGATCGACTCCTGGGACCTCACACGCCTATTCTGATTGGTCCGCTCGGACTTATAGTCAACAGGCTGTGCTAATTTTGGATTCTTCCCTGGGCAGGATTTGACGAGGACGTTTTAGTTTATTACCTAACCTTAACAGTAAATGATAGCTTGAATCTTGAACAAACCCTCGGACTTTGCCCCATACTCAGCTGACCCTCGAGATATGTGGTTGATTGTTTTGACGGCAGTCCAGGACTTGGCAGGATTTGGTGGTCCCCATGCCACGGCACTTGTGCATAAAGGATCTCAAGGGTCTAACCTAGGGCATCCTAGATGGTCAGGGGTAAAATAAAAGATTGTTGACTTGAATTGATCGGCGTGTGTCGGTCAAAACAGCAATGTTGCGGAAAGGTGTGTGGGCGATAATAAGGCACCACGCGATGTAGAAAACTCGCCCTCCTTACCACGATATCATCTTTAACCAGGAAATGGTATCGGGAATTCCTCTTACAAAACGTATATCAGGTAGAGGGCGGAAACCCTTTGTCGTTTCAAAGCTTCGTTCTATGGAGCTGCACGTCAGATTTGAGAGCTTCAATCTCACTGATGTAGGACCACTTATCTAGTTGCAACTTGCCGCAAATGACTTGGGTTAAAAAGAACCAAAATATGACTCGGAAACCTAGTGAGTGTGAGTGGGATCAAAGATCTCTAATGCGGGATACAGTGATAAAAATTATACCCACGCATCCAAATCATTCGCATGTTTCCTAAACCGATCAACAGCATCCCTTTTAAACAAGAAGTATCGCGGTATCAGCGAGTCCCAACCGCTCTCCCCGGTGGACATGGCCGTTTTGTATATAACCCATTGGTGGACTTTGAACTGTCTCCTAATATGCATAGACAATGTTAACTAAGCCGATCACTACATAGATATAGAGCAGTTGCAGATGCGGGGGTGCGACCGTGAACCACAATCGATTTTCAACGGGTAGGATGATGAATAATGCATTTTCTGGGTGACCGAACCCGATCCGACTCAACCAGCCGTTGCAGGTCCGACTGGATAGAGCAACGATCACCCTGACCAACGGTCATGCAGATTTGGGGAAAGGGGGGGAAAGCGGCGCCGGCAGTATCTTGACGAATACAACTTCGATCCATCCACCCTTTGGAGTAAACTGTGGCAACCCCATGATGTAAGGTTGCAACCGCATGTCTCTTGCCGCGGGCCCGCGGAGCATACCTAGCATCGCGAAATGTCAAAGTATTTATTGGGCCAATTTTTGCCTCTTATCTGCGTAGACCGAAAAAGTTTCGTGTCGGGGTTCGATCGAAGAATCCCAAAAATCCCATCACTCAATCCTAGTGCTTAGTCCTGATAGGAGATACTCTCGAAATGGGTCTTGCGAAGGCACTCCTGCTCTCTATTCCAGCCGTATCGGCCCTTGAATGGGCAGACGGCACCGGCAAGTTGCCGGCGCTCGGCTGGAACTCGTGGAATGCGTACGGATGCAACATAAACGAGACCCGGGTGCTCGAAGCTGCCCAGACAATGGTAAACCTGGGCTTCAAGGTAATCGCACACGACGGAAGGACACTTCCCTCACTCGCGCCATGAACTGACAAACAAACAACTCCCTTAGGACGCCGGGTATGAATACGTCAACATTGACGATTGCTGGGCTGTCAAGTCAGGTCGGGATCCGAAGACGCAACAAATGATCCCAGACCCTACCAGGTTCCCCAACGGTATCTCAGGCGTTGCCGACAAGGTCCACGGCATGGGCCTCAAGCTCGGCATCTACAGTAGCGCCGGCACGCATACATGCGCCGGTTACCCCGCGAGTATCGGCTTCGAGGGGATCGATGCCGCGAGCTGGGCGGCATGGGGCGTCGACTGTAAGTGCGAGATCTCTCTCTCTCTCTCTCTCTCTCTCCTACTAATCGAAAGGCATTTGTACTGAGAGCCACTCATTCCAGACTTGAAGTACGACAACTGCCATGTGCCCTCAAACTGGACAGACGAGTGCAATGCTTGCGTGTACGACCCCAGAAACCCCGGCAACTACGTCAACGGGACGTGCGTGACTCCCGGCAACTACTGCCCCTCTGGATACGACTACACCAAGTCCAACTCGGCCAAGCGCTACGCGGCGATGAGAGATGCCCTCAAGGCGCAGAACAGGACCATTCTCTACAGCCTGTGCTCGTGGGGGTCGGCAGGGGTAGAGCAGTACGGGAACGTGACCGGAAACTCGTGGCGCATGAGCGGTGACATCGAATGTGAGCACCCCTGTGTACATGATCATCCAAAACCGCATGGGAGCGGCTTGTTTTGCTAACATGTCGACTCTCATAACCAGCACGCTGGGCATCCGTCGCCACGATTCTGAACATGAACTCTTTCATCATCAACGACGTCGACTTCTGGGGCCGTCCCGACGCGGACATGCTCGAAGTCGGCAACTCCGGCTTGTCCCCGGCAGAGGAGCGCTCCCACTTCGCCTTCTGGGCCGCGATGAAGTCACCCCTGCTGATCGGCACGAACCTCGCCAAGGCGTCCGACGAAGCCATCTCCGTCATGCTGAACAAGCACCTGCTCGCCTTCAACCAAGACCCCGTCTATGGGAAGGCCGCGAAGCCCTACAAATGGGGCACGAACCCTGACCACACCTTCAACGCGACCAACCCTGCCGAGTTCTGGTCGGGAGAGAGCCGAAAAGGGACGTTGGTCTTGATGCTGAATACCCTGGGCAACACCAGGAATATGACAGCCGACTTTGCCGAGGTCCCGAGCCTGGATGCCGAGGGCACATATAATGTCCTGGATGTGTGGACGGGGAAGGACTTGGGTGCCTTCACCTCAGAGTTCACGGCCCAGGTTGCTTCGCATGATACAGCGGCGTTGATATTCACCTCTCCGTGAAAGTAGCGATAGTCGAGTGAGTTGTTCGTCCTTCGGATAGGAGCCCAATGTATAGCTAAGTCCATTGATTGTTTTGTGTCAAGTCTCAGACTTACTGTTTATGCACCCTATCTCATCTTGGAAGCCGCTGACTCGACTTCGCTCGGCGTGAATTTCCTTTCTTTCTCGTCTGGGCGCGAAGACGGGGTATTGCTGCCGTAGTACTAATTACATGGTTGAACATCAGTGTTGTGGAAAGTGCAAAAGGGAGGTGTGTTATCGTGGCAGTATTATCCCATATCAACTGCGTTCCCCGTTCACCGCAGTAGCATCATTCGACTTGAGAACCGGCTGTAGCTTGTCAAGTGCCACATGCACGACCTGCTTGAAAGCCTCCAGCTCCTCTTCCATGGTGCCGCCTAATCCGGCGTTGGCCAAGCTGATAGAGTTGCCCACATAGACGGGCATACTTGTCTTCTTGGCCAGTACCTTGGCAAGACGTGTGGTGAACTCTATGTTCTGCTCCCCTGTGTAGAGGGTAGTGCATATGGGTTGGTTTGGGTTATACCTCTGCCATCCGGATGGAACCAGCCAGTGTTAGTGGACTAACTCACTTAACCTAGAGGGGATGGGATCAGAGGATAGATAAACTCACATCCGGCAGAGCATAGACAAAGGCGCCCATAGAAGCCGGCTTGTTCCCATCCTCAGATGCCACAGTAGTGAGGAACAAAAGGATGGCCTTGGCCTGGATAGTCATGCGCATATGGATCTTGGTATTCATGCCACGGGGCAGGGGGAAGGAAACCTGGATAGGTCCCTCTTCAAGGGTAGCGGCCATCGCGTGACTCTCCTCTGGTTTTTTCACGGCAGTACTTGGTAAGAACACGGCAAGACAGTGAGAGAGAGAAGGAGGGAGAGAGTGAGACTGGGCGGCCTAGAGCTGGTCTCGAGTGAGGACTTTAGGCTGGGTGATGAACCATTATACACCTTCTCAGCTTGGTATATGTTTGTCGTACACCGAGTCACCTTAGGGACCTCCTTTATACACAGTAAATTTCAGAAACCCTCCCAGCTTTGGAGATTCTTCTCGTTATTGTGGATAATACAGTACGTACGGTGTACCGGTATTTCCAAAGAGTCAAAGACTTTCAGAATGACGTTGAAAATGTCACCACACACACTTGCACACACAGTCGACAGAGTGGGGCACCTCTTCCGGTAACACTTGTTCTCTTCTGGAATAGTGTGACCCTCAAGCTGTGGTGAAACAGGACATTTCCATCTATCCGATAGGTACTTAGCAACATGTAGTGCTGTGTACCGGGCACGTGCATGTATGTAAGTCCCTGAACCTCGCAGTTTTCGAGGGAGGTCCCGTTTGAATGGCCCAAGCTTCTTTGTACATACCGTGCCTCTACTAAAACGATAGTTCGACACCAACACAATTCCAAAGTAAGCGGCTCGTTATGTCCCGCAATATCATTGTATATCACGTATTGCACAGGGAGGAAACAAGATCGAAGAAGCAATATGGGGAAGAAGTAACAATGGTGTATACACGTGCTGTTATCATGGAATAATGGAATCTGCCGTTTGTTCTCAGAAGAATACATATGTACCTAGTCTAGATAGGTAAGTAAGTACTTATTATTACTTGCATTATATAGGAGAGTTAGCTGCAACTGCTGTACCACTGTACTGGTATTGCTGTACAGCAGTACATGGGAAAGGGTTCCAATTTTATGTTGGTCCCTGTATTTATCGGTGTCAAAATAGGGTCATTACCAAGCCGATGCGCAACTACCCCTCCTGTCCCTCTCAGATTTGTACACACTTCTCGTAAATAAACACGCTTGCAGCCCCTTCTACTATTTCGCTTCTGCTCTAAAACTCCTCTGGCAGGAACTGGAAGGGCTAGCCTCATTCCGAGTCCAGTCTCTCTTTCTTGGAGCAACTTTCTACCGTGCAACCGGGTGTTGTTCATATTATAATCCGCAGTTGCTTATACCTGCTCTATATTTAATTCCGATACTCCGATTTGGAGACTAATAGCTAGTTCACTACCTACCAACTTCCCTATACACGAAATGGCTGCGGACGAATGGGTTCGTGACCATGAGTCGATGGAGGATCCCGAGGAGCTCAACGTCATGTATTGCGCGCTGGACTCTTTCAGGTCCGTGCCCCTCACATACCCTCTTCTTTTCAGCTCACATCTGATGCCGGTTATAGCCAGTACTCTCAGAACGCTCATCTGAATAGTACACATCTCCGCCGGCGCGCCTTCTATGCGCTGCCTCGGGCGCACTGGGAGATGCTTGCCGCACCGCCCTTCAACTACCTAGACACGTTGGAGCGGGTTGATGATGCCATCGACAGCAATGCCGAGCTAGCCCGCAAGATTGTCGAGTGCGGACTGCGGTCCTCGGGTCTCATCAGCCCAGACCGAGACCCCGTCGTCCCTGAAGAGTGGTCCGGCCTTGCCAAGGCCAACGACACAGACAAAGCTCGGAGCACCATTCGCCAGTTCTATCGAGATTGGTCGGCTGAGGGCCAGGTGGAGCGGGATGCCTGCTACAGACCTATTTTCAGGGCACTGAAGGCCGAAGAAGTGCGGAAGGCGCGCATTGCGAGTAACGGTCACCCGCCGGACGCCATGGACGAGGGGGATTCCATTCTGCTCGAACCCTCGGCCCTCAAGGTGTTGGTGCCCGGCGCCGGCCTCGGCCGCCTCGTCTTCGAGCTGTGCTGCCTCGGCTACGACACCGAGGGAAACGAGATATCGTACCACCAGCTCTTCGCATCCTCGTACATCCTGAACTCATGCGAACGCGCCGGCCAGCACACGATCTATCCCTGGATCCACACCTTCTCCAACCACCGCAGCCGCGCGGACCAGTTCAAGGGCTACAGGGTGCCGGACATCCACCCGCAGGAGGCGATGGCCGAGGCCAGGGAGGCCTCTGGGCGAGTGGGCTCGATGTCCATGTGCGCGGCCGACTTCCTGTGCGCGTACGGCGACGATCAACACGAGGGGCAGTACGACGCCGTCGCCACCGTCTTCTTCCTCGACACGGCCCCGAACTTGATCCGGTACCTGGAGGTGATCCGACGCTGCCTGCGGCCTGGCGGCGTGCTCATCAACGTCGGCCCCCTGCTCTGGCACTGGGAGAACCACGTGCCGGGCCACCACGGTTACGACGGCGACGGCGACGGCGGCGGCGACGAGGACGGCTCGCTCGGTATCGCCGAGCCCGGTAGCTTCGAGCTCACGGACGAGGAGGTCGTCACTCTCGTCGAAAAGCTCGGCTTCGTGATCGAGAGGAAGGAAGGCGACATTGTGGCCCCTTATATACAGGATCCCAAGAGCATGTTGCAGACGGTGTATCGAGCCAGTCACTGGATAGCCCGAAAACCCGAGACCTAGTCGACAAGGCCAAAAGTCAATTCTGCGCCAATGGCATTGAAAACCCACGGACAACAGGGACCGGTTCTCACGAAACAGAGTGTGCTGGGTGATATAGAAGGGCGGATGTAATGATCGATGGGGATATTAACGGCCACGAAAGTACATTTGTGCAAGCGAAGGATGGACATATACGAGGTACGGCGCTACTTGGACTTAAGGATCTATATACATACATGGCTTGAAGGTCCCGGCGTCTGGCATTTGTATCATATAATGACGAGATTCCCCAACGCTTGGCTTTCTGCCACGGCCAGAAAGCCTGTATAGATATAGCAAGAAGGAGACAGAACTATTAGGTTCCCGTCGAGTATATAGACCCTGAACAGATATAGACTAATCCTGAATATGACGATATTAGACGCAAGATATCCCGCCCCAAGAAATTCCCTCTCCTTGCAGCCGGCATCATAAGCGCCTCATTAGAGATACAGTTTGTTTGCAGACTCCCACCTACTTAGTTCAAGCCATGCCAATCACAGCTTCGGTTCAGGTTCCTCAGCCTGGATCAGATGCCCCGTGCTCCACATCGCACCACCGTCGATTTCTATGGTGGCCGCATTGACGTGCGATCCGGCGCGGCTGGCCAGATACACGACAACGCCAGCTATGTCCTCGGGCCTGCCCAGCCTCCTGGCGGGGTTCAAGTCGGCGTGCTTCTTGAGGCCGCCCGTCATCTCGAGCAGGCCGCTCGCCATCTTGGTCGGGAAGAAGCCGGGGCAGATGGAGTTGACCAGGATATGTCTGGGCGCCAGCTCGACGGCGAGGTTGCGGCCGAGGTGTATGACGGCGGCCTTGGAAGCCGAGTATCCGAACGTGGCCTGCTTGCCCAGCGTGCCGACGCCCAGGCCGGCCACGCTGGCCGTGATGATGACGCGCGCCGGGTCCTCGAGCGAGGCCCGCTTCCGCAGCAGGGGCGCGAACTTCTGCACCGTCAGGAAGACGGCCTTGACGTTGAGGTCCATGACCTTGGCGAAGGCGGCGTCCGGGTGCGTCTCGAACCGCTCGCCCCACGTGGCGCCGGCGTTGGCGAACAGGATGTCGACGTGGTCCGTGTGCTGCGACACCTGCGACACGAGCGACTCGATGCCCGCCACGTTGGCGCTGTCGGCGGGGACCGAGATGGCGCGCGCGCCGGGCTGCAGGTTGGGGAGCTTGTTGAGTTGGGCCACCGCCTCTTCGCAGGCCTTCGCTTTCCGAGAGGTGATGAACACTTTGGCGCATCCGGCTTGGAGAAATCTGTTGTACGTCGCAAAGGAGAGAGGGGAAGACGGCTGGTTAGCGAGCTAGCTTCCTTCTTGCTCCCGGGTAGATAATTGCTGGTGTGAACCATAGAAGCGGAAATGATGGAGATGGAGCAGTTCGATTCCCAAACTGCTGAGAGGTATTCAAACTTACGCCGAAGCCGCGTTCAGACCCAGGCCTCGGGAGCCGCCCGTCACAACGGCGACCTTGCCTTTTAACGAGAAGAGCGACGGGAAGTCATTGAGAGCAGTCTCGTCGGCCATGATGGCGATGTTGCCAGGTAGGTAGGTACCTAACCTGGTAGAAACGTTGATAGTCGGCGCTCAAAACAGGTAACCGATCAAAGTTACCAACGCCGTACAAATTCGTTCAAGGCGGATTGACTCTGACGAGATGACCCCCAGAGATCCTTGATGACGGTATAACAACCGCCATCTTGCCGGCATAGAGCTCCTTAATAAAGCAGGTAGGTACCGTATTAGTAATGGTATTGCAGCTCGGTCCCAAGGTTGTTCAGATGCGGCCAAAGCCGAGGTTCGCGGTTACATATATGGATAAACGCATACGCGTATATATACATAGAGACTCTTGGGTTGACTAAGACTATGCAATTAGAGAGGAAACATGGACTGGGTGCAACCCTTATCAGAAAAGGGTGTTTGACAACTTCGAAGCCTTTTTTTCCCTTTGGACATCCCCAGCAGCCCGAAGGCACGCAGGTATCGCAACCCAGTGTACGATTAACCTTCAAATCTGTCATTTAGAACAGCTCCTCGTTTTGCTTCTCATTTAAATCTCGTCGTCTTCGATAACACCATCTTCGTCCTCAACATCCGTGCCAACAATGTTTTCCCATTGTCTGTCCGGAGAGAAACCCTCCGCATCTTCATCATCGTTTCTCTCAAGGAACCATTGACTCGCGTCCTCGCCCGCCTCTCCAGAAGGTCCGTCTGATTTTTCTCGGCCCGCGACAGTTGCCATGGCTGCTCTGAGATGCGGTGGTGGACGGCGACGTTTTCTACCCGTATCAACATCTGCGATGGGGCGGAGGAGACCCTCTAGCGAAACCGTAGTTGCTTTGTCCGAATCGTCGGGGTATTGCGCCAGCCTACGGGCGATGTCTGAATTGTAGATGTACCCCTTTTTGGGAGGATCGTCGGTATCCAGTCCGAGTCTATCTTTTGTAATAGCAATCATCTTCACCTTCATGGCTGCTTTAATCTTCTGCCATGTGGCTTTCGTAAACCAGCCTGACTCGCCGAGGTCGCACTCAGAGCGGTACGGCGCCTTTGCTATCAGGTCCACCATGAAGGGGTCGGTGATGTCGCATATCTGCCAGAGTTTACCGTCGGTCGAGTAGCTCTCGCCATCCCATATATGGCTATTGGGATCTTCGTTCTTTGTATAGCTCTTAACCTGACCTCGTCTGATAGTTTGCCAAGGCAGCTTTGTTGAGCCAACGAGATTCTTGGCTAACTTGAAGGAAAGTGTTTGGTATTGACGATACTTGGGATCCTGCCGAGGGTCGATACCATACTTCACAATTGCATCGCGGAACGGGCCGCCCCGGAACTGATAACCCAACAACTGTAGGGCCACTTTCAGGACAGATTCGGTGTAGGTGCCCTTGACTTGATTCACGATGGCGCGGCGTGTCCAGATGGGCCTCTCATTTAACGCATCACGAAGTTGCTTCATGAGAGACTCGGGCACCTTCTGGGCCTCACCATCGAATCGTGTCGGTCTGTCGGGAGCAGGGAACGCATCGTGGTGGATGAAATGACCGTAGGAGAACTTATTCCTGCCTTGACGATTGACCAGGCGCGTCTCGCCTTCCTCGTCAAGCCCCTGATCGATGATTCCTGGATTTTGCTCGTAGTTATAGACAAATCCAATGACTTTGTCTGTGAAATGCGGCGGAGGCACTATCTCCTGGCCGGCACTCGTGTCCACACCTTCCTCCAGCTTGAACTGGCGCAGCTTGGGAACTACAAACACTGTCAACATTGCCATCGCACTTCTTGGAAAAACTTGACCGGAGGATCATACAGCTCAAGGGGAGGAGGTGCTCGGAAATATTCCTCAGGAACGGCGTCTGGCGAGTAGCGAATTGGAAGTCGGCCAGGCCTCGGTATCTGTGACTATCTCGAATCATGCCCACTGCTTCTACTTGGTATCGATCACGGTTATCTTGGAGCTTGCGTAGGATTCTTTTTGGGGTATCTCTTAGGTCAACGGAGCCGACTGTTGTGTGCGGAGCAGGCAAGCCCATGGCACGGGACGGACTGGTGTCAGTGTTGCCGGAGAAGGGTACATTGCTTCCACGCTTCCGCTTCCTCCCCGTCCGCTTCGGGACGGTGATTTTTAGCAAAACATTGTTCGTGGCAGCGTGGTGCGACACAATGGGCCTCGATGCAGGGTTGTCGGGTCTGAACCACAGAGGTAGCGCATGAGGCTCCCGCACATCGTCGACCAACTATGCATCCCATGCTTGTAAGCAAGGGCAGTTGCCTGCGCACGATAAAGGGGGAAGGGGGACCCTCACCTTTTGAAGTTCGGGCTTGGGCCCAAAGGATTTAAGTCCGTTGTCCAAGTTCAGCAGCCTGCAAGGATGATCAACTGCAACAATCTTGCGCTCGGGCACTTCGAGAGTTGGGGCGCTTATAGTAGTAGTGTGTGAGCCCGGGCCATGCGAGCCGGACCAGCCATTGCCCTTAACTTGATCCATCCTGTAGTCAACGTAGTTTAATAACTTTCAGGATTGGCCATGATGGAAATAGGATTCTTGGTGCCGACTACTGCAGTTTATCCATGCATACTGGGAGAGGGTTGTATCCTGAAAGCTTGTATCGGGCTTCCAGAGACACTGATGGACTCTAGACCTGTTGCCTGGTTACTTGGTAGGTATTAGGTCCCTACCAACAAACAGCAAAAGCAGGGAACATGTATGGGCTTTTGAACTACTACGTTGAAATCCTGTGCCTAATTCAAAGCATCTTGAGCATTTTCCAAACAAATACCAGATGATGTCTGCTACTACCTTACTATGTACTATGTTTTCATGCTCCGATATTCTGATAACAGAGTAGATCGGTGCCAAATATTCATTTAGATGGAGTACAGCTGTACAGTGCAGTACAATTTCAAATGCACTGAACAAGAACACCTGGCTCAGAGGTACATAAGTAACCAATCAGTTCCCAAAAAGGTTACAATCCCCTCTGCGTCTTAACATCCCCCCCTGTGTCTGGCGGGCTTACTCGGAAGGCACTGTCTAAGTACATGTATATATATGGTTTTGTTGTGATTCGTAGATCGTGATAGGCCTACCGTAAGTATACTGTGTAAGGAGATCTGCAAATTGGTCAGTGCACGATTTTTCGTCAGCTGGCAAAAAAGGATACCTTGTAGGTTAGACTAGTGCATACCTTGTGCAGCAGTATTCTGAACCGAACAGATGCGCATCAAGCTTGGTAAGATCCCAACTTTGTACTGCTGTATGCTGTACGTGAGCGTCATAACAAACTGCATGCCGACTAGGTAGGTAGTCAGCCTAAAACAGCGGGAGCTCTGCCAACATCTAGCCCAGTCCATTGCCGCATCTCAATGTTAGTGTTAGACATGTTTTGGCTGTACCTACTGTCCCAGGGGATACTGTACAGCAGTACTGCTGTACAGTTGGTACCTTCAATGTTGTTGTTGTTGATTCAAACTTGCAAGCAATCCGGTGGCTCTTTCTCTAGGGGATAATGTTTACCGTCCTTAGCCCAATCTGGAGTCCTGTGAGATTATTGAACGAAGTGACCTTGAGCGACAACTGGCGTTGTTCTTTCACCACAACCATCTGCTATGGCAAGTTACCTTTATATACTTCCAGGATACGAGAGGTTCACAGTGGTTAGGTACCTGTTACTATCTGCCTCTCTCCATGAATTCCAAGTAATTTAGCTCCGTTGTTAGACCCCCTGTAGGATCACAAAGTTGTTCATGATCTCCACCTCCACATCAACCACCTCCTGCCACCGACCAACCATAATACAGATACAGGACCTACCTACCAACCAGTCAACCTTATGGAGGGACCTATTCTGTACAGCAGACTGGCAGTACAGCAGTACGGACGGACGGTGACCAACCAACCAACTTGGGTACCGTGTAGTCGACTCCCCCCAACTTGATTGCCTACAGGCTACCTAAACCTTCACTACTGCAGTCTGCACTGTTGTCCCTCCTGGTGGAATCACGCCTCTCTTTTACATCGAATATTTGAGGCTCTGTTTACAGGTGGTGCCGTAACTGCCGCTATTGGTCTTTCCACTTTGATTCTATCTCTTGTAGTTGGTTCCAGGTTGTCTGTTGTTTTGTTCGACGGTCGCCAGTTCAACGCAACGCCCAAGGCCTGCCCAGGTGCTGCTGATCCCTGCCTGCGCCTTAAACCCATTATCCTCGAGGCTCCGCACCTGAAAATAGACGGTGAAATCAACGACACACTACTGCCGGTATAGCTACACCTAACCATCCCTTATCTTCGTCATTACGGCACCGGTTTCACCTTGCAGCTTGCTACGCATGACAACCGTCGCCCGTCTTACCAATTCATCTGTCTTCCCACAACTAGGGCCTTGACTCCAAATACATTGCCGTCTCCCCGTCTCGCTCTCGCTCGCGCCCTTGCGTTGGGCGTTCGACCCCGCCGTCACTTCGTGGGCTGTGAGTTGTGACCTACCAAAATGAGGCGCATCGGCAAGGTCGTAAGTCCCCGCCTCTCCATCTGCCTTCGTCACCAGTTAGCCATGGCGGCTCTACTTTGACATGTGAGGAGGTCTGTGTTTCAAGGTGCTAATAACGCGTCCTCTTGATAGTTATCACGGAGCAAGGGTGAGAAGCCCAGGAAGAACAAGGATTCAAAGGATGGTACTGCTTCACCTTCGTCCAGCGCCGGCCGCGAAACGCAATCACCCGTCTTGACGCCCTCATCGTCCACAACGACTCTTGGCGACCCCAGGAACAAGCCTCTGCCCCAGAACAATGCTGGGCCCGCCATGGGGGATCTCACGATGCAGGGTCAAGGGGCTCACGGTAGCCCAGCTGCCGGTCCCAGTAGCGGACAGGACAGATTTGGCGCCATGGGCCCTCAACAAGCAGCCAACGGCACGCTTAGCCCCTCCCGACATGGTGCTCTCCCGCCCAACATCCTCATCTCTCCCAGTGCTCCGGTGAGCATCCTCTGCTGCTGAACAGCTCCTCAAACGCGGTGGTAAAAGCTGACATCTGGTCATTGTAGCATATCCCGCCGCCTGGCGCTCCCGAAGTTATGCCTCAGGACCTCGCCCCGCCGAAAAAGACGGGAGTATTCGATCGTCTTCACCAAACGCCGAAAGACGTTCCCGAGGGTCTGAGGACGCCCAAGCGCCAGTCCTCTTCCCGATTTGATGTGTCGCCTCACCTACACCGTGATCTCGAGAAATTACCCGGTTTCCACGAGGTGCCCCCGAATCGTCGACAGGAGCTCTTCATGCAGAAGATTGACCAATGCAATGTTATTTTCGACTTCAATGACGCTAGCACCGACATGAAATCGAAGGAGATCAAGCGTCTGGCTCTGCATGAGTTGCTAGACTACGTGGCCAACAACCGGCAGGTCATTACGGAGCTCATGTACCCACGCGTGGTGGAGATGTTCGCCAAGAACCTCTTTCGTCCCATCCCGCCGCCAATGAACCCGCAGGGTGAAGCGTTCGACCCTGAGGAGGACGAGCCTGTTCTGGAGGTAGCATGGCCACACATCCAGGTCGTCTATGAGTTTTTCCTCCGCTTCATCGAGAGCCAGGACTTCAATACGAACATCGCCAAGGCTTATATCGACCATAGTTTCGTTCTCCAGCTGCTCGAGCTCTTTGACTCGGAAGACCCGCGCGAGCGAGACTTCCTCAAGACGACACTGCACCGCATTTACGGCAAATTCCTCAACCTCCGTTCCTTTATTCGCCGTTCGATCAATAACGTCTTCTTCCAATTCACCTACGAGACGGAGAGATTTAATGGTGTTGCCGAGTTGCTGGAGATTCTGGGCTCGATTATTAATGGGTTCGCCTTGCCTCTCAAGGAAGAACACAAACTTTTCCTGACGCGCACACTGCTGCCTTTGCACAAGGTCAAGAGTCTGAGCATGTACCATCCTCAGCTTGCCTACTGCATCGTGCAATTCCTCGAGAAGGACGCGTCTTTGACCGAGGACGTCGTCCTAGGGCTGCTGCGGTATTGGCCCAAGGTGAACAGTACAAAAGAGGTCATGTACCTCAACGAAGTAGAAGATATTTTCGAAGTCATGGACCCAGCAGAGTTTGCCAAGGTCCAGGAACCCCTCTTCCATCAACTCGCCAAATCGGTGGCCAGCCCTCACTTCCAGGTCGCAGAGCGAGCGCTTTACTTTTGGAACAACGAATACTTTTGCAACCTGGTGAGCGACAACGTGGAGATAATCTTGCCCATCATGTTCGCGCCTCTCTATGAAAATTCCAAGGGGCATTGGAATAGGTGAGTCGCAGGTAGACAGACGAGTTGCCAGCGAGAGTCATCAGACTAACTTCAGTAGGACCATCCACGGAATGGTTTACAATGCCATGAAGCTTTTCATGGAAATAAACCCTCAACTTTTCGACATCTGTTCCCACGACTATAATGAACACCAGAATAGCGCGCCGGCGAGGCAGGCACTCCGCGAGAAGAAATGGGCGGCGATCCAAGAGCAGGCTAACAGGAGAAAAGCCGCGGGTGCGGCGGCGAAGGCCAGCTCGTCAGGAACAACAGATGAGCCGGACTCCACGACGGAGGACAACCAGAAGAGATTAGACTCTCTTGTACTGCAGGACGGTGAGCGTAGAGCTCGCCGGCCCCATGAGCGGCAAAGCTCCATAGGCTCGTCTAGAAGCCAACGATAAGCGCCGTCTCGGTCTCAATGTCTGCTTTCATCCAACTATACGACAAATGTCTAAGCTCTTCATGGCTTCTTCACGATATGCTCTGTCGCCGTCCCTGTCCCGTTAATACGAATACTCACATTCCTACCCCACTCGGGTTACCACACGTACTCAACGGCGCCACCTGAATCAGCCAACAACCCATTCTTACCATGTCGCCTCGTAAAGTTTCCTTATCCTTGGTATTGCTTCATTGCGAGACCATGTGTCTTAAACCCCGATGGAACCAACCTGGCCAGTTCCGGAAGGCCCTGCGACACTGGATAACGAACAGACTCACACTTGACGTGGTTCTATTTCGGCCTATCATCCAATGCGTTCTTACAGACTTCGTGTTTTCATATTTACCTGGTGACGACATTTACCCCTGTTGGCTCATCACATGAGTCAGCGGGAAGACGGGCGATGCGGCGTCGTGCACAAAGGATGGGGGAGACCTGGATGGGGGAGCCCCGGATGGAGTCGGGCGGAGATGATTGTGTGAATTGGTATTTCCAGCAGAGGGAATGGGAGAGAATGGGTCGGAGTTCGGAGCGAAGAGCGATGGTACAGCGAGATGGACTGTGGATTTGCCTCTCTGCCTCTCGCTCTGGACCATGTAATGATTCTTTCCGGGCCGGAAAAGGACCGAAAAGTGACTCGCAACGGCACAAATAGGGAAAGTACGGAGTAGGAGGGCTTCATCACTTGGTGCCCACTCATGCCAGTGGCCCGTTCTTCATAGATTTGTTCATCCATTCAGTGTTTTATAAAGATAAACGTGCTTTTGAACCATCCTAATTTACCATTTCCTTTTCTGTGCAGTAGTTTATTGTTTCAAACGTGAAGAAGAGTAGCCTTCACAACAAGGCGATGCTGTGGTTGCCATCGATTATGCTTCCTGATCTAACATTGGCTTTGCCAGAGCAAAGATTCTTTATCTATCGTTTGTTTACTGAAGTTAGCACTTGTACAAAAGCCTTATATGCCGTGGCGGTCTCGCTCTTTAATGCTCGATGCATTTTAAAGCCATTGCTGGGAGTTGGAAAGATGGGGAAATGCTTGGATTATATGTCGCTGTCCAGGATATTATACAGACAGGGGGGATGTAAATATATATGTACAGAATGCTTCGATGGGATCTTCCCGCCCCCGGTAAAGAGCGGACGACCGTGTTTCCTAACATGTTAAGCCGTGCAGTATCTCAACGGAAGAACACTTGGAGTTGTGTGTTTGTGTGTTCGTTTGATTGTGTTCTGTATTGTTGAGTTGCTCTTCCGCTTTCATTCCTTGACACGACCGAGCGCCTGTCCCATCTTGACCCTCTGGCCCTTCTCGACGGTCCACTGAAAGCCGCCGTCGGCGCCGGGGTGCTGGGGGCAGGGGGCCTCGAAGACGAGGACGACGGTGCTTCCGAGCTGGAAGCCGCCCATCTCCTCGCCGCGCCGCAGAGCGTGGCCGCCGAGCACGGGGCTGGCGCCGGCGTACGTGGCCTCGGCGAAGCCGCTGTAGGGCTCGCCGCGGGCCACGGCCTCCTCGGCGGCGCGGTCGGCGGCCGTGTCGGTGACCAGAGAGTTGGTCCTCAGCTCCTTGTCGAAGTTGATCTTGATGGAGCCGACGTTGGTGGCGCCGACGGGGGTGTAGGAGAAGAAGCCCCAGCGCCAGCGGCCGAGGAGCGCGATCCGCTCGTTCAGCGTGAAGAGGCCGGGCAGGGTGCGCTGCAGGTAGGGAGACACTGAGTACAGCTCGCCGGCGAAGTGGCGGCGGCGCTCGACGACCCAGTTGGCCGGGGAATGGAAGCGGTGGTAGTCGCCGGGCGCGAGGTAGACGACCACGTAGTAGAGGGATGTCTTGTTGTCGGGGCTGAGGAGGTCGTACCACGGCTTCTCTCCCAGCGCGAGGTCGGCCCGCACTTGGGAGACGGCGCTGGGGCTAGAAGGATCCGCGGCTTGATCCTCGATCTTGGTGCTGGTTTTGTGGCTTTCGGCCGCACTCCCTGACAGGAGGCTAGGAATTGTGTAAGAGATTCCGTTCACGCGAGCGAATTCCTCGTCGGTCTGGACAGAGTCTTCAATCCCACTGACGGTATCCTTCTTCGCCTGCTTCTCGCTGCTTGGGTCCAGCGAAAAACTCGATATGCTGGAGGATGGCGTCTGTTTGCCCAGTAGCGCATCGACAGTATATGTCATGCCCTTTACCTGCTCGATATCGCCTCCTTCGACCTTGCCAAACTGTAACACCCGTCCATCAGAGGGCGATAGAAGCGCATTAGGGTCTGGATCCAAAGGCCGCACACCAGGCTTCAGCGTTCGGTAGAAGAAGGCGGCCAGGTTGGGGTACACGTGAAGGTCGGGTTCTGCCACCTCGTCCAGATTGACACCGAAAATGAAGGCGTACAGTTTAAAGCCGGGCACGCGCAAGTAGTACGGAATAGTGAGCTCGTTGAACTGGCCCCATAGCCTCGATACCGCCTTGAGAGGGAGAGTAGACATGACCTGAACTTGCCTAGACGTGCGCTCATGGATCAGTACAGTGGACAGAGGTGAAAGTCAGAAATGTCCTAGCATGGAATTCCTGTTATTTACCATGGTCCATCTGGGCGCACTCTCGAGCGTTTCTTTGGGCGCGCACCTCCACCCTCAGATGCCTCCTTCTCCAGTCTTTCCCTCTCCCGCCTCTGCGTCTTGTAGAACTGCACGAAGCCGAGGAAGCCTACGCCCAGGCCTATCGGTATGGGGTACCATTTTATCTTGCTATCGTTGAGCGCATGTCGCAGTCTCGAGCCAAAGCGGTCTCGACTCTGGAACTGGGGTCGGGATTGGCGAAAGGAGGTATTCGACGTGGCAGTGAACTGACGCGTGGACTGGCGGAGATGGGTTGTCGCCCTGGGCTGGCAGCGGACACAATGTGGTTCGAATGTCCAACTCGAAGGGAGACGGACTTGCCGTGGCATAAATCTTGCCGAGGCTGCCATTTTTCAAGTTACAGGACCGAAGATGATTGGCAGAATACTGTAGGTATCACCCCATCAGACTGTTCATAGCGAGAACCAGTTCGTGCTGTAACTTCCACCACTTCAATCTTGCTTTACCGGCAGGGTCATTACCTCCCGTATTGGCCATCTACACTTATTATCCCTATAGAGTCCCCAATGACGCACTTTGTGCTGCTGCCCCTTGTCGGGCGGTGAGCTAACTTGGTGGGTTTACTGGGGGGTTTCTGCCGGGCACTAAGGCCGGCTAAGCCCAATCTTGACATATGGAAGGACCGGACATGTTAGCAACCAAACTGCACACGTATTCAGTACTTGTAAGTAAGTAAACAACCAGTACAACTGTACAGCGGTATCTACTCTACTTTTGGATTCACCCAACTCATTCATGCAACCAGCGCATTCTGTATCCAATCATATTTACATAAACAAAGAATTCATAGAAGAAGAAGAGCTACCTAGTCATTGCATTTGTTGTCGTCTAGGCTACACTACTGTAGTTGTTGTGCCATCGCTCTCCTCCTTCCTTCCTCTGCGCTTCGGGTACTGACTTTGCGACTGGAGACTGCCACTTCTTACCCTTTAACATGCGCAGCTTCACCTTCCACCTCGGACGATCGTCTCACTGAACTACCCATTTCTCCGATAACAAACAGACAGTCCACGGCATCCGTAGCGCCGATATAGCGCCATGGCTTCTGAACCGAGCAACCTTCGTCCTGGGCCCGCCGAGGCCGCCGCAACCACCGACGCCAACACATTCACGTTACAGCTCAAGATGCCCTCGGACGGCGTGCTCGTTATTGAAGACTTGCATTTTACCACGACAATCAAGGAGCTAAAGGCGCGCATACGGAATGCGAGCGACAAGAAGCCATCGGACGAGGTCCAGCGACTTATCCACAGAGGTCGTCTGTTATCGCGTGAGAATGAGACTATGCTCGAGCTGTTTGGCGAAGAAGCTGTACGCGCGCCCAGCCTGTCTGCGGGCTTTATACTACCGTCGCAAGCTTGCTGACATGTTTTCTTAATCCAGCTTCGATCTTCAGAACGCCAAACATTACATCTAGCTATACGCGACCACCAAACCCCGCATCCCTCCACAGGCCCTGCCACGGCTTCTCCGATCCCTTCGACACAAGCCGGCATACCTCCTGTTCCAAGACCTCATGGACAACTCCCGTTGCCTGTAGGCGCTCCTAGTGCACAGCCGACAGCTATTCGGGATTCCACCCGGAGGATTACACAATTGCATTTGCAACATGCCAATGCCATGCGACAAGGCGTGCCACCGCTTTCTATGCGATCACAGCCGGGATTGCCTTTGCAAACGGTTGCTACTAGAACTATAACGCGTGAAATCGTTGGCCCTAATGGGCAGGTATGGCGAGTTTCCTTTAACGAGTCCCCCGTGGTGGCAAGTCCTGGCCAGCCTGCGCCTCTGTTTCCGCGGGTCCCTCCGCCCATCTGGCCGCCGCGGCCCCAGTCCAATACGGGATCGACAGGAGGCGATGGCTCTCACAGTACACAGGGGACGAGACCTAGCGCGAGGGCAGGTGACATTCGAAGAGACGCTGGCTCAACAAGTCCTGTGGGAGCGGCGGCGCATTCACCCAACCCGAGCGCAGCAACCCAAAACAACTCGCCATCCGCAGCGCCTCCAGAGGTCTATATACTCTCGTCACCCAGCGGGCCCCATGCTATTCTGATCAACAGTGACTCGAATGTATACCACAGTCCTCAACTCGAGCGCTTCTCACAAACGGGTCTCCCGCAGCCACCCTTTTCATTCAATGTAACTGCTAGAGAGGTCCCGGGGGCTCAGTATGGCATGCCGCAGATCATCCAACGGCCCACCGCTTTTCGGGGGGCTGTTCCAAGCACGCCTCAGGGCAATACACCCCCGAATCAACAAGCCCAGGTGCAACCGCAACAGGGATTTCTGCCACCCCAGCAGCTGCCGCATCAGTTCGGCCATGGAATGGGCAATGCCCAGGTTCATGCCATCCGGATTGTCCAGATCTGGCCACACATCCGGGCACACGTCTGGATGGCATTCCGTCTAGCTCTGTTCATCTGGTGGTTTACCTCGCCGACCTCGACCTGGACGCGGTGGCTCACGGTAGTATCTCTAGCCGTCGCCATGTTCGTTGCAAACACAGGCGTTTTGAACCCTTACGTTGAACAGATCTGGGATCCCTTGCACCGTTTTATAGTAAACTTGATACCCCGCGTGGCTAACCATGACCAACCACAGGCTGCTGCCGGGAACGGGCAAGATGGCGATGCAGCTGCCCCGAATCGGCAGGCAGGGGCAGGGGCGAATCCGGACCCAGCGGCTACGGCTGCCAGGCTCGTTCAACAACGCCGGCGAGACAATACCGGCCGTTTGCTGAACCAGATAAGACGACTAGAACGCGCTGGCATCCTCTTCATCGCGAGTCTCGCCCCAGGCTTGGCCGAAACACATATCGCCCAAGTCGAAGCGGAAATCCGCGCACAGCGATTACAGCGACAGATGGAAGAAGAAGCTGCCGCTGCCGCGAGAGCAGCAACAGAAGCAGGAGAGACAACAGCAGCAGCAGCAGCGACTACTGGTCTGCCGGAGGATAGTGGCAATGCTTCTGCGGTAGGCAGCGCTGAGGCTACGAGCACAGCGTCGAAGAGCAATTCTCCCACCAGCGAGACTGGACCGGAGGCGCCTCTTGTTGCTGCCGAGTGAGTACATTGTCTATGGGTTGTCCTCGGCTGCCATAGATGATGACGTGTTTGGAATGGCTCAATGTCACGGCTGGGAGATGTGAATACATTTTGATAGTTTTCAAGCGAAACAAGTGAAACTCGATGCCGTGGCCTTTGGACCGCAGCAATTTGGCGGCGATGAGAGCCAAGTATCAGATCACATGTGTCAAATTTTCTCTCTTTCCATGATGGGCCTCTTGTCTGGGGCCTTTAAACCAGATATGAGTTTTGATGTAATGTTCTATCATAACATGTAGCTCATAAGCAGGTTCAGCAATATGATGGATAAACTCGTCCTCTTCCCGGTTTCTTATATGGATAGGAACGTGATAAGGAGGTTGATCAAGCATTGCATACATCTCTACAGTCTTGTAGAGGGTCAAGCGAGGAGGGTGTGTTCACACTTGAACAGTTGCGTTGTGGGAGTTGAGGGTCTGGGGGTTTATTACCCATGGTTCTGCCTACTGGTCTGTAGACACGACTAACCTTAACCTAGCATAGGGCTTTGTTTTTCCTACTTCTCTGAATGTGATATTTTCACTTTATCTGATGGACCTCAGAAATATATTCTGACAAACGATATTGCACCAGAATCCCTTGCCTTATTCCTAGACCTACGGGGTGTAAAAGGGGAGTGGGAAAGGGCCTATGTTTAGACACGACAAATCATTGAGATAGCCCCCGGCTTGCGCATTGCATGCTCTACGTGACATATTTCTATTTTTTGCTTGTCTAGATACTGGAGGTTAGGCAGGGGTTTTTTTGACCAGTGTTCAGCAACAAAGACAGCTTGTTGCCTCGTTTGTTGTTCACTTTGCCGGGACCAGATGTTGCCAGAATTATTTAATCATGTCATACATATATCACGAAAGGGAGATGCCTCACGCGGCTGCGTGACAATCCTGGTAGGTTAGGTTAGGTTAGGAAAATAATGTTGGCGTCTGTGAGGAAGAAGGACAAGTAAAACCTCCAGATATGAGCAAGAGGTTACGTGCCTCTTCTGCGTATGGGACTACAGGCAAGTAGGCACACCAGTAAGAAAGTAACGCAAACAGACCCTCCTAGATAGATAGTTAGGTAACTCACTATCTACCAGGACATCTTATTATGCTAGGTTAAAGGGTACCATGTCATATAATATGACGTGGCTGTGCTAACTTGACCTTAGAGCTAATAATCCCGGACCCGGACCCGGACGGGGAATTTTTTTTAAGGGGTAAAGTGAAGCAATGCCGATCCTACCTAAGCACCCAGGTTAGCATATACTGTAAGGCCCCATGTCAGAACGGCGTGGCATTTGTGGTATTATGAAGCGTAGACTGTGTACAAGTAATGATATATTTAGAAACGGCAAGGGGGCGGGAAACACTTCATTTTGGCCATTCATCCTTACAAGTTAACCTACTACCCTGTAGATAGTGCACTGGTCCTGCGAGCGAGTGAGAGAGAGAGAGAGAGAGTAATAATACGAACAAACGGCCAGTAGCTGGATGACATATATCTGTAACCTAGGGCTTATGGTGATCCCATCGCCGTCTTTCGGCCCTATGTCAGGTTTTTCTCATGGGGGGAAACAGTTTCGAGCTGGCCCCGATGTTGCTCTATCTAATAATCCTCTCTCACTCTGGCCTGCAGTTAGTTAAAGCTGTCTGCTAGATAGGTGACTACCCATTGTGACCAATGATTGTTTTTCTCCTCTTTTCTCTCGCAGGACAGACAGACACAACTTAGTTACATGGGCGTGGGAGTGCGGAAACGCGGTTAGTAAGTACTGAACCAAATATCAAATTAAACAGGGCTCCAACATTTCGATGGGTCAGGTATAAGTGATGATGATCCCGAATAATAAAAGGGGGGAGGGTGGCTTTGACAGCAGGGAGGAAGGGGACCCTTGAGAGGAAGTTGAATCCTAGGATGAGTTTTTGATTATCTTGTTCCGGGGGGGTTATTAGCAAGTCGCCGACCATGAATATGTCTTGGATTCTTGGATCCTTTTTCCTTGACCCTCTAATCCTATTCCCGCATGCTCCTCCGGCACTTGATGTTTCCAAGGGGCCAAGGGTTAAAAGTTGTTCGATAATTTTGTTCGAGTTCCCTCTTGAAAGATGCTGCCGCTTTAGTCTTAGTAGCGCTTATTAGCCTGTGAACCCTGTCTAGCTGGAAAGAAAGTGGGAGCACGGGTTGTTTTACAAGTAAACGGCATCAAACTCCCGGAAAGTTGGACTAACTCTTGCTGTTACATATGTGAAAGACGGGTATTTCGAATGGACGTGTCCATGTTTGCTCCAGTATCAAAAGGCCAAGCTACCTAGAGGTAGCTTTTCACCGTGATGATAAATCATTTTTTCAGTGCCTCGGTATTCTGAACGATGACTAACTTCTTTAACTTAGCCTCTAGGTCACTAAGTGCAAGTAATCATGTAATCTGATTACATTGCAGCAATTTGGACGCTAAGCTGATGGCTTTCTTGTAATAAGGCATCTACCGACACGTCTGGCCAGACGTCGGGTCTGTCGATGCCGAGCCAAGAGAAGCAAACACCGGTTTGGTTTGGTTGAGCGTTTGAGAATCCCGGCCTGGGCCTGTGACCGAATCCCAACTAGCTCAGCCAAAGCCACAGCCACATGTTCCGGGTATTTTCTTATCAATCTCCTCATACAGATTTGTAACCTCCGTGGCCTTTCCATACTTGGTTAAAGGGGGTGGCCTTTGCATATTGCCTTGAGGTTAGGCTAGTGTTATATCAACCTAACCATATAGACTAAGTTATATGCCATCGGACCACATCACGTGGTGACACGGACGTTACTTTAACCTCACCCTGATTTGTTTGCCTCTCCCGTGCCTTTTTTTTTCTTTCTTTGCGTCGGGCCAAGCACGGGGATATTTACCTGAACTATAACGACCGACACACAGTATGTGGCGACAAACTCAACTATAACGTTGTGCTCACCTTAGGTTAGGATCTCATGTAACAAATAACGTGTGATGGATTATAAGGCAACGCTCACGATTTTCGGTGCTTTTTGGATGTCTAGCGCCAGGTCTCTGATTGCTGGATATAAATAGTAAAACACTGTCATACTACAATGCGCCAATGTAGTAGCTCGTGGTTAGAATGTTGGTAAGCAAAGACAACGAGCTACTACTTCCCTTGTATGTAACAGTATACATAACTCCATACATACAGAGCCACATCGCTCTAAAAAAGAGGTTTTAATTCTGCACTTGGGTCAGCCTTGCATGACTTAGTGCTAGCTCCGCCTAGCTTGGTTGTTTAAAGCACTTTCAAAGACGACTTGACTCCTGCTATTGTTCTGCACAGGCAAATAGACGGACAGGAGGAGAAGGCCGGGAACATGAAAAGCAGAAGATAGGGAGGGAGGGAGAAAGATCAGGGGAAGAAGGGTGCTGCAACAAATCAAAAGAGCAAGCCAGAGGAGAGGAATAGGTTTGGTTCATCAATTGCAACGTCGTACTTTCGTGCAAGACAGACGGTCCACCTGCCCTGCCTTGCCCTGCCCTGCCCTACCTTGATGAGGCTTAAGCTATCGTGACTACAACATCGGGTCCGACCGCACGTGCGTGACACCTGCCAAAGAAAGCGAGGTGTGTGATACCCCTAATTCCCCAATTCAAACCCGACGTTGCCCTGACAGGCTGGTACCTTACCTGCGCCTTACCAGGCACCCGGTATCACAGGTTCGCAAGATTGCCCCCTCCCCCCGGGGTAACCAGCGGTCAGTCGGTCCAGTTGTTAAGTCGGACAGTATAAGGCAAACAGCGCAGTAACCGGTATAGTAGGAAAACCTAGTCGATAGCACGAGAATTACTAGGTTAGTCCAAACTTATACCGGGCATATTAAAAACATGGTATGTACTTGTAATTTCGTCCCCAGTCCAGGGGAGAAAAATAAGCGAGACTTATAACTTACGGCCCTTACTCTTCCCCCCTATAAGCTAGAAACTTTATTGAGAACACGGCAGGAAAAAGAGACGAGCCCACTGACCATGGTATGTAATTAGAGAAACATGGCAGGGAAAGAGAGTGCAAACTACTAGCTAGGCTAGTTTCTTTCTTTAGCTTTGTCCAACCTCGACCCCTAGCCTACCGTACAATCACTTGACCGACTTCGGCGTTATTCAGCCGCTTTCTTTCTTTCCTTCACTTTTGTTCTCTCCCCCATATAATTCGATCCGATGCCCTGGGTCCGGGAGCACAAACAAAGTAAAAAGTCACGGGGACCCTGGCCTTCTTTTGTGTTGTATCTTCCCCCCGAGCTTAGAGCCGACGACACCATGGGAGTGACACAAACAATCATTACCTTCCAAGCGCAGGGGGGCTCCAATTTCCGTCTGGTTTCAGAAGCTTCTATGTTCGATGGAAGACTTGGGGGGAGTGGGTGGATTTTCTTTTGTATCTCTTCTCTTTGTCTTCGGTTCCGCATATCACATCATTAGTCACGTGGGAGTCGGTGGGTTAAGCGCCTGTTATCCAATGCACTTACAGTCCGTTCAACAGGCTACCCAGACCAGACCGTGAGAGCTAGAGATCTTGAAAAGCATGTTAAGATGGGTTGAAGAAGAAGATTGGCAGTATAGTAAGTAGATATCTACAGATAGTCCGGCGGCTTGTGGGACTCTGACTCCTGACGCATGTTACACTGCCTACAAACACACGGACAACTGGCTGTATACGTTCATAATGGTCAAAACTGTGCTGGTCCCTATATCGCTTTTCCACCTCTTATTCCAAATATGAGGATCAAGGTGCTGTTACACTCCACCACTTAATGTGTATGTAGGCATATGTGAGTGGAATGTTTCCAAGAAAAAAAGATGTCATGGCACCACAGCAAAGCACCACACAGCACTGACGGCCTAATATCTAGCCAGAATCTATCGCCAAGTGTACCCGGCATGTGTGGGATGCTTGATAAGTCTCACACATATGGAGGAGGAGCCACTGTAGCCCTTGATCGTGGTATCCAATAACCAAACAGTGAAGATGCAAACATGGCACGATCATAGCCATATCATCAAGCTTTGGGCTTAGTCCAACGTAGGTGATCTGGAAGAGCTTAGAAATACGTCGTCATTTATTATGCCAGCTGGGCCGAGACTCGGGCGATTTGGGGGTGGGCTTGAACGGAGACACATTTTTGTCATGTGGAGGAAGCGCTAGCTGTTTTGCTGGAATTATACAAATGTAACGTTCTGGAGGCATGCTAGACGCCATCGACCCTGGGCACATGTTAAACGCAACATAGAGGGGATGCCGGTACCGTTCCGCTTAGAAAGGGAAAAAGGCGGGCGTTCGGGCGTTCTAGGACCTGTTGATATCATCACGGCAGTTGTGAAATTCAAGAGTCATCGAGCCAAGAAATCTCCCACAGTCGCAGCCGAGCCGGGTTTGCAGGTTCCTCCTTTCCCAATTGCATTTATGAAGCTTAACGTTCGAGCTCTCACGCCTTTCGCCGAAGGTATGATGTAGAGAAGTAAGGTGACTTACTTAAGTACTTACTAGATAAGTTACTAGATATGTAGGGCACGGCAGGTTAGGGCCTGGGCAAGCATACCCTGAATAAGCACATTTATCAGCGATAGTCTACCAAGTAGAGCAGTAGTTGTCCCATTGTTAGATCAGGGTCTTGTATGTAGTATTTGATATGCATCTCCCAATGGGCGATACCAAAGAGGGGACGATTTGTTGCATTGCAAAGCAGTTAGCTGTTGACCATGGCAACGGGGTGATCCCGGATAAAGATCCACAAGAAAGAAAGAAAAAGAAAGAGAGAAAGAAACTTTCTGAAAATATCACCCTCCCTGCAGCTGCCGGCCTGCTGTCACGCTTAAAGTAGTTGTTTTCCTAAACTGGACGCTGGATCAATAAACCTACCTCCTAACTACTTACTTGTTAGACTAAGTCGAGATTTTGGTTTCCAGACTGAGTCGCCGCTAGAGCCGCCACGCAATATGTGTTTAATCTTTACAAATAACTGTTGCTTTAAAGTTAACTTCCACTCGTCATCTGTCAATCATTCTGTGTTTAAGTCGCGGCATTTGAAGGACTTATGCCAGTATATCTATCTTACCTTTTTTTCAATCACCACCTGACTGACCGTCAGCATACGCTGTGTATCCTGTTGCCCTTTGAAAACTCGAAGAAGCTGGAATAGCCTACAACAGTACTGCTGTAAGGATATAGAAGTCCTACATACAGCAGTACTACAGCAGTACTCTTTGTAACTTTTATTAGACTAGTACCGAAAAAATACTGGGAGGCTAGGTTAGCGACCGTTGTTTAGTCAGATCATCAGTCATCCCTAAATATAGTAGCGCGACACCGGCGAAATTCTAGCAAATCGGCTTCCTGCATTCTGCTTTTTGATGTGCTGCTGGTATGCTGTCTAATGGAACTAACTCGCCCACCCTTGCTACCGCTAGATCAAAGCAGGTCAGATCTTTCGAGAAACGCAAGGGCCCCCTGTGAGAATCAGCTACTTGGACCAGAACCCCACCGCATCCCTCGGCTATCCGACCACTCCGCTGTACAGCAGTACAGCTGTAATGTGTACGAACATATTCTTTTTTATGTAACTACTTGTAGGTATTTTTTACACAGGTTTATTCATACCTGACCACGTGGCTCTCATCTTGATCGCCTGTTGACGCGGATGCACTATCTAACTTCGAGATACTGAACGAGTCACTATATGCTTAATTGCTTATGTATGATACCCGGATGAAGCTGACATCACGTTGGGTAGGTACCGTGCTGGACATATAAATGGATAAGTGTGCTCTCTCGGCGACGTAAAACTGTAAAACTCCGGTACATGTCTTGCAGTGAACAACCAAGAGGAGGGGGGGTGCTGTATCCTGTAGCCTGCAGCCTGTTGCAAACCACAGACCCCAGCAACCCTTTCACCAGATCCTTGGCTCTGCTTGGCTGCTTGGCTGCTTGGCTTTTGATGCAGTCCCCAGGCTCTATCGGCCATTCATTCACCGCTTTCCCACTCGATGCCTAGACTACTAGGGCATGTGCAGACGCTCCCTTGAAGGATGGAACTTGTGACTGGCATGACTGGCGGGCGCGCATCTCAGCAACATTAACTGCATACGGCATACAGCATATAAACAGACTTCCGGTGTCCACGCTAGGTACGTGGCAGCGGCGAAAAAAATGAAGAGGCACGGCACCTCGATGGGCCGGAGCAAACCACACACACTCTTGGAGACAGGTTTGCGATAGGAAGCAACGAAACACCAGATAGATGCCTTGCCTGGTGCTCAAAGTAGCCTTACATGTTATACCTTAAGGTTGCCAATGCCCATTCATCGCTTCTCCTCGAGGCAAAAACGTCATTCTTTGGGTGACGTGGGGACCTTGGGAGTGCGATCTGGCATACTGCTGAAATTTCTAGATCATGAAACGTAGTATTGATTGGGGCATAATAACGGGACTTGACTCACGTGCAGACCGATAATGTGTATTACCTACCTACTTACAGTACGACATACTGAAAAAGTTATACCCAGACACCATACATGATGCGATATTGGGTACATATTGGAGGAGAGCAGCCGCCGAGCCTTTCCTGAGCTAATGCCCTCACTTTCTTTCCGAACGTGTCCCCACAAAAATACTTACTTGGCTCTGGCTGTCTCGGCTAGGTACTACCTCTCGACCAGACACGCATAAAACTCATATAAAACCTCAGATATATACCTACATAATACTAGATATGTGCACAGAAGACCTTTGCATACAGTATCCAATAGGCAAAGGTCAGCTGGCCTATGAGCACTGCCACTCAAGAAGTATTGCAAATCCCTTTCCTACACGCCGTCACCCAGTGGGATCGAACCATGGCGAGGCAGGCAAGTTCCGGGGCTTCTTTCCTTTCTTCATAATGGAATTTTTAGCTCTGGTAATATGCTGCCTCAGGTGGGCAGTCTGTGCGGTGCAATGCTTGCTTGAAGTACGTACTTCTGTGATGCATGCAGTACGTAGGAGACAGAGAAGCGAGAACGTCTTCTGCTAGATTGCCTACTTGGGCCTTATGGTACGATATATGACTTGGCAAGCGGCGGCCTTTACTTATGGCGATTGCTTGGGCATCGCTTCTCTTTGGTGGTAGGGAGTGAGAATATTCCTTTTCCGCATGTTAGGTGACCTAGTCTAAGGGGTAGTTTCTGAATGTACAAGCTTTATTCATCTCTTGTGAAACAGTGGGTCGGGTGCTTTGGGAATATTTGGGGTATTGAGGCTGTGCTGGCTAATGAGCTGAAGGGCTTATGGCCTCGGAGCAGACCCGGAGGTCGGAAGTTGGAACTGAGGTTCCCCTTGGACCTTTTTTGAAGCAACAGCGGTGCTGCTGTACATCCATTGGAAACTTTCTGAAGCTTCCAAGTTGCGTGCTAGCTTGGGTGCATAAACGACTAGTCCTCATGAGGGCTGCCGTCATGGCACTAAAGTGACGATGTGGTTAGATCTGCGACCACCCCCATGGATGACAACCCCCACAATATTGGACACGAGAAAACTGGTGTTTCAGCCAACCAGATGGAGGATAGGTCATATGTGTCGAGACGAACTGCACAGGGCCTCATTCTCTAACTGAGAGGAGGAAGCGAACCGCAACGATGGAGACCCTGCAGAGCATATGTATGGACAGTGATACCCTCCATATATTCCGTGCCCCAACAGGACGGCGAACGAGGGAAGAAGCGCAGTGCTTCATGAAGCCAGAAGGGGTGTGGAAAAGGCAGAGTTATCCGCCAAGGAGTAATCTAAATTTCCCATTGCGAGTTGCTGAATCTTGTTTGTGAGAGCCATGGTGATCTGTGCTTTGATTAGGCAGGTTGAATGACGTCTTTCTGCCGAGTGCACACCAACTTCAAGGTTGAGATCAGGTTGAGATCTCCATTCTCCTTCTCAGAACATATATATGCATACCTCTTTCCCTTCAATAGGTATGACATCAAAAGATATTGGCAAGCTTTCATAGGCGACTGGAATACTATCCTGGTAGACACCAGTGTATTTGCAGCAGGACTTGTTGTCTCGCTCTCTACTCCGTACAGCAATAACCACTGGCCTGACCTAACCATTGGGCTTGCTACCTGCTTTCTTTCAATTGTCTCTTCTCGCCAATTCACCACCGTGAGATTAAGGTCCGGTTTTCCTTCCTACTCTGTTGTTATCGCCATCTCCTCCCGTGCAGGTTATGTAATTCAGAAGTTGGAAACCAGGCTGGAGAGGGCCTCTTAGAAGCTTCCAAGTCCGCGGCAAGCAGACAGACCTTCATAGGTGCTGGAGCCGGAGGTAGGACACCATAATTTGCCTATTGCAACCATGCCGTCATCAAAACCAGTCAGGTAACAAGTAGAGATAGAGCGACGTGCGATAGTCGACCTCAAGTAAGAGCCTGAAAGTTGCGTTTGTTGATGAACAGGAAGGAATGCCACAGGATGCAGCTGATGGACGTGCCAAAAACTCCGCCTCAAACGAGCTGCTTACTTGGGGCCGAGACAATTCCCTCCTGCCTACCTAGTCACCTACATAGGTAGCTCTACGATACAGATGCGGTAGTTTTACATGCCAGGTTCATCCACCCATAGCTTCGACCATGCTGAGTCGTGACTGAAGAAATTGAATAGGTAGGTAAGGTTAAGAGATTGTCAAATATGTAAGTACCTCGCACAGTACCTAACCTACTCCGAACATTTATACATGGACAGCAGTTCCATGCCAACTTGGTAAAAGAAGAGAGGGAAAATGAGATACCTACCGTACGCACAGGAGATCAGGTCGCTTATGTCAATGTAACAAGCCATTCCGGCACAGCAGGGAAAGGATGGTATGGGATTCCTGCCGCATGAGATCAATGGCTGATAATTCGTCAAAGCTCTGGGCCGTCTCGTCCTCACTGCACTTTGACACCACGACACTACAGCAGTACTGTGCTGCTGTATGTTGTACAGCTCACAATAGGTATTCTGTACCACGTACAGCAGCAGTACGCCGCTAAGTTTAGAGAAGGACAGTGCGAGAGCTACATGTACCCCTAGCCTCTAGGTTAGGTAACATGCCCTGCTACCTGACCAACCTTACCTACATGTACGTATGTCCTTCCTTACCTACATCAGCATAGCAGTCCAGGAGTAGAAATAACAGCTAACCTTACTGCTGTATTTACAGTCCGGATTGCCACGAGGGCAAGGGTGCTGAGTTAATATGATGCCCAAGTGATCAAATAAGAAGAAGAGGGTGGAATTAGATTATTCAAGCAAACTACCTAATATAAAACAGTAGAGATTCATTGCGTAAGGAGACAGAACTTGCAAAGAAATATTTACAATGCACCGATTAGGTCGGCTCGACAAATAACAAGGAGAATTATTGGTCCACGGACCACAGCCTCCTTCCCGCACTAGTCAAATAAATCCTCTATTGCAGCTTGTACCGCCGGTACCTTTCAGAACAGCAGGTCATTAGCGCCGTTAACCAACAGGCTCGGGAGGTATGGTACGCAGCACGCTTTATAACCCCTCGCATCCCCCCCCGACTCTGATCCTTTGGCTATTACCCTGACCCAGCAAATATCAAAAACCACGTCGGCGTTGCTGCTGTTGCATCACCCTAACACCACACTCGCTTTACCGCACCCCTTGGGAAGTCCTCGTTGACTCCTGTCATTCGCTTGTTTCTTTTTCTGTGTTTTGGGGATTTGGTATCGAGAGTGCTGCGTTTTAGTTCAGGGAGGGAAAAAAAAAAGAGAGAAAGAAGAGAAACAACCCCAATCGCCTATTCCGACTATTTTACCCGCTTCTGTCCTATCGTCAACATCGACGTCGCCCCGCCAGCTGGTGTTGCCTCTTGCCACTCTCAGGGTCCACATATCCTCCGTTGGTCCCAGTGGTTTTCTCCGGCGTGTGGTCAGATACTCGGGCGTCATACGCACGCAGCATCGGGCGGTATACGCAGCATCGGCGGTATAAGGCGTCAACCGAGCCCCGTCGCGACCGTTGTGTGTTCATGGTGTATCCCTCTGCCAGGCTAAGCCATTGCTCATGCGCGGCACGCTGCCCTTGTATACCAAGCCGGCTGTAGCAACAGTGTCGTATAGGATCCTCTTCAGCGTCGTCCTTGCACCTGAAATCGAGGATTACCGATCGCTCGACTCCCCTCCTACGGTGGAACTCAGTCACATGCTCGAATAGTTTTCTCGAAAGCATCCCGAATAACAACGCTTCCGCTCGCTTCTTCGTTTTTGTTTTGCCTTTGGTTCTTGTTTTGTTTTAGCGCACGTCGTTGTTAGCGTCCTGCGTCTTGCTTGATGTGGGTGCATGATTGGCCTCATTCTGCTTCGAGTCCTCAGCCCAGAAGCTGACCAACTTGGTAGTTAATTTATAATACCTCGTTTCTTTCCAGCCTGCGATGGCTGGTCCTGGTGGTGGCCCCTCTCGCCGCAGGTATGCCGGTTCCCATGCGCTCCGTCCCGTTCCTCCGCTCGCTCCGGTCCTTGCTGAGAAGGTACTGACTGTTCTCCCGTCCTGTAGTCACACCAAGTCGCGCAAGGGATGCGAAAATTGGTATGGATGAGTTCTTCCACCGGTATACAGTTCGACGGGCAACTGCTGACTTTCCGATACTAGCAAGAGGCGGCACATCCGATGTGATGAGAACTTCCCTCAATGGTAACGCTCTCCGCTCCCCGCTCTCCTCTCTTTTCTGTACCCGGCTCTCTATACTGACAACTTGCCGATAGCCGAAACTGCACCAAGCACAAGACCCGTTGTCCTTACTTGGAGACGCCAGCGGCTGACCAGACAGCCACTTCGCCAGCCGCGTCCGACCTTGGATGGTGGCATGACGAGCTGGAGGTCGTTGCAGAATGGAAGCGGTCGCTCGTGTTCCCATTCCCGGATATGGTAGTCACGGCGCCCGATCCGACACAGTACAGCGAGGAGGAGCTGTGCCTGATATATCGTGCTGCTGCCATCTATCAAGATCTCAAGGTGATGGGTGCCAACGGCTTCACCTTGTGGACTTGCTACATTCCCATGTGAGTGGCGGGCAGGTATCTATCCGTTTGTCGCTTTTGCAGCTTACTAAGTCGGCCGAAAAGCATCATTACGTTAGGGGCGACCCACCGTTTTGTCATGGATAGTTTGCTAGCGTTCATGGCCGATTATTTCGCCGACCGCACCCATCGTCCGCAGGTGGGCATCATGGCTTACGAACACCGCGGCAAGGCCATCAATGGGGTTCAGAAAGCTCTCCAGGTGCTCGGACCGCACAACGCCGAGGCCGTCTTGGCTGCAACGATCGTGCTCTCATGGCAGGCCACCGACTTGTACGTGTCACGCCCTGCTCCGGAACCAAACGGCAAGCGACGGTGTCACTAACCCGTGCATTCAATAGGCGGACTTCGCGGGCGCACATTGACGGAGGCTGGGTAAGGAGACCACGCCCCGATCCATTCTGACCACTGTTTACACCGCCATGGGATACTGATGCTATGTGAAGGTGGTTATGCGAGTGGTCAGTCGGAACCCCGAATCCCAGCTTTACCGCCTCATTGCCGAGGCCAAAACGATGAACGATCTGTCGCTCCGTAGTAGTTGTGGAGACACGGATGCGCTGGACTCGGTCCTCAGCCAACTGAGCCAGCTGGAAACTCATCTGAAGCAGAAGAAGGACGACACTCAATTGGTGGAGCAACTGAAACACTTCCTCAAGGGTGCCAGGAAGATCAGGGACCTCCAGTCGAAAGAAGACCAGTTCGACCGACTGCGACCGTTGAGGAACTGGGTCTTCTGGCTACCGGTGCAGCTGTTCCAGCAGAATGGTAGCCTTTCGGCCAGCAATCTGCTCGTCCTCTCGCATTACTACGCAGCTGCCCTGGCGATGCAACGACTGCTTCCTGACGTTGCCCCAGTCTACTTGGGTGGCTACGCCGCCGTGCCGGTCAACCAAATTGCCACATGCATCGGGTCCAGGCACGCCAATATCATACAGGACGTTGAATTCAAGGACCCCATCCGGTCCCTGTTGAAACTCCCTTTTGAGTTGGCGGGCGGGTACAAGAGACTGGCTTCGTTCGAAGAACCGAAACCTGCACCTTCTTTCACCCCCACAGGCGCCTACCAGGTGCCCTATACGAGGAGCCCATCCGCCGCCAGTTGGAGCCCGTCTGCCGCCAGTTGGAGCCCATCCACCCTAGAGCATCTCTCTGCGCCGCCGCTTAAGCTGGACTGTCCCCTCTTCTCACATGAACCGCCTTTGCATAACTTCTTTCTCCGCCCCCCTTCGCCTGACTATGAGCACCCCTCACCCCATGGTAGCTCCCCGGTCCTCAGCACCCCGGCGGCCTACAGTCGCTCGCCGAGCTCGGCGTGCTCGCCAGGTCGCTTCGAGTCCCCGTCGTACGTGAACCAAAGCCCGCTACCGACAACATCCGACGAAGGATATATTTACGACGGCTTCTCCGAGGATTTGCGCATACCGTACTGAGTACCTCCCGTGCCTGAGCACGATCCCGGCGCTTTGTTGGCGCACCTTTGTTCTTCTTCTCTTTTTTCTCAAGCCCAACCGCACACCACGCTCCTTTGACAGGACTCGCTATGCCGACATGTCTGCATCGACACAATGACTCACGACAGGTTCCCTACACGTTGCACGTTGCTGCTTAATCGCTATTATATAATGACCAAGCTTACGACACTCCTTACGACGACACGCATGCGATACCCTGAAACATTTACCATTAGACACACTCCTTGCGGAGGTACTGCATTATTATAGACCGACCCTAAACGCTCCTTACGACTACGACGATTTCTATGCAATGCGAATTGGAATCTTCAGCCGCTCATTCTGAAATTTTTGCTATTAAGCGGAGCGATGCCTATGATTCTTCGTCATAGCTTGCCCGACTTTTTGCATCTATACCCCTTGATGTTTTCACTGTTGGCGGGAGTGGGAAAACCAAAAGCCTTGGGTATTAAGCGCCGGTTGGGATTGCATCATATGGCGTTCCGGATTGGGTTTCTTTTTGATCGGTTTACCTGTTTTTTTTTAACTTTCTTTAAAGGAGCGCAGTCAGGGCTTATGCCAAAGTGGCATTATGGTACATTGTCGCAGTATGCACGGTACATTGCGATTAGAGTGGAAGAACTGGCGTCAAGAGGGAAAATTATGGGATGTGTTGTACATGTCTGCGCTTTTGTGTCATAAACCAAAGCCAGGGGAACATAATATTAATAATTGACAAACTCTATCTTTTCAACGCCGAGCACAAGCTATTTCCCACTATATATGTTCTTCATTTCGAAGCGGTCCCTTTTCGCCCCTGAGAACGTCCAAGCCTAAGTGGGTGTCTAGGGTGAGAATGTATGCGAAACCACGTGGGGCTTAGATAGTCCGGAGCAGTGGCTTCGGGGTTTCCTCCCCTCGTAGCTCCGGCTGGAGACGTTATGTGCGTTATAACGCTAACCCCGTCACCAAAAAAAGAGAAGGAAAGAAAACTCCGGAAGAGTCGTCAAGATGAGAGCTTGTTTCGGAGCCGATGACAAAAGCGGGGGAAAGAAAATAGGGGAAGAACAAACTCGAAAGGTATGAATGATTCTGGTATCTGCCTAACCTGGACAAGGTGGGTGGGTTTGGTCGGGATCTGGGTTTGAAAGAAAGAGATCCCCCCTTTCTTTTGGGCCGTGGTCCGTGGGGCATTACATACTTGTATGCCTATGCCCCTGAAACTTGAACCTTGAACCTTGAACCGCACGAGTAGGGGAAGATGGGCCGATGAGAGATGATGTAGGGACTCGGGAAGGATGTTGTAAGTATGGGGTATGTTCCGTTCCCCCGACTCCTGAGGCTGGGTTGTGGGGGTGTGTGTAGGTAAGTAAGAATATACAACGTCATTTGTCTGTGAGATCTTTTGATGTGACGTGAGACAGAAAGATAAGATAACCTTTTCTTCCCCTTTCCCTTCCCGCGGTTTTGCGCTTTTCGTGTTTAAAACATACAGAGACTAACCTAGGTTAGATACTTACTTACTTACTTACTTGCCCACGTTTGAGACTTTGCCCCTATCTAAATAATGTATGTATGTATGTGTGCATCTGTAACTCTCTACTTTTATGCAAATGCAGTAGGGTAGGTCGATAAAGTAAGTAAGTAAGTAGGCGGCTAGGTTAGGTAAATATGTCATGGCTTCCTAAATCGGAGGATGGAGGGAGGGATCACGACACATGCTTGCAAGAAGGCCCCCCCTCCCCTGTCCAGGTGAAGAAAGAAAGAGAGAGAAAGGAGGTTCGCAGCAGGCGGACAGGTAAAACAAACAAGCAAGCAAGCAAGCACGGACTTTGCTATTTCTAATATTAAACTTTTTAACGTATGCTGTGTTCTGTCTCTCGTGTTCGGTACTGTACTGCCTGCTTTCAAGGTTCAGGTTAACTTTGTGTTAAGTAAGACCTGGGTTGTGCAGAATAGGCGGTGTGAGAGGGGGAGAGTTTTTCTAAACTTGATTTCTTTTATTGGTGTGTGTTTCCTTCCTCACCCCCTTTTTTTCTCCCTCTCTCCATCTCTTTGTATATGTGTGTATCACGGCAGGCCAGATCAGATGACATGGTTGTAGGTTAGGTCCAAGTGTAATACACACGCACACATACATACACATACATACATCTGTACACCATAACAAGCCTTAACCTAGGTTAATACTTTCCCTACATATGCAGGACACTTTGACTTAAGGTTACTCACTTGCTTGGTTAGACATCACGTGTTTTTTTCCCGGCCTTGATAATTGTCGTCGCCCCCGCGCCCATGCCCATGCCGGGGTGGGGTCATATGACGCTTGATATGGATGGACTTATTAACGCCAGTTATATGGGAAGGTAACAATAAGCCAAGGATCTGTAGTTCCGGCGTGCGGCGGAGGTTGAGGGGAGGTGTAGTCTAGGTCATATGAGTAAGTAGATATCTAAAATGCCCAGGGACAGGGTTGCAGAATAAAAGTTTTTTAGAGGAGGGGGATATCATAATCCAAGGTCGGCCCAGGATCCGACGGCAACATGCATGTATATGAAGTTTTGGTGGTAGAAAGTTTTCCTTGATGAACACTGCTAACTTGACCTACAGACTGACTGACTGGGTTGCAGGCTCAGCACTGCCACAATATATGCAAGGAATTGGGCTTGGCCTCATTTCATCTCTTTCTCTGCCTGCTCTCCCCCATCGACATATATAAAACCTATCAATCTACCTAGGTTAATCATAAACGTACATACTCTTGGTTTAGTCCCATAGTATCTCGACTTGAGTATACTATGCATAAGTAGGTGTGTCTATACAGAAGGTGGTTGACAATTATCGACTCCTTTTCTTTTTTATCAACAAGGTACCTCTTACTTACCGTAGACTCACTGCACAGCCAGTACGTACACAAGGATACGCCTGGGAGCATCAAACATCCCTGGTGGCTCTTTTATTAAGTAGTTTACCAATGGGACATGAGCAAAATAGGGGGAAGAGAGAGAGAGAGAGAGAGCAGAAAAGATCCAGGGATTCCCAGCTCTCGGGTGCTTGCATCTTTTTGTGAATCCATTCTCACCCTCTATTTGTATGTATCATGCAATGCATGTCTACAGGAGTGGAAAGAGGAGGGGGGGGTTAAACCCTACTAGCGATGGACTGCACAGAATAGAACAAAGCCCAGGTAGGTCATGGTTCGTGGCACCGCAGATGGATGAGTTGAGGTTAAAGTGACACGACATGAAGTACTTGTGCGCATATCTACATACATACATACTTCCTCAACTGAGTACTCAGCTTATTCTTGAGTATGTGGTTTAGGGTCGGTGACTCCTATTTTTTCTAACCACTGGGTAGTTACTGGCCCGTTATTTATCATGTGACATTACTTGTAGGAAGAGATTGACTATGTATATAGGTACTTTGAGAAGGTGCGCGACCCTTCCGAGACGCAAGGTACAAGCCTTGGATCACACATGAGTCCTGCAATCCCCTGGTCTCCGGAAGCTAAAGAGAGAATATCTTCTTCCAAGTCGTGTTGGTGTTATGCAAGTCTTATTATAGGATGATCTTGTTCGGTGTCTCTCCTGTTTGCTAACCTAGGTTTAGTACTCCATATAATCTTGGAATAAAGTAGAAGGCAATTACCAAGGCTTACTTATTGTGTTGAAGATACTTATAAAATGTAATAGCTATAGACAAAGGTATGTGAGACTTACACAAGATGTAGACAACTTTTCTACCGGTAGCAAGTTTAGTCCAAGGGGCAGCTTCGTATCTTGTCAGGATTTTCTATGGCTCGGGCGAGGAAGTACACGCAAAGATGATATATCTGCAAGAGATATAATCAGACTATGGATAGCCAACTTGTTAGAAATGTCAAGCTTATGCCCTGGAAACCAAGTGATAGTTACTGACGGAAATAATACAAACCCTATACCATTATAACGAGATTATTATCTTATCCTCTCTACTCATTGTCTCTCATTTTCAACCTTCATCTGACAGGGTCAAAACCTGAAGCGCGTCCCGCTCTTTCTATATCGAGTTGGGGTTCTCTTGTGACCTACCTCACCAGTGTCCAGCATCCCATCCGACATCAAGGCACGGCCGAAATAAAAACTCAAACCTTTATCAGCGCGAAGCATGAACGGCTCACAAGCGCCTTGGAAGACACAGGCTTATAAGCAAACCATTTTGCGCGTATTTCATAGAAGTGAGTAAGTAAACATAAACACGCCGGATGGAACTTGCTCCTCTAGCTATGCTCGCTCACAACTTTTTTAGAATGAGATGGTATATATATAATATGCTCGACAGGCTAGCATAAGATAGAAGGTCCGAGTTTCTTCTCCTCTGCAACAGTCAGGGGGAAAAGGAAGTGAGGGAGCTACATATAGAAGGAGTCCATGCATTGTCGTAACGGCGTAAGCATAACGACCAAGTAGCAGTAGCCTCACCAACTTCCGTACTTCATATCGCTTGAGAAATGCGGTTCGAGGATGTTTGGTACCGAGTCCATCTCAGAATGCCATGTGAGAGCTTGCCTAACTATATATGCTTGTCTCTTACTGTCTCACTGTATATACAGTTTGTCCTCGCATATGTCCTTACAAAATGCCTAGTTGCTTAGCCCCTCCACGTCAACAAACAACGCAGGCTAGATAAGCAGGAAGAAGAAAGCAGAAAGAAAGACGAAAAACTCTAGGAAGTGAGAAGAAAAAAAGGATTGCAAGAAATAAGAAAAGAGAAGTCGAAAAAGAAGGGTCTGGCCGGGGATTGAACCCGGGACCTCTCGCATATTGTTTCTTAAGGTTATCCCTAAGCGAGAATCATACCACTAGACCACCAGACCAGATTGCGCATCCCAACTGGGATTAGCTTGTGATTGGTGCAACCATAATTTTATATATATAGCAAAAAGACAATGTGCCGAGAGTGTGGTCGCATACCAAGTCCATGACATTCCAGCTCGGATACACCAATTCTCAGAAGACAAAGCGAGAATACTGCAATGCAAATAACTACAAAGTTCAGGAGTCGATTGTTTCAGATGCTTGTCTTCATTCTCTACAGCAGCAAGATTACAGCATCTCTTTCTGGTTTGATCAGTCAAGTTCGCAACGCAGAACAAGGTAGTTTTTTTCGGTTTTCTTTTTTAAACTGCCGGGGTGATTATAGAGTGAATAGTATCGTGTCGTCAAGTTCCTGTGCTGTACCCGACGGATACCTAGCCTACTTACACATGGATAGATGAGTGTGATCCGCATTTCCGCAATCACAATACTTGGGATCCGAGGGCATTGGTGTGAATCAGTGCGATCTATACCATCAGCATCCACAGAAAACCTCTAGCTTGTCCTTCAGTTATAATAAAGTATATGTCCAAAACAAAGTTCGTATTATGCACAGAGCTCGGATGTGATATGATACAGTATTCGTTCCTCCCCCTTTCCCCTCCCCTCATGGAGATATCGCCACTTCCTCCTCCCTCCTCCCCTCTCGGGCCATAACCATGCTTTCGCACATGTTGTACAGATGATGATACATCAGCTTTGAAAATACTACAAAGACACCATCTAGCGGCGCTTGTTGTGGAGGCCGCGGATTCTCTGGGTGTACTTCCACAGACTCTTGTACTTGGGCTTGGACCGCTTGGCTTCCCAGCCCCTGGCCTTCTTGGGGCCCTTGAGCGAGTAGACGCGCTTGTGCTTGAACTGAATGTCGGCACCCGGCACACCGGCCCGCTCCATGACCCCTGCGGTACCCTCATCCCAGACGCTTCGGAAGATATTGACACCAACAGGCTCTAGGGCGAACTTGTCTTTGAAGCTCTTTAGACTGAACCCGTCGCGGCCGCTGTACAGCTCGCGCAGCTTCTCGACGTCTATCACCTGGCCGTCCTTGTGTTCCAGGACGAAGAGGACCAGGCGGTGGTAGGGCGCACCCATCTGGGAGAACGCGGGAAGCCACGGCACGGCCAACTGCGTGTTCTTGTCGACCTTGCTGAGTGGCAAGGATGGCTGATCGGGTGAGATAGGAATGTTGGCGGCGAGATAGTGGCAGCGGCGGTCGAACGAATCCGTCTCAGCGTTGGGCACATCCAGATCCACTACGGCAACCGATACGAGTCGTTGGCCCGGGTTGAAAACCTGCACCTTTAGACGTGGTGGCACCTCAGACACCCTCGAGTCGATAATCTCGCCAGGCTCCACCTTGATCCGTCGGAAGAACATCTGCACATCAACCACAGGCTCAAACTTGGGCAACACATCGGGCACAATGGAGAGTTGCTCTATACGCTGGGCAAGGATCCGGTATGGCAGGCCGCGCCACTTCTTCTCCGCGAGGTACCGGTAGATGGGCTTGTTCATGTCACCTGTAACAACAGTCATCAGCCATTGCTGGGTTCCAGGCACCCCGGGAACGGTACCGCCCCATGTTGTATTTCGGAGCACACTCACCGAATCCATCTTCGAATCGCCGTTTCACCAGAGGATCGTTGATATCAACGAGGATCTTCAGTTCTTCGACATATTTCCTCAAGCTCTTAAGACGCAAGTCCTTCTTGCGCTGGCCGCCGGGAACCTGCTCGGCAGGTGTCTCCTCGAGACGCTTGATCTTAGCCACTTCCTTGGCAAGGTGTTGGAGCTTCTCCTCACGGTCTGCCTGCAGGATCTTGCGGGCCTCTTGGAAGCACTGGTAGGGCAGCTCTTCGAATGGTACGTTCTCCGAGGTACGCAGGGCGGCACGGCGACGTCGCGAACCCACAGGCGGAGTGCCTGTCCGCATAAGCTTCCTCTCGGCCCAATGTGCAGTTGTCGTGTTCGGGTCCAACAAGCGATCCTGCATACGGATCTTCCCCGTCTCCACTTCGGCGGCATTGACAGCTGCTTCGGCTTTGTTTATACGATCCGCCATCGACTCTGGGTTGGTGCTCGCGTTCGAGTCCGTTGTCGAGGTAGGGGGGACGCCATCTTGCCGGGCAACGGTGCTGGAGAAGGAACGAGCGAAAGACGCCGACGTCGTCTGTAATATCAAGCTATGGCCATGCTGGTGTATTGACTGTATCAGGGGTCTTAGAACCCTCTGACAGCTCGACATGATGCCGACTCGGGTCGCGATGAGATGGCCTCGGCCTGGTGGTTATACAGTTGTTGTATAATCAAGACCGGAGGTCGAGCAGCATGTGGTAATAAATCGGCTTCAATTGCAGATGGACTTTTTCCCAACCCAAGAAAAACGCGCCAGGGCAGGGACCAGTCGAGTTCACACGGCCCCATTATTCTGCAGAGGTACAGCAGTAGGTACGTACTTGCATTATGTACAATACACCAACTTGCTGTAAGTTCAAGTTGTAAGTTGTAACCCATCTAGGTTACTAGTACCTTAGTGTCTCGGGTTGTGGGACAACCCAGTCATTCTGACACCTCTCATTCGCTATTTCACCTGCATTATTCCGCATTGGGGCTCTGAGAGACGTCCTCGACAACAACTCAATAATTTTTCCGGCGTTCGTCGACTTTCAATGTACAGAATACGACTGCACCTGATTATCTTAACCTCAATTGCGTGATCGTGAGAGTGCAGCAGGGACTAGAACGGGCCACCACTTCTCATCTCGACCCGACTGCTTCCTCCGAACCTATCAATTCGAAGAAGGGGCCGGGGCCATGGCGACCAAAGGCATGAGAGGTCTCAATGAGGCCTTGAAGGGCCTGAGTCTAGCTTCACATACATGCAGAGAAGCGCCTTCTGTATGTAGGCTTCGCCAACATGGGGACTTGGTCACCATCGCCTACACCGTTGCTAAATAATGCTTTTCTAGATACGGATACCTTCCAAGATATCGACGCGCTCGATGGCCACAGAAACCACCCTTCCCTCTACACCATCACCCAATCTCTGGAGACCAGGTTCGTCGACCTCGCCGTCTCCACGGCTGGCTTGAATCTTCGCTAAAACTCGACTAACACTACCGTCCTCACGTATACAGCCACCACGGTCCCTGTAACGATCTTTGATTTCCCTTCGTACGAGCCACGACGCCTGGAATCGTGGTCTGCCAAACACCTGAACCTGCCGCTGCGCCGCGATCTACTCCATCTGGCCGTCGTCTACGAGGGCGACAACACGAGACAGGGCACGGCGAGCTCCAAGACGCGATGGGAAGTGCACGGCTCGCACAAGAAGCTGCGTCCGCAGAAGGGCCTGGGCCGCGCCCGAGTCGGCGACAAGCAGTCCCCGATACGAGTGGGCGGTGGCAAGGCGCACGGGCCCAAGCCGCGCGACTTCGGCACGCACATGACGCGCAAGGCCTACGACATGGCCTGGCGGACGGCGCTCTCGTACCGCTACCGCCGGGGCGAGCTCGTCGTGTGCCAGGACGGCATGGAGCTGCCCCTGCCCGCCGAATTCGACGCCCTCCTCCGGAACACGGAGCTGCGCCAGCACGCCGAGCTCGAGGCCGAGTTCCGCGCCAAGTGGGCGAAGCAGGTCCTCGATGCCAACGACTGGGGCCGCCGCGCCGGCCGGAGCACCTTCATCACCACCTCGCGCCGCGACGACCTGTTCGACTGTCTCGACCTCGTGCCCAACTGGGGTCGCGCGCTCGATGTCGAGGACGTCGATGTCAAGGACCTGCTGGAGACGGGCCGTCTCGTCGTCGAGCGTGAGGCTCTCATGCACATGTTAGAGAGCCACCAGAGCGATCTTGTCCCCAAGGTTCACTTCGTCGACGCCGCCTTCCCGAGAAAGCCAGTGAGCGGTGATGTCCTCGTTGAATAAAGCCACATACCGATATCGCGTCTGCTCTTCCATAGCGAGCTTACGTAGGATTGGGTGCATTGGGTGTCGCAAACGACGAGGGGGGGAAATTAAGCTTTGCGAAATACCGAGGCTTGGAAAGCGGTGTACGTGTATATGTAAATAAGAGGAGAAGGTGTACAACAGGGAACGTAGCATGTCGAACATGACATGTACCAATTTGTCTTGTGAATAGCAATGCAGCACTACGGTTAATCATCTTTAAGTCGATAACGCGGGTGTGAGAAACACGCGATGGGGAAGTGTACGAGCCGTATATGAATGAGTCTTGGGACGGAAATGCCGTATTAATCGTACCCATTACGCCATAGTTTCTTCACTGCCAAATCGAATACGATATCTATGGACAAAGCACGGCCCTCCTTCCCACCTGGCTTTTCCGTCCTCAGTCCACGCTTCCCTGTCTATAGTGGTATCATAAACTATCATTCTGTAACCAAATCATAAGGTGGCATAGAAGCCGATGCTGCTTTCCCATTGTAACTCGTGCTCGTTGAATGGATACGAGCTGAAAGACGGGCCGAAATGGTCAGTGGTACTGTGGTACTACCTTCAAGAGGACAGGCGGAAAGAGGCAGAAGCAGGGTGCCCTTGAGAGGTAGGGATGTATGAGTACTGGTAAGGGCTATAGAACTCGCAAAGTCCCTAACCAGAAGGCCAACAAATTAGAGAGAGATATCAGATTCGCCAGTCTGTGCCTGTGTGTGTGTGCAAAAGATCGAGGTTACAAGGAAAAGCAACTTAAGGTTTTACTGTACTGCTGTATAGGCGAGGTATGCCTCTCCACATAGCCGAGACGGTAGCGATGGCGGCTATTCGCCGTAAAGTCCCATGGGCATGCCGTTATAGTCAGGCTCGTCGCCAGCAGCACCGGCTGAAGTTCCAGGCGTGTTGCAAAACGGCGTCGTGCTTTGCGACGGGCCGACATAGCTACCCACGCCAGTTGCGGCCGGCGTGAGGAAACCCGGTGACGGCATCGGCATATGCATTTGGGCCGCAGTTTGAGTCATAAATTGGGGCAGCTGTGTCCTGACCACCAAGCTCGTCGGCCCAGCGGGTCCGGTAACTAGATCGCTGCTGCTGGCTTCTCCCGCGTTAATCACCAGCTCAGCAGGCGATCCACACGGCATCCCTTCCGCTGTCGTGACCGGCATACCGTCCACGTCCTCGTTAAAACCGGCGCCCTGCATGCCAAGGATATGGTCGCATTGCCGGCTAACGTTGATGAGGTAGCGCTTGGCTTCATTCTGGATCCACTTGTTGATGTTGGTGTCGTTGCAGGACGCGTGAGTCATGAGCTGAGCCCGGATACCGTGAAATTCAACTAACAAATCCTCCAACTCCTTGCGTAGCTGGCCGTGCTGGACCTCTAAATTTGCCTTGGAATCCTCCAGATCGTTAACCCACTCCTTCTTCTTTTTGCGACATTTCATCGCCGCCATGCGGTTCCGGCGCAAGAAGTGCGAGCGCTTGTCGTCATCCATGCCGTCGTCTTGCTGCTCTTGCTGCTGCTGGTGCTGTTGATACTGGAGCTGCGGCTGATATTGGAGCTGCGGCTGAAACTGATGCTGCGACTGAAACTGATGTTGCTGCAGGTGCTGCAGGTGCTGCTGGTGCTGTTGGTGCTGCTGGTATTGCTGGTATTGCTGTTGTTGCTGTTGTTGCTGTTGTTGAGATTCCTGATTGTGATATTGTGGCAGCTGCAAGGGCTGCTGGAACTGGAGCTGTTGAAGCTGAATCTGTCGTTGTTGTTGTCGTCCAAGAGATTCCTGATAGTTGTACTCCTGCTGCTGGTGCTGCTGCCGGTGCTCCTGCTGTAAGCCCTGCTGGGGGTCCCTTTTGGGGTCTGAAAGGTCGACGCTTGTATTCGAATCACGAGCATTGTCATAACATTCTCCCCTTAGCCTTCTCCCCCCCGTTCCCATTAGGAACCCATGATTATAATCGGAGTCGTCGGCTTCGACGCTCTGTTCGATGTCTGGTTCAATATCTTGTTCGACGTCTGGTGCGACATTGGGGTCGACGGACTCCTGGTCCTCTTCACCATCGTCTTGCTCATTGACCACACTCTGCTCTCCGGGCGAATGCTTCAGGGTGGGAATGTACTTGGGCGTGACGAGCTGCTGTGATTCCCGGGTATCAGGCGTAGACGATGACCCGTGTGATAGCGGCGGCGACTCGAATTCGATTGAGGGTTGCAGATGGGAGCCCGGCGGCTGCCCCGTATCGCGGAACGCGTGCCGGGGAGGGAACCCAACCCCCAGCGGAATATTGTGACCTGCGGTATAAGATGGTCGGTGGATGGTGAACTCTTTAGATGACGCCTCACCCGCCATCGGAGGCATAGGGGCCGTATGTGGTGTAAGGTCATCAGGGGGTGCCATGGACATGGCTTGGCTGTTTCCCAGGGCATCGTAATTGTAGTCACCGTAGTATTGATTGTTGTACGGTGGCTGGTCCATCTTGCCAACCTCGCTTTCGAAGTCTCGCTTAGACCAGGCGGCATAGAGGACGTGCGGCGTGGCGGGAGCCTAGCCAGTACACATGCTTTGCCCTACTCAGCGGTTGTGGTGGGCAACTACCCACTTAGTGATTGGCGGGTGATCTGCTCTGAAAGAATATCGTCCTTTGGCGTGATGCGGCACGCAACGCTCGCTCCTCGTTGATGAACAGCTCTTGGGATGGAGAACTTTAAAGTGCAAGACAACGTAATATTCAGACATGAGACGGACGGACACAACTGCATAAAAGGAAATGAGTATCGGTGGAAGAGTGTTGGCGGAGGGGCGAGTTTCACCTAAGACAGAACAACTTCTAGAAAGCGGCCCCCCTCGGAAGACAGAGCTTTCTTCAAACCCACTCCCAGCAAGGAAGACACTGTGGTAAATAGTTTAGGCCTAGGCTACCCCTGTACTGGGACTGATTGTATGGGCTAATCGAAACTTTGTTTGACTGTGGCAAGAGCTATCTAATATCCATCAGTCAAAGCAGCCTTGGACCATTTCATGTTGGGACGCATAGAAGGTGGAAGGGAGAGAGTCCCCGAACCCTCCCGACTCCTCCAGGCTGTGTCTGGCAATGGCACATTCCAGCAATACGAGAGCTCTGACTTGACTCTCGTAGACCTGGCGAACTCCGACAGCTCTAAGTAACGGCGAGGGAGATCCTCTAGAGTTCGTAAGGTGCATGGTAGGCCTGGGCTGCCTGGGCGTGCGGCTTGAGGTGGAGGTGGGTTGGGTTGAGATTCCCTTGAAGTTTGGGGAGTTACTGTGTGGTAGGGGACACCCGTGATTTTAGCAAGAGGGCACCCTCTACAAGTAGCTCGCCCTATCTCTGGCTACATATGTACAACTAAGCCTGTCACTTCGAATGGAACTGCTGTACTGCTGTACCAGGTAGGTACGTGTCCCCCTCAAACACCCGAAGTCTACACGGACAAAAGCCTTTAAAGCTAATTACATGTGCTTGGAAGGCCTAGACTAGATACCTATACCTAACCTTAGTAGTGGCTAAGTCTCCCGTGGAAACCTTCACCCCTACTAGCCTTGACTTTTTACGCGTATCTACCTTCAGCAGTGGCGGCGGTAGGATGCAAGCTGCCAAACCTTATTTTCCCATTTACCCCAGCAGAAAACATAGTGGATCAAAGTGGAGACAAAGCCGAGATGATAGGTCCTTACCTACTGTGTAGAGACTCCTTACCTAATACCTATCTGGAGAGAGAGAAAAACAGACATCCAGTGGCAACATGGACAACTTTCTCCCACATTACCTGGAGGTGCCTTGATTGTCGGTATTTCTTACGGTCCACTGGCACTACAGGTAGAATGCATACAATGGGCGCAACTAAGCTTACAACACCTGGCCAGGTCGACCTACAGATGTTATGATCTACAGCTGTACTGAGTGGGCATGCTGGACTCAGCTCGAATTTGGCAGTAGAGATGGCTGTGTGGTAACCTTACGGTGCTAGATGGTGATTGCTACCCAGAGGGAGTCTGTGGGGGGGGTGGGGGGAGGGGGTAAGGGGAGGAGGGGTTTACAGTACGCCTGATCTCCATCTCGTACTTTGTGAAGTTGTTAACCACCTTGGACGCGTCGCGCTTGTTGTTGGATTGCGGGGTGATCTAAGGCAACTGACTCATGGCCAGGAAGCAGAGCTGATAGGTAATAGGGATAGTCCTATTGCTGAGATCCATGCGTTTGGCTTTGGACATACCATTTGGCTTTATGGCGCAATAACAGTTAAAGGTCTAGACACATAACTGTTGAGGGGCATGGGGATCTTTGGAAATACAATCTGGCTTACAGCTCGCATACAACAGCGTTGGTCTGAAAAAGATTGAAGCTACCTAGGTAGTCTAAGGTTACTGGATATGTCCTGAAGGACAGTTTACAAGTAGCATAGAACTTTCAGAATACATGTATCTCAACTACCCTGCCACCAGATAAACCTCTGCAACCGCGTAGCAGGTATCTTTTAGTAGCTACTGGTGGGGCGTGATCTGAGATCCACTGAGCTTACCAAGTACGTGATATCAGCCGAGATTAACCGAGATGGAGCCTATTTACTTCTCATGGCTCATTCTGGCCCAGTTAGAAACATCCTAGTTTATCTATCTACGCCGAATAAACACCATTGCTGCTGATGGCGTTTGATCCCGGATTATCTGTGAGTCTGTGACCTTGTTATACCCCTCTGCACCACCACCCCAGCCGCGCAAAGTGCAAGTCCATCTAACACGATTTAGGTACTGACATACTGCTGTACTGCTGTACTTGATCACATGCATATCACATGACACATACATTTCTACTCACCTGTATGTACGTTTTCACGGCACATTGTTATCACATTGCCTTCAAGCATATCCAAACCATGCAAACTGGCAACTAGGAGTGCTATGTGTGTAAAAGTCCCGAAGTATCCCTTTAGTAGGCCCTGAGTTGGAAACAATTTAGGACATTTATTGTAGCACAACTTCCTACATCTTAACAGTTTAAGTCATCCTATTGGTCTTTACTCTTATTTGCGCCACAACTTGGGTAGGTAAGTAGGGTTGTTAAGGCCAAATTCAAACCCCAGAGGGATAGCAGTGTGCTTAAAAGCAAATATGTACAGCATACAATTCTAAACTGTTAAGGTTAAGTCCAGTACTGTAGGACATCAAGTTTCAATAACTTACAAGAGGTCCGGGTACTACATACATACATAAGGTCGCTGATGTTGCGGAGTTACAACTTACGGCATACTTCTCGTATCTGCATTAGCGTGCCTACTTAGGTAGCCGACATTAGGTCGGTCTATCGGTATGTAGTTATTAGGAACAAAGGTGCAGCGTCACATCGGCGACAATAAGGTGCAGTGTCATGTCGCCGAAAGATCTGGACCTGGTACGGCAGTACCTACCCTACCTCGTGACAAAAGTGCGACAAGTCACCCGGGGAATACATGTAAGTATATCGGCTGCCGCGTCTAGCTCTAGCGTCGGCAGTTGGCAGTCACGTGGCAATGCGTTTACTTTGTTGACTTTTTAGCTGCTTATGGACTAGTGCCGATTCAGAAGACTGTTCGACAAAACTTCGGGCATTACCTAACCTTACTCCTCTTCAATCACACAAGCCACAACTCCCAACACTGAAGGCCACGCCACTGTCTCCCTCCAGCCGTGTTCACCACCCTTGCCCTCCCCTGTTGACCAGATCCGCCTGGTGTGAATACCTAGTAGTATTGAATCATCTGTCACCTATCTGTCCCTCAAACCGATCTTTCACGATGGAGGCTATGTCAACGCCCCGCATTTCGGCTGACATGCTAGATTCCTATATTGGCCAGAACGTCACTGTCTGGGGCAAGGTCATGCAACTTCGAGGCGAGTCTGCTCTCCTTGACGCCAATGGCCAAGTCCACGCTATCCTGAACCGCGTATGAAACGCCCACCTCGGCTTGTTTGTAACGTTACTGACATGCGCGCATCGCCCAGGAATCCCATCTGATGGCTGGCAATGGTGCCCAGATAATCGGGAGAGTGAATCCAGATATGTCCATCAAAGTCTACAGTGCGCTTGACCTTGGCCCCAACATCGGTACGTTCGTCCAGCAGGAAGTGATCCATCACCCTTGCGACAACGTTCACTGACCGACCCGTGACAGATTATCAAGTTGCCCAGACTGTGGTAGATGTAACCCACCAGTACAAGGAATTATTCGTCTATGACAACGCCGGCGGTAGGAACTGACGGTTTGCGCGCGGACGCATTTCTCTGGGATGGTCGGCATCAACACTACACGAGTCTGAGTCGCAGCAGAACCCCCATACCCATTTTCGTTACAGCTCTCCGACCCCTTCGTCTTCTTCTTCTACTTCCTCCCGCCTCCTTCCCCAGACTCCAGTTCGATCGGAGACAGCTGCCAATTTTTCCTCGTCCTCCAGTGAGGTTCTCAACTCGGCCCTCTCTCTAGGCAATAACGAGAGCTCGCTACGTGCTATACGACAAGATTTTGATACATATTTATCCTCGCAACCCGTCCCACCGGTCACAATCCAGGGCTCACACCGTTCGCGCTTGATTTATGAAACCCCTATACGAGGGCGGCCTTCCACCGCCCGAACCTACCACTCGTTCTCGAGCGATAATTTCACCACAACTTCGTCTCTAGATCACGACCTTTCTCAACTCGCCAGTCAATATGACCGGTTGTCGTCACCCCGAGTAGATGCAACGTACTACGACTCGAGTGATGCTTTCAGTGCCTCTTCGTCTCTAGATTACAACCTCTCTCAGCTCGCTAACGAGCACGATCGACCATCCTCGCCTCAGGCAGTCACTAAACGGATCACATCACTTTTTCCCGACTTCTCCGATCGACCCGAGGGTCAATCTAGCCCGACCAAGAGCCACTCCTCGTCGTCGAGCCAGGTTCGGAGTTCCACATCCCCATCCGATCGCGAACTCACTCAACTTGCCTCTCGGCAGTACCAGGGACCCGCATACTCGCCAGGGCCAAGTGAGATGGCCCAGCTGCTCCCTGTTCGACCCTGCACAGCTGGGAGCTACTATTCATCATCTAGTGAAGTTTTGAGCTCGGAATCAGACACGCTCGAGAATGAATTCTCTCGGCTTGATATCCATGATAACATAGCCCCTTTCCACTCTCACTCAACCGGTCCTGGTGTAAGTCTCGCCCGGTTGAACTCTCAAGGCAAGCAGCCGGAAGCGGCACTTTCTGAGAGTGATCATGATTACGACTCAGACTTTAGTACGGGCTCTGGAAGTTCAATTGAAAGGACCGGGTCACCCCAACACCGAGCTGCCTGGAAGGAATGTTATTCTCCCTCCTCTACGGGGAAACTTACTTACGGCTTCCCCTCCCCTGTCATATCCCCAAGCACACCCCCGTCACATGCTCAAAAGCCTTGGCAGTCCAATCCGAGCAGCCCCGCCACGCCGGTGCGGGGGTCTCCACAGTTATATCGCACTCGCTCCGGCGATCTAGTAACGGCTGGCGAGATCAGACGGAGGAGGGATCCGGGGAACATGCTCTTGGACCTTGTTCTAGACGGGGTCCAACAGGCGCAGATGTTTACTAACGTTGGTGGCGGTGCAGGTTCGCCTTCGATGACGGCGTCGTTGCTGTTGTCGTCGTCATCGCCAAAGCCGCAGCAACGCTCCATCGCCATGTGTTTAGACCAGAGCGGTCGGTGGAGAATCTGCTCTGTCTGGGAGTCATGGGGGCCTTGACGGCTGTGCCTGCCTCCATGTCCCTTCGTCCATGTCGGCCGGAATAGCAGGGGGGGAAATAACAAGGGATCGCCACAAAATAACTCGTTGACTATTTCCCGTGATTATAAATCGTAAAATGCTAGTTGCCCACCGTGTGAAGATGTTGCTTATATAGCCAGATTTTGCCATGTAGCTCACATAAACCAAGTCCAACTGTAAAGAAAGCCGGGTAAGAGAGAGACCAACAAGGTGAAAGCGCAGGGGTCAGTTTGAAAAGTGTTCTGTTGTAAAGACCAAAGTACCTAGTTAGTGGATCAAATCCCGTAGCCATCGTTATTACCTATGTATCCACACGAGCATAGCTACATGTGCAGAATATGGGTGCCAAAGGGACTCGGAGACCAAGGAGCTAAGGTTACGTCTAATTGGCAAGCAAGAGGAAAAAGATAAATCGAAAAAGTCTTCGGTTCCGACATCTGTGACCTCTTGCCGGACACCGATCGCTAACAGCAGGGTTTACATGCACAGACATACATTTTACTGGGCGGACGCGTCACGGAGTGTTCAGACAGTGTTGCAAATGGTATTCAGAAATAAAATCCCTCAATCGCTCCCGAGTGTAAGGTTTATCCTTCTCTTCATATTTCGCCTGCAGTTCACGTGAACATTTTTCTTGCAGCCGAGAGTCTCCTGTCGCAAGAATCGCGTCATCTCGGAATCAAGAGGTGTTAACTGGCTAGAACAAGCAAGCGAAGCGAATCCCCTGACAAATAGACGCCATCCCCTAAACCCAGTCATTCCCTACCAATGCACTCTGTGCAAGTTACTGTGTGTAACTCATAATGGGAAAACGCCCAGAAAGAGGCACAAACGCCAGCCATGAGTAAATGCTGGAAGACTCGAGTTCTATTTGAAAAAAAATAATAATAAAATAACGAATGGGATTGAGAAACTCTCTTCCCAGTTCCTTTCCATTGTTTGGAGTGCCGCACCGGCTTAGGACAGTCATCGTCTGTAATGAAGATGTCATCGTGACATATTCGCCTTGTCGGGACTTGTGAGCGTGCGGCTGTCTGTGCGGCCATCTTTCGCACGGGGGCTTGGCTGGAACTCAAACTGCTGCGTCTCTAACTCGAATTCGAGATTTCCACCGAAGACGAGCAGGTCCCCGTCACGCAGCGGAGGGGAACTTGGCATGATGGCGTCAGTAGCCATCAAGGTACTGAAATCGAAATGAGAGAGTGTATCCTGTTGATCGATATTATCGATGTGTGGCAGGGACGCGAAATCTATCTCGAACCCACGACTCGGACTGTGTATCAAATGGTCCGTGTCAGAGAACATGTTCGCTATGGAGCGTGTCAGTGGTGTGGTGAGATGGTTGTCTCCCATGGCCTCCGACGGTAGCTGTTGATGGCGTGGCGAACGTCGCGGCAGCGAAGTATACCGATGGGCCGACCGGGGCGTTCGCCGGGGTGTACGAGTCGGTGTCCGTTCCAGAAGAGCGCGGCTCGGGGACGCGAGAGATCCCGAAGACCGCATGCTTTTGGACACACTCCTAGTGACAGGACGGTGACTCGGAGTTGGCCTGGTTGGTGTTTTGAAAGGACCACAGTGGAGTCCGGCGGGGGGTGGGGTCGACGGCCGCGGGATAGACCCGAATAGATCAGCAAAGTCGTTGTCGATCGGCTCTGGCGTTTTAGCTCTATGATAGCCGCTCTTTTCCTTCACTTCTCCTTCCTTGATCTCGACCACCTTGGGGCCCGTTTGCACGATGTTAACGGCGACTTCCCCGAGGACCTTGTGTTCGCCATCCTTCCGCGGAGACGGGAATAGTAGGCGACGTGTCGCACCCAGTTCTTCGTCAAGGTCAATAGGGCTCATAGCAGTGCCACTAGCCCGTGACGCGCGAGAATGTGTTGATCCTCGATCCTTAGGCGCAGCTGTCCTCTTGCGGCTTCGTCCCGAGTCCTCTTCAGACCCGTTCTCCGCTTGGCTGCCTTTCATCACGGCTGATTCCTTGGGCGTCGGCGCATCTGGCGGCCCAGCCGGATCTGTTGGTACACATGCTTCCGATGTGAGCATTTGGCTGTCGCTTTTAGTCCTGGCCTTCCTCAGGCGTGAGCCGCCGCCAGCGGTTGATCGCTTCTTACGAGTTTGCGTAAGTCTTTGCTCGTCCTTCTCCCACTTTTCCGGGGGGCGATGCGCTTTCCATTTAGAAAACCAGATTCCACAAGCTATTGCACGGTCAGACGGAGAGGTGTAGAGCGGATAGACAACGAACACACTTACGGTTGCACAGAAGAGTCTCAGACCACAGACTTTTGTCATCCAGAGGACCTAATGATTTCTTGATAACCTCATATGAGACCGGGGTACCACCATCATCCCGTTCAAGCACGTTGATGGCAGTGACGTAACCGGGTTTCTCAGAATACTCGTGGTAAGCCGGAACCCCACGGCACTCCTGCTTCCAAATTTTGCGCCAAGTCGGCGTCTGGAGCGCGCCACAGTTGTTGCAGAATGAAGGCATTTGACCCGAAGCTACTGCCTCTTCGAGCTTCTGCTTGATCGCCTGTCGTTTCACGTAGTTCTTGTTCATCCGCGTCTCCGTACTCTCCGGGGCGTCTGTTTGAGGGTGTTGTCCAACCGAGACAGGAGCCGATTTCGGCAACTGCGGGAGAACTGGGTCGCTAGCAGGGATTGCAACAAGTTCCGGCTCAACCGATGGCTCCGAGACAGAGGGGGGGAACACAGGTGGCTCCATTTTTCCTTCACGGAAGGTGTCGACCAAACCATCATTTTCTGGGGTGATGTTATCTGCTGGACTGAAAGCATTGCCATCCGTGTTCATAGTGTTGAGAAACCGATGCTGGTTTGAGAACTCGCTCAGAGCTGCCTCTAATGCAGCGTAGTCCATCTCTGGGGGCAAAGACGCCGGTGTTTCTTCATGGTCGTACGTCTTCTGCTCGTCGGTAGTTCCCAAATCAACAGGAGCAGGTGCAGGTGCAGGTGCAGGTGTGGGAATAGGTGCAGGTTGTGGCAGAGTTGCGGGGTTGTCAGGGAGAGATTCTGCCGCGACAGGCGTGCTGGCCATGGACTTTTTTGTCGGCCCTTGACTCCGAGGTGGGTTGTAGATTGATGTTTGAGGCAACAGCTCAGGAGGTCCGGGCACTTCGGTATGAATGTGAAGGCTCTGTTGAGGTGCCTGTGGTTGTTTTTTTGCACGGCTCCGCCGCGGTTTCGGTTTCGCTACCGCTGATGCTGCAGGGGCTCGGATAGGAGCAGATTTGCGTGCGAAGTCGTCTTCAGCCCGGGTGTCGTCAATGCCTCCGCTCATGAAACCGGAGTCCGGCTCTTGAGCAGGCCCACGCATAGGCGGCAAGATCGGGCTTGAAGGCGCGGGACTAGATCGCATACTGTACATGGCTGATCTGGGAACAGGGGGCGACGAACTGATATCCGCGGGACTGGCCTCGTCGCTGAAGGGCGAGGGAGCCATTGATTCGCCAGGGGACCGAGCGTCTTGACTCATCGAGCGATTAAGATCAGGGTAAGTGGGATTGCTTAGGTCTTCCACAGGTTGAAATATTGATGTCTGGCGTCTTAAGTTGGTTTCCACCACGGTTTTTGGCTGAAGCTGACCTTGGAAGCGAGGTCCTGGAACTGGAGTAGGCGCACGCGGACCCTCTGGCTGCAGATGGCCTTTTCCAGAATGATCCCCGTTGGGGGCAACTGGCCGGAAATTGCGGATAGATCCTGAAGTGCTCGCAGCAACACGGAGCGACTCCGGGGCAGACCCAAAGATAGTTGTATTGCTACGCTCCACTTGTGTAATTGTCGCTCTCTTCTTCGTCCGTGACGGAACATCATCGCCATCAGTTCCGTCTTCGTAGCCAGAGGTGTTTCCCTCACTCGCGAGAGGTCGTTTGCGTGGACGCCCCCTGGGTCGACCTGTCGGCGGCCGACTCGATGCCCGGGAGTTAGGGCGCGATTGGGGTTGAGGTTTAGTAATTTTCGTTGCAGGCGGGTTTGGTGTCACCTCTCCTCCCGCCGGGCTTTGTCTCGTCATGTTTAGCGAGGCCGGATTGGAAGACGATGGGTCCCGTTCCCTCACGTTCGGGTCAACCGAGCCTGGTCGGCTACTGGGTGCAGGTTGAAGAGGTGGGTAATGTTGATGCGGTTGAGTGTCATGCTTGGGCTCTAAACTAGAGCTGTAGGGTCGTATGGGAGCTGGCGCAAATGTCGTCGGGTTGACCGGCTGTGCTGGTTGTCTCTGACCAAGACCGGGATGGTTCTGCACAAAAGATCCCCACTCACCATTCTCTGAGAGAGAGGAGGACGATGCGTGGAGATTGGGCGGGAGAGGCGTAGCTGTGGCCGAGTGTGGGCGTTGGTTAAAGTCGACGCGTGATATTTTCGATATCGCCGTCAGCTTTAATCTGACCTCAAGCGTCTCCTTGATGCCATTGCCGAAGATGGCCAGCAGGTTCTTGGACACTCGACCCGTAACCAGCTTCGGCTCTTGCGGTTCGAATCCCGGGTTCAAGCCACGCGACAGGAGTCCCTGGCCGACTAATGGCGTGTCGGGTTCGGAATAATCAAAGGCGTACACGGCGTAGTCCCGATCATCATCTCCGGCCAATTCGGGGCTGCACTGGGACACGGTGTGTAAGCACAAGCCCAAGTCCACGATGCCGATGGTCTGTCCTTCCATTGGTATTGTCTGGACGTTGATGATGCGGGGCCATCGGGCGAGACAACGTTCCTGGCTGTCCTTATCAAAGGTGTAGTGAACCTTCACTGCGATAGTGGTCAATTGATGGTTAAGCGATGAGACTTTGATGATTCTTACGGCCCATAGGTCTGATTTCAGGCCCACGTCCCTCGCTGTGAGGGGGCAAGGCACCCCAGTTTCCATTGTTTTGCGCCATCTCATGTGCCATGGCCTTGAATTGACGCGTGCAGCCCAAGTCGAGGTTGGCAAGCGGCCGCACGCAGCTCTTGGTTTCGATTTAGACAGCCAGCTATGTCAGTGCTTGTCTAAGGCAAGGATATATGGTCTTCGACATCGAATCTGGTCGTGATCGTGGCTTTCGCGTCGTTGTATCCGCTCGTTAAGATTGTTAGGTCTTGTATTCGGCAGGCGTGTTTTGCAGGGCTTTTCGAAACAGCAATCAACCCAGTCAAAACCGTGGGAATGAGCTTATGAACCCGCAACAGGGCATGGAATGCCCCCTCCCCTGGAGTGCAAACAACTGCAAAACGCAGGACCAATCAATGATGCGATTGACACACGGGAATCAGTAATGAAGTTGGAGCTGAATCCGCGCCTATGAAGTAGTATGGATGTAGGTCATAAGAGGTGTAGAAGGAGAGACCAGCCACTAGGTTAGCTGGGAAAGATTTCGTGGTTGGCAGAGATACCTCCTAACAGGAGCGACGGTCGAGTTTAATGAGTGGATGCAGGTACATGTGTGTTGTACTTGGTATGTCGCGGTGCCTGAAGTCGTGTAGGAACGCGTGTGGAATGCGCGCTAAGCCAGCATATGCAAGTTACGCGCGAGGCGCTAGTCCCTTCCTTTCGGGAAACCCAAGACGTCACACTTCAGTCAAGCGTGGCTGGGTAGGGCTTGGCGTCTGGGGCGGTTGAACAACCAGAACCCAGCGTGGGGCAAGCAGTGCACGGACCAGTTTGAAGCACCCACCCCCACGCGGAGAGCTTATTAGTAGCCCTTGCCCGACCTTCCTCTTGTTTGAATGCAGTTGATGACAAGTTGGGAGATGCGAAACGGCCTTTTAACCCCCAACGTCAGACAATTCTTCAAACCACAACAAGATAACCTAGGTAGACTGTTTGCCCGTCCATGCACATCCCTCAATGAGGGGCGACCCAGGTATTTATAAAATAGGAGTGTGATAGGTCCCCACAATTCCCCATTTCCCATGGAAGTATGACTCAACCACGACCATAATTCTCATTCACTCATCTCCCAGGCTTTATCATTTATCATTGCAGAAATCCTTACTGTCGTTTATCCCTTTGCCGCCATCTTTACCATCCATGCAACCAATGTATTCCAATACAATCAGAGTCTTCAAGTATATATCTCACAACGACACCTAGGTCACCTAGGTGGGTAGACAAGAAGTGGAAGTGTTTGACTCTTCGGCTCTCTGGTCGTGACCAGGCTTGGGACAGTTACAGGAGAAGGCGATGAGTATCGCCATGTACAGGCCTATTCCATAAACAGGTGCTAGATAAGATTACAATATATATACATCCTCACGTCTAGTCTTCTTTCCACACCGCTATACCCTTCTCGTTGCGTGTCGTTTTCCGGTGTACGATCTCCGAGACGATTTTGGCGATGCCCTGTCTTCGATTCTTCTTTTCATCCAAGTAATCTACCACCTCTCGAGGCGTTCTCGTGCCTTCCATCACTACTGACTCGACATCGAATTCCGACGGTACACCGAAATTTCTGTGAGGGTACTCATCGTAGTCGCGCTCAGTTAGCAGTGTCAAGGCCTTGGGCAGACCCTCGGCCGGTTGGAAGAACGGGGCCGCGGTCGCATCGTCGAAACCGATATCCTCTAGACTAGCCGGCTCCCACTTCGGTGTTGGCTTGGGCTTCTCTTCCGAAATCAAGCGAGCTGACACGCCTTCCACAAAGTCGGGATGCCGCATAAAGTGGGCGGCGATATGGTGCTCCCTCTGGAAAGTCTCCGCGATGGACCATCCCCGTCCGACTTGCATCTGTTTGTGGGCGACATGCACCGCGGTAGGCGATCGCTGTTGCAGGATATCTAGAGTTTTCTCTGCCCATTCTCGTGTCGGTCCTTGTTCCTCCTTCAAAGCGATGATAACGTCCGCGACGCTCTTCTTGCTGAAGCAGCGATCGATGGCCTGCCGGAGTTGGCCACTAAGTAGGATTTTCTCTGTCGGAGGCAGCCCTGTGGAAAACTCCTCTATTGTCATCTCAATAGTAGCCCATCGCTTCTCCAAGCTGTCGTAGTCCTCGAACCGTAGCTCGGCCAAACGGGACTCCAGGGCCGATAAACTGGTGGAGTGCAAGTAGTGAGTGGCGACTCCCGAGTAGAACACATTCGCTCCCGTCAATCGCTCGCTCGTGAGGGCTAGGTAGGTCCCTACCGCCCCGTTCATCCTAGGGAGAAAGAATGAGGCGCCGACGTCGGGAAAGAACCCTATCGTGGTCTCTGGCATGGCGAAAACTGTCCTCTCCGTGGCGATGCGGAAGGGCGCATGCACGCTTAGGCCAACGCCGCCACCCATGGTAATGCCGTCCATGAAAGCGACGTATGGCTTTTGGTAGGTCGCTATGTAGTGGTTGAGCTTATATTCCAGGGCGAAATAGTCGGTCGAAGCCTTCTTTCCCTTATCGCCCTGCATATTCTGCTTCGCAAGAGCGGCTACATCGCCGCCAGCGCAGAAGGCCTTGTCACCGGCCCCCTTCATGACGACGACTTGAGCCAGGCTCGACTTTTCCCACTCGACCATTCGGGGTACAATCTTCCGTATCATAGAGGCATTCAGAGCGTTAAGCTTCTTTGGACGGTTGAGCTCAATGGTGCGGAGGCCGTAGAGGTTATTGAAGACGACATCGTTGGGCTCGTCGCCGGGTAGCTCTCTGATCGACTCGTTGACCGTGGACCTTGTCGACACCTGGAGCGGTGGATTGTGAGTAACTCGTTATTACTTCAGGGGGTTCTTGGATCCCTGCGCATACCTGTGCATGTGTCCCATCAGCAGGGCTGAGGATCTTTGCTTTGAGGGGCATGTTGAGGCGACCTCTCCGGAAAGGGGATGCGGCATGGGCTGTGGTGCCGACCCGACTTGTGAGTGACCTGAGAGACATCTAGACAGGTGAGTATCCCTCAATGCGCAAGGTAGTTTGGGTTTTGCGCATTGAGATATACACCGAATTGCCGAGGAATGAGGTATCGGGGCTTGACGGCAATGGTTTTCCACGAGGCGCTTTGCAGACTGAAGCGAATGAGTGGATCCGTTTTACGTCGGCCGGCATGCACCGCATTCCGAGAAGTCCCTTTGGTCGCCCGTCAAAAATTTGGAGCTGGGACTTTACCATGTATCTACAGCTGTACTGCTGTACTGCTGTACGTACAGCAGTACACAGTAAACATGGGCGACTAAAATATGCAGATGTACATAGTAACCACAACCACAACCGCGTTCTGGGTCTTGCCTATCTAGGTTAGATAAGCCTTGGAGAAGACCAAGCCCCACTGTAAAGCTATCTTCGTTCCAGACACGCCAATTAGAGTTTCGATTTGTCCACTCCTGTATGTACAGGCCGTACGCTCTAACAAGGTGATATTCACATCTTCAACTTCAACTTCAACTTGGAACAGTACAAGCAACCGACTCGACTCTGACATCTTCAACCAACATCTATCCTTCAGTTTTGCTTTCATCTTGTCCTCTATACACCTGTTACGAACTTCCCTGCGCACCACAATTATTATGGCGGACGCAAAGATTCAGTTCGTAGCCCAGTCTTGACCTCTCTCCAAGAGTTATGTTATGCTGCTAACAGAGGACCCAGGGAGCTCCTCACGAAGCCTAGAAATGAGTTAACGTACGCCGGAACCCGCCACCTCTTCCTTCGATCTGCCTCAGTATAAATCGTTCGATGCGACGGATATAGCTGACTAGGTGCTGTGCGAGACAGGGAATACGAAGTCCAACTCCTGGAAGAGTACGAATTTGGCTCTGGCCCTCTGTCAATCCTCCAGACCGCCGTGCGCAGCCACACGCAGGTGCTGATCTCCATACGGAACAACCGCAAATTACTGGCCCGCGTCAAGGCTTTTGACCGCCACTGCAACATGGTGCTCGAGAATGTGAAGGAGATGTGGACTGAGACGCCTCGTCTTGCTAATGGCAAGAAGGGTCGTCCAGTTAACAAGGATCGCTTCATTAGCAAGATGTATGTTGCGCTACAGATTAATCTCCTCCCTTACCCGCACTTGATGTCTCTATTAGGCCTGTTCCCACTAACTGACTTTACGCCATGAAATAGGTTTCTCCGGGGCGATTCCGTCATTATAGTCCTGCTCAGTTGATAAAAAAAATTGCAAATGTTTCTTTTTTGGGAGAGGGTGGCCAATAAGCACAACAGGCAGCAGAACGGCAGCAGACCGGCATCATCCCGTCCGAAGACCTAACCAGTTTATGAGTATTTACAGTGGTTAGTAGTGACCAATGTCAACGAACCCGGTGCCTTGGCTGTGCCAGACACTTAGGACGGGAAGCACCGAGGCTGATGTAGCAGTTGGGGAAAGCAAGAAAGCCATGCTGTATTGATGGATGTACCGCGACGTCGAGAAGGAAATACTTCACGAGACAATGCCACGTAAATGAGAATCCGCATTTGTGTATGCTCTCAGGTGAGGCGTGTTATGCATGATAAATATGTTATACTGTCTCCCAGTCCTCCTCTTGGGTCTGGAGTCCAGCTAAGCCCAGGAAAAAGGTTGCCAAGCCGAAGGCCCCTGGATCCGGGACAGTTTCGAACCCGGAACCGCCTACGTACACGGCTCTCCCGAGGCTGGCCTTCATTCCTTTGGTATCGTCCGCAGCCTTCTTCGATGCCTTGGCCGCTTGTCTGATATCGCCTGAAGTTCGGAGTGTGTCCACGAACGGGTATAAGGCGTCTACGATTGTTCGGTCGCCGGGCTTAGCAGGGGTATACCTTGACAAAGCGTCACAACTTTGTTTGAGGGCATTTGACCAAAGCTGGGGGGTAGCCTCTCCGGGGGGAAGCCCACGCAGCGAGTGAACAAGCGCGTTGAGGAATATGGCGAAGAGCGCCCCCGACTGATCGAAGCAGGTCAGCAGCCAGGCACATGATATACTAGCACGAGATCCTGCGCAGTGGAAAGTAGATAGGTACGGCAAGGGACTTACTGTTCCGTCCATGGAGGTTTCTATCACTGGTACGATGTTAGCAACGTCGACAACAACATCGCCGGTTGCTTTGGTCGCTTTGAGATGCTTCAGCACCGCTATACTACTGTCAGCAGTTTTCCTATCGAAGACCAGAAAAAGGCCGTACCTTCCGCTCCTCTTCTGAGGCCAATTCCGCAATCCCCGTCTCCGACGACAGTGTCAAACCTCGTTATCTCGGGTTCGGCTGAAATCAATGCTTCGAGACCCGAAGTCAACGCCTCCGTGAACGCGATCGGATCTGCTGTGAGCCCGCTCGGCTTGACGCCCTGGTCTGGGGCTGCGACGTCCTCTCGCGTACTCGTGTTTCTAGCTTCCCAGGTCTCTTTCGCGATTGGTGCCGACCAGCCGGTCGCCTCGCACGGGTAGTCGAGGAGCTGAATCATGCTTGGGCCGCCGATGTCACTGTTCACCACATTCAGAAGGGTGACGCTGAACCCAAGACCATTCAAGCTCGTCATATAAGTTCCGCTTAGTATCCGCACTGGTCGTACGCCCCAGGTTTCAAGCTGCTTGACGACCTCGGTCGTGATGCCTCCGAGCTCGAGAACGCTGACACCGCCCAGATTGTTCACTAGCAATACTACCTCGTTCGAGTTCACGTCCAGGAAGGCTCGATCCTTGTCGCTCTTATCAAGTAACTGAGACAGCATCGTCCTCACGAGCTCAGGGAGCTGTACCTTTGCTCTACCTGATCCCGCTTCATTGTGAATGCCCATCCCTACCTCGACCTCATCGGCACCTAGACTCCCCTCGGCCTTCGGATCGGGAGGGGCTCTCCCCGGCACGTGGACATGCTCAAGGCTCGCTCCAACGCTCGCCAGGTTATCTGCAGTGAGCTTTGCTACTTTATGTACCTCTTCGAGGGAGGCACCTTGGGCAGCTAAGGCTCCGGCAATCTTGTGGACAAGAACTGTGCCAGCGATACCCCTTCGTCCGACTTTGCCCCCCTTTTCTCTGCCGACCCCGACGTCATCGCCGACAACCAGCATCTCCACCTGCAAGCCAGCTGCCTTGGCCTTTTCCACAGCCATGCCAAAATTGAGCACGTCGCCCGTGTAGTTCATGACTGTGACAAGCACTCCCTTATCCGTATCAACCCGCGACATGATGGCCTTGCGCACCTGTTCCGCACTCGGAGAGGCGAAGATAGTCCCGGCCACAGCGGCAGACAGCAAGCCCGGGCCGACAAAGGCACCGAAACTTGGCTCATGCCCACTACCACCGCCGCTGATAATGGAGACCTGAGACGGCCGATGACATGGTCTCTGGTAGACGATCTTGTTTGCCGCGTCCAAGGCCACTGAAGGGTTGGTGAGAGTAAGACTCTCCAGTGCAGAGTCTACGAGTGCGGTGGGATCGTTGATGAAGTGCTTGGCCGACATGATGTGATTCTTGACAGACGGTATCTCGATAATGCTTTTCCTAACACGAGACAGAGAACTGGATATCGATGACCCCAGCACAACAGTTCCTCCACAAAGGATGAACACAGTACTCCGTATATAATCAGTACCTGTCAGTTGCAGTGACAGAGAGGTCTAGTCCATTGCAGAAGGCAAGTTTCAAATGAAGACAAGAATAAAGAATCTACCAAAGAATAAATAGGGGCGGGGTTGGTCAATGTCACCACACGAGCTAATGCTGTGTAAACAAGGAATGTGCCTCCAGTTCAAGGTTGGGTTGGTCTCATCTGTTCTTCAGTCACCAATATCTGCCTGCAAATGTCTGTAACCAGCCTAACCTACCTACCTCCCTTTGCAATTTTCATTACCAACCATGCCTGGGCCCATGAAGGCATTTGTCATGTTGCCGGCGCCCCTGTGGAATCCATATCAAGGTACACATCATAGGGACTGTTTTACTTGTATCTTTCTGGCTGCGAGATGACGACAAGTGAGGGGCAGCAAGCAAGAGACGGGACTGGTTCTAAGCTTACCTAGGTACATACAGTACAGCAGTAAACTTCTGCCCATCTGTATTGCTCAAAGCCCTGCCCCGCAATACTTTATTGAAGATGCCCCACGTCTTCACGTGTACTACAGAGTACCGCTGTTGTAGCGCTACTTGTTGGTAGTGGGGTTGCCTCAAACCCAGGCTCGCACGCCAGAACGTGACTCAACTTTTAAATCAAAGTTATGTGAACTACCTCTCCTGCAATTTCCCCCAAAGCATGCGATATAACTAATGTCAATAAGTGATGCGATACCACATATCCGTCCATTGACTGACTGCCGCCCCGCTGATTGCCACAAGTAACTTAAGATATAAAGGCGTCACATTTGATTCGGATTCATTTGTGTGCGCCGGAGTGGGAAAGTGTGCCACCTACACTGGCTCTTCGATTAATTACTTTGACCGAGAGCTAGGTAGCCTCATCACAACCTCCCAGGGCGCATCGGCATACGAGAGGCCACAAATCGACTATGTCGGCCGGAAATGGCGAGCCTGTAGTGGAGGCAAAGTCCGAGCAGCCTCAAAACGCTCCAAAACCCCAGTCCCAGCCCAAGTCCGACACAACAAACCCCGCCGGGGCTCCGAAGCTTTCAAATGCGGAACTGAAGGCGAAGGCGAAGGCAGAAAAACAAGCCCGCCGAGCCCAAGCCAAGGCCTCCAAAGAGACGTCCAGCGGTGGCAGTGCTCCTCCCGTGCCAACCGGACAACCGGCGTCGGACACAAAAGGGAACAAGACCAAGGGTAAACCAGACAGCGCCCTGCCGGCGGCTTCCGGAGGGACGGGTAGGACGACTGGCGCAAAGAGTACAACACAAACAGCACCTCCTAAAGCAGAAAGCGCATTACCAGAGTGTTTCAGTCATTTGTCCTTAGCCAAGAGATTGCCGACCACGCAGGCCGACAAAGATGTACATCCCGCAGTCTTGGCTTTGGGCCAACAGATGGCCACGTTCGTGATTACTGAGCCCATCGATCGGCTACAGGCAACGCTTCTGGCTTTCAAAAAGGTATGTCGGTGCCACAGTGTCTTGTATTATGTAGACCGTACGTGTTCCTGATCACCTGGCCAGGTCATTGAATCATACACCACGCCCCCCGGCAATACCCTCGCACGACATCTCACATCTCATGTGCTGAATCCACAAATCGAATATCTGAGCGCTTGCCGCCCGATGTGCTTTTCTATGGGAAACGCCATCCGGTGGCTTAAGTTGCAGGTCAGCAAAATCGACCCTGACGTTCCAGACGCCGAAGCAAAAAAGGAGCTATGTGCCAGCATAGACGCATTCGTACAGGAACGTATCAACTTTGCCGATGTCGTGATTACTCAAAGAGCCGCTGAACTCATTAAGGACGGCGACACCATCTTGGTCTATGGCCGAAGCACTCTTGTTGAGCGAACGCTACTTGAGTCCTACTCGGCGGCAGGCAAAACGTTCGACGTGATTGTGGTCGATGATCCCTACGAGCGTCCCGGTCAAGCTTTAGCTAAGATTCTGGCTGCAAAGGGCGTTCCTGTGGTGTACTGCGGCGATTTCGGGGCCCTCCAGTTCCATGTCAAGCGTGCGAGTATATTGCTCCTTGGCGCCGAGGGGATGTTCATCAATGGCGCATTGTACGGCCGGTCCGGGACTTCTGACCTGGCGATAGCCGCTAAGGATCTGGGGAAGAAGGTATATGTTCTTTGCGAGTCAATCAACATTACTGACAGAGTTTCGACGGATTCCCTCACGTACAACGAGATCGACCCAGAAAGGAGCACTAGCTCTTCATTCCGGTTACTCTTCGACACCACCCTGAGCCATTATCTCTCAACGGTAGTGACGGAGATATCCAGCGTGCAACCTACCTCGGTATCCTATCTACTGCGGAAACTCGAAGAATCCAACTAGAATATGGGTCTTCTTGATGTCCCGAGTGGTGGAGGACTTCACGCACTGGCTATCTAAGATAGAGTATGTGTATTTCGAACTAGATCTGCAGAAGAGCCCGCCTGCGTGCGGTGATGTGAGGCGGAGCCTTTTTCTGTATAAAGGCAACAGACTTGAAGGAGGCAGATACTCAGCAAGTAATGCCGCGGATCCTTCACACAATGAATATCTGCCCATGTGTTGCAGAACATGACAGGCAGAGCATGGTTTTTGCTCGTGAACACGTAGCAACCTAAGAAGGTGTGCTGAGGCGTGATTTTTTATGTACAGTGTGATGTAAAACCGGGGGTATCTCGATTGCTCATGCTGCCGCCTTTTCTGCGTCACGGGCAGCTTTCCGTGCCCTCTTTTCTAGAATAGCCTGCTTCCGTTCTTCCAGAATAGCCGTTTGTCTTTCGTCAACACCTTGCAGCCAGTATCCAAAGCTTCCGCCGACGCCCGCGAAGACGGGATACGCCCATAGTGAGCCGCGGTTGAAAAAGGGTCGCATTTCTAGGCCAAGTTGCCAAAACCGGACGGCGATGCCTGGCGATTTTTGTCAGCTACACATCCAAGACTTATTTATTCGACGCGCGCCGGGGCGATTCAGGCGAGGTAATCGGGCACCAAGGAGCTATGTTGTCATACCGAAGCCGGACCAGAAGAGGACTCTGTGCACCATTGTGGTCGTCTGAAGAGGAAATTCGAAACGATTGTTGACTCGGGAGTATCTTGGCCGCGGCTCGGAGCTCGCTACCTCTTTTATGGCCTCTTCTCGGTGGTGGACGTTGATGGGTGGGCGGGCGGTTCGGTGATAGCAGCAACTACACAGTAATGGACTTGAGGTTTTGGACCTGCCTGCAGTTGTAGAATGAATGGTTCTAGCCGAATCTACTGGGTAAGGCTCAGCAAATGGCAGGGATAACATGACGCACAGACCAAGGCGACTGTGCCAGGTACCGCCAAGATGTACTTGATGCTGTACTGTGGGTCTACCGTAGCACAGCAGCTATATACTGTGTATATACGGTAAATACACAGTATCCACCTGTAGTTTGTACCTGCTGCAAGTGTGGAGACAAGGTGCTGGGATAAGTCCCTGAGTCTAACCGGAAATGCGATGGTTTCATTTGTATTGCATGCAGACGCGGTTGAGAAACCGAAGATATGATTCCCAAAGTCAACCATCCATTTCACCCAAAATCCCTGTGGTACATCACCATACATACACCCTGTTTTCTCCATCAGAGTGCACTTTCAACCCTACGAGGAGGCTCCTCTTGATATTTCACTCTCGTATATCTGGACCCCTCACAATTCTTGATTTTATATCACGATATCCATTTCCGGGCCCAGATGGCCCTGTCGGCCGTGGCCATGGCTTCTGCGGAGCAAACGCCCGCACCAGGAAATGGCATCACGCCCCTGCCACCAAGGAAGTTCAAGGCGTCCGATCTCCCACTGCCGTCCGCTACCAGATCTGCAATAGAAGGGCTAGCTCATAGTTTCAAGAAGAAGGGTGGATATGATGCGATTCGCAAACAAGTCTGGCAGAAGTTTGAGGAGAGCGTAAGTTCTCTGCCATGATCAGATCCACTTGCTTGTGCCGTCCCAGCCTTGTTCCATGCGTAGTGACAGTTGTCTGATGATCAGTTGAACTACAGGATTACGAAGCACAAGTCACACAGTCGATACTCGAAGTTGCTGAAAGAGAGATTGAGCGCAACCCCTCCCAGCTTCTTACCCTGGACCGCCGGAAAGCAGCAGCTTTGATTGATGGGGCCCTGGACCGGTCTGGCGTCTACCAAAAGGCCGAAGCTGTCCTTGATCAACTGATCGATGTTGGGGCTATCGAAGCTCGCATGCGCGAGCTCCGCCAGTTGGAAATCGGCGTAGAAAAAGCCGAAGAAGAGAGAATCCGAGGTTCGAAGACCGATGAAGAGTATGCTGCCGAATCGACCGCGAAATTGGCCGCCCGCGAACAATTGCGTCAAGAGATTCGCCTGAAGGAGAAGCAGATACAAGAAGAGAAACTGAAAATCGAGCGCGAGGAGAGGAAGAAGAGGGAGCGCGAGAGGGAGCGCGAACTCGAAGCAGCAGAGACGCGAAGGAAGGAAGAGCGCGACGCTCGGAGGCGGGAGAGAGAAAAGAAAGATGAGGAGCGCCAAAGAGAGAGAGACAAGGAGCGGGAAGAACGTCGGCGAGCCCGTGATCGCGAAGCCGAAGCGATCCGGGACCGTCCGACTCGACGGAGGTCCAAGTCGAGATCGGGATCACGGCATCGAGATAGGGAGAGGGACCGGGATCGTGATCGTGATCGTGATCGTGACCGTGACCGTGACCGTGGCCGTGGCCGTGACCGTGACCGTGACAAAGACCGAGACCGAGACCGAGACCGAGACCGAGACCGTGACCGTGACCGTGACAAAGACCGTGATGGGGAAAGGGAAAGGGAGAAAGAGCGCGATAATGGTCGACGCCGTGACAGTCGTGAAAGGCGCAGGCGCGAGCGGTCTCCGCAGGAGGCTTCTAGTCGTGATAAAACCGAGGACATCAAGAAGCAGCTCACCAAAGAGGACCATGAGAGACTCGAACAAGAGGCGCTTGCAGACCTCCTACGCGAGAGCAATAAGGATAGTACTAAGCCGCTTGAGATGGAAATTGATCAAGCACTGGCGCCACCTCCACGACGAACGAAACCTGCCTCAGCGATACAGCCTATTCGCCGTGAGTCGACGAAACCTCCCGACTCCAAGAAAACCCCCGAGATGGCGAAATCGGACTCGAGGGATTCAAGAGACCCAAAAACTACCAAGCCAAGAAGCACAGACCTTGGAGCATCTGGAGCCACATCGGAACGTAGAGATAGTAAGGATGTAAGGGATGTGAAGCCCAAGCAAGAGCGGAAGCCTAGTCCGCCACCGTCTCGGCATCACAATGACCGACCAAGCGGAGTTACTGATGACCGTAAATACCAACGAGGCCAAGACCCTGTCTCCTCACAAGACAACACGACCGCAAGGGAGACTAGCCGATCACGACATCGGTCCGATCGCAGAGAACGAAGCAGATCGACGCATCGCGCAAGAGAAAGAACTCCTGAGAAGGATACTTACCGGCCCGGAATTCGTTATAGAAGCCGCTCTCGGGAGAGAACTGAGCGGAGGGATCGCAGTCGCTCGATGGATCGTTATCGACCCGATCACGAGAAACGCGTTCGAAGTCTCTCGAGGGTTCGAGCTAGCCGACGTGATAGCCACCGCGTACGGTCGCGCTCGCGCTCACCACGAGACCGAACAGAAAGACGTGAGAGAAGTCGTTCGAAACTTGTCTCAAATCGTCGAGAACGCAGTAGCGATAAGCACAAGGATAACAGTCGCGAAGGCGAAACAACACGTGCTCACACCACAGAGCGCGAAAAGGATCATAAGGGGGATCGCGATCACGAACGTAAGAGCCGGTCCCGGTCGCGACCGCCGACTTCAAAAGGTCCAGTGCTCCATGACTCGGAGACGTGGAAACGGAGCGAGATCAAACGCAGGGAACAAGAAGCGAAAGCATACCTCAAAGCCCAAAAGGAAGCACGCGAGAAGGGCCTCCCGATCCCTGGCCTGGATGATAGACGTAGTACTGGAGATCGTTCCCCGGAGATCAAGCGGTCTCGAGTCCCTGAGGATATTGACCGGTATAGACCGCTAGACCGCGACCGCGACCGTAAACTTGATAGAGACCGAGATCGTGGAGGAGATCGTGATCGTGACCAGGAGCGTGGCCGAGAACGAGACCATGGTCGGGATCGAGATGGGGATCGAGATCCCGAGGTTCGTCGTGAGAGGCGCCGGAGCAAAACCAGAAGCCGAAGTCGACGCCGCGAACATAGCCGGGATAGACACCGGAGCCGGGACCGCGATCGTGACCGATATCGGGACAGGGACCGTTCTACGTCTCGTGCTCGGTATCGAGATGGAGTTAGGGAACGGGATAGAGATCGGGACAGAGATCGAGACAGAGATCGAGACAGAGATCGAGACAGAGATCGAGACAGAGATCGAGACCGAGACCGAGACCGAGATCGAGACCGGGACCGTTACAAGGAGAAAGAGCGGGGCAGAGACTATGACAGGGACAGGGGAAGTCGACGTGAGAGGAGCCCGTCTCGTCGAGATAGACGCAGACGAAGCCGCAGTCCCTAGTCGCTATATGATGCTCGGCTAACTGCACTCTTCATTTCTACCTCGTGGCACACAATACACCACTAGCAACACCACTATGGGACGCCACTATGTATGAGGGAACCCGGGTGGCACCGTCCATGGTGGATATCAAAACAGGACATTGCAATTTGGAACATGAGAATACCCAAACTTTGTTATGGTTAGCTTTCTATGTTTTTTCTATGGGCAACCACATAGGGCATGGCTTTTACTACAGCTGAGGAATTGAGCTGAAGCAGTTTACAACACTGCTTGTGTACTTTTTGTCTGTCTGAATTGTGACTACCTGCGGAGTATTAAAGCATTGTTCCAAACAAACCTCAATATAAGAGCACAAGAGATGTTGATAAATCATGGTCCAAAATCTATGGCCTAGAGACAGGGATGTATGAGTATTTTGACGGCGAGCGTAATAAAAACACGAAAGGAGTTGACTCTTAACCTAAACCTTGTCCAGTATGCATTTTGCATACATGCAGGAACATCTGCACGGGATGTTTTTGATTTACGTTATTGTTACTAATACCAACTTTATATTTTTTGACCTTGTGCCGGGCTGACGAGTTAGACTGGGCAACGTAGAAATTACGGTAACCTAACCTTACTTGTAGATCTGCAGCGTGGGAAGTAGATTGATTGGTGTTGTAGTAATCCAAATCAGATTCGGGGTATACACACGTCACAGATGCATTCCCTAAATACAGCAGTACCGTACTATCTACAAAGTTGGGTTACGGACGAAGTGGGAGTAGCGGAAATGATTGGTTAGTCGTACCCTATTACCGAACAAGAGGAATAAAAGAACAGAGGGCGGTAGGAATGCCTCTGTATTAAAGCACGCTTTTACCAACCTCAATCTTGATATTTAGGCCGGTTCTCGCTAGTCAAAGTCAATAGCAGCAAACTTAGAAATCCTAGCGGCAATCTAATTATATTTACCGCTCAGCCCAGACGTTTTGTCTGAGCCTCAGACTCTGAGGGAACAAAGTCGACACAGGATTTTGTATGTTGTAGACTACTCCGTATTCGTCACACAGTGTATCTCTGTCCTTGAGATACTGTAATGAACCCTATTTTTGTACTTACTAACCTTTTGTAGGACGTCCATTCCATCGCCAAGTCGCCCGCATCCGCTAAAGTGCCTGTACAAGTCAGATGTCTACTTACGTATCCGCTTTTCTGCTGCACTTCGGGAATCAAGAATAGTGGCCTAGACTAGACTAGCTTAACTTAGGTATGTCCCTCTCTCTATCTCCAAGCGGCGGCGGTTTACCATCCTCCTTCGCCCACCTAACTGTCGTTTTATGTCGTTTAATACCGTACTAGAGCCCTTTTCCTGTTCAACTGTCTCTTGTAGCATCTGCTTTTGATCTTCGCTGTGAGCGCCCAGCCTATTCGATTCCCATCTCGAAAACAGCGTTGCGCCTTATCACCGCCACATCCCGCCCTTCCCCAAGTCGGATAACACCTATCTAGCCTAGAATACACCTCTCTACCTGCCCAACCCACCAGGCACACCGAACGAGTGCATCCATCCGGTCGACCAATCCCAGTATATCGAGAGCACCAACCAAACTTTAACTTCTTCATCGCTGTCTTCGTGTTTTGTCTGTTGTGTGTATTTCTTTATCGATTGCCTCAGTCTGCCTTCGCTGGACCGCCGGACTGTCGGGCTATCGGTCCTCGACGAGTCTCATTACCATATGATCGAGGCGAGCCGGTGACGGAGGCGTCCCACCGTCAAATCCCGCGTCTGACCCATCGCCTTCCCATCGCAAATTAGTTCAACATGTCGACGCCTCTAGATGGAGTCCTCATCGGGCTACTATCCTCATTTGGCTCTGCCATCATAGTAGCCTTGATATTTCTGGTGGTCTACTTCTTCCGCCATACAACCTCTGGCCGTATTTTCCTTGATCGTATCGGCCGGCCCGGCGAGTACGACGATGAGCAGGCCTTCGCGAAAGAAGAGGCCGAGGCCCTGGAGAGGATGGACGACATGCAGAGGACGGAGTATCTCCGGGCGAAAGGTACATTTGGTCCCTATCTATCCTGTTGTTTTGGTCTTGCTCTGACGAGTTCGCAGCCTTTATACAAGCAAACCCGCCCGAGTCGATCCAGACGGACATCTCATTATCGCAATACCTGGCTATACAAGAGAAAGGTGTGGCCGCATGGGAGTTCGAGCCAGAGTTGGAAATAGCCAACTGTTTCGTCGAAGCGAGAACGGAAATCGAGTTCTTCGACTCTGAATGTACCGTCATGAGCAACCTACCGGTGCCGAAGCAGAACGAGGTCTATTACTGGGAGGCAAAAGTCTACGAAAAACCTGAGTGCACCTTGTTGAGCATTGGGATGTCTACCAAGCCGTATCCCTTGTTCAGGCTTCCGGGTGCGTGCAATCACGAGAGCATCTATCTACCCTTTGTAGTATTAACCCCTCCGCTAATCCTTCCCCGCAGGCTACCACAAGTACTCAGTTGCCTACACATCGACAGGCGCTCGAAGATACAACCAGCCGTTTACCGCCACCCCTTACGGACCGCCGATCGTTCAGGGCGACGTTATTGGCGTCGGATACCGACCTCGGACTGGCACTATTTTCTACACGCGCAACGGTAGACGCCTGGAAGACGTCGTCCATGGTTTAAAATCGCAAAACTTTTTCCCGTCAATCGGCGCCAACGGTCCGTGCGTGGTCCACGTCAACCTCGGGCAAGCCGGCTTCGTCTTCATCGAAGCCAATGTGAAGAAATGGGGGCTTGCGCCGATGACTGGGAGCCTGGCACCGCCACCTCCCTATGGTAGCGAACAAGGCAGCATCCTGCTCGAGTCGGGCCGTAGAAAGGACGAGGCTCCCGGATCGCCATCGCGGAGCCATCACTATCCCCAGTCGTTCCAAAGTTACGTGACCAGAGGGCCGTCCCTAGACTCTGGCCACACACGGACCCGCAGTGGAAACTATCGCGTCCTCCCACCAACTAGTCCAGGGCCACAGAGAAGCCCTACGGATATTTCTCTGGCTCAGTTGGTGCCTACGGACGAGCCGGGCGAGGGCAGTACAGGCAGCCGCGGCCCAGTACCCAGCGGGGACCACATAGTCGACATCGTTGGTCTGGGCCTCCACGAAGCCACGCATCCCCCACCCGAGTACACCAGCCCTGAGCATTCGGATGAAGACAACTCGGGGAGCGGGTCTGAGAGTGATATTACGCCGCTCATTCGCACCCCAAGACGGAGCCGCGGCGCCTCGGCCGCCACTTTCCGTCCGAACCACCCGCCAATACCCAGCTACAGTGACGCTGTCCGCCAAGGCGCTGGTAGGGACAGGAGCCGGAGCGACACAACCGCTATGCAAAGACGGAGTGGCCACTAAAGTTGAACTGTTATACCTGGTATGGGATGGAGTCCAGGAATTGGTATGCTATTGGCAGAGCACTGCCACTCGGCTAACGATACCCGGCAAGCCAACCACTTGTTAGTCATGACGATAAGGAATAATGGAGTTTCGGATGTATTTTAGATGAGTGTCTTGGGAAAACGAGGCTCACGAGGGGCTAACCGACGGTGGCTTGCTGTCTTTTTTCTCTTTCCTCTCTGTGCGTTCCATTAATTGGGGTTGAGCATTGCACATACATACAAAACGCTCTCTCGCAATACTCATTGCATTGGTTGGGGAAGCCCTGGGTGGCTGACTGTTTTCGCTCTTTGGCGTTGGGCCTCTAAAGGTTGACAAGGTATGGACACGTTCTAGTTTATGATAGATACCTCGAGTTGCCAGGAATGAATATTACACGTTATCATTGCTACGGTGGTGTCGCGTGTCCGTGTTGAAGGGGCGCCACATATCTGACTTTGGATTTGTGGCCATGTCTGTCTTGCACTTTATACAGAGCCTGGATCTTCATGGGTGGCGAATCAATATATATTCCGCTTGTTCTCTGGGTTATGTGTGCTAACCTTGTGAATGGATGATGGCACCTAGCATCAAAAACCAATGTATGAATAAGAAGCGAGTTGTAGGTGAGAGAGGGAGAGAGAGTGTGTGAACAGGGGTATTGCATTTTCGTAACATCAGGTTAGTTACTATGATCCTTGATCTGGGGTAGCTAGCTTAAGTAAGGCATTGCTTGGGTGGCCAGGTAAGCTTATCTCTCTCTATGTGTGGTTGAGGCTGAGGATGAGGTTGGTTAAGTCTTGGGCAAAGAACTTTTGTCCGAGATAGAGAAAGGGATTCTGATAGGTAAGTATGTGTAGGTATGGTATCTCTTGACTATATATATTATATGTTCAGGGCTATCTATATATACTACGAGAAGAATAGCCGGGCTGGGCTACCGAGGATGGTGGGATCAGCTGAGCCTGCAAATATGTGAATCAGTCAGTCAGTCAGCCAGGCTTCAGCAATTGAATTGGGATGTGAGGGTATTTATTGGAGAGGATTAAGGTACTAGGTTAGATAAAGTAGGTTAGGCTACTAGGTATATACGGGCTGATGCTGTAGGATCTGTATATGTGGTATCTGTCCTGACGTGGAAAAAGAAAGGAGGGCGGACTTCAAGTGAACGGGAGGGATCTTTTGCCTCCGAGTCACTCGCCATGCAGTCAGTGCGTTGGTGTTTTTATCTTGGGAGTGAGGGATAAAAGTGTATATATATAAAGAGTTTCCTGAGCTGCTGTTGCTTACGGGGGACTGCTACGTTTAAAGTGAAAGTATCACCATGACGGGTTTTGTTGAAATAAGAATAAACACAGGTTGGTGCGTGTGATAATGGTGTATTGAGACATATGCCGGGTGGTGGTGGAAAAGAAAAAAGAACAATAGGGTGTTTGAGTATCTAACTACTACCTAGTTACTTACTCGTACCGTCCTACGCATCTGTCCATGCGTGTAGAAAATAACGTACGTTAGGGTTGTATACACGGATCTAGGCAGCCTATCTTTTGGTGATGCAAGTACGGGCTCTTGCGCACCAGCCTATGCTCCTGATTCAAGACGCAGTGTTGTCATCTGTATGTATATATGTACACTTAATCGTTAACTGTTTGTAATAACTTACTACAAGTCTGTGGTGGCGTTGTGTTTGAGCCGGTTTTGTGACAGCGTCACTCACTCCTGATACACACCATCGGCAGAGTTTTTATCTGATGATCACACGTTAACGGACCAGCCAGTAAGTACACCCTACGACTTTCTTCGCTATCTACCTTGTGACGGATGGGTTAGGAAGGAGAGAGTTTATTTCTTCCCGTTGTACAGAAGAACATGGCCAAGGGAGTGTGGTTGCAGAACTGCATGCATGTTTCACAGAGCATGAAAAGGGGTATCACGTGATGGAGAGAGACAGCCAAGAAAGAAGCCATTAGACCGAGAAGTGAAAGGCAAGAACCTAAAGTGTAAAAAAAGAAAAAAGAAGTTTTTGCCCAGTCTTGGATTTGAACCAAGGATCTCTCAACGTTAGCCCTCACCCGCGGCCGGCTCAAGCTTTGTTACTCCCAAGTGGTATTTTAGGATGCTTTCCCAAGCAGGGGTGCTACTTGAATTTGCACCCTCGGGATGTTAGGTATTGAGTGTGTTAACCACTACACCAACCAGGCAAATTTTATTTTTTTGCTTGGTGCTGTTGGGAAAGTAGCTTCTAACTGGTCATTATATGGCCTGAACCTTGGTTGGGTTAGGTGGTAGAGGATTGGTTGGGAACGGGATGGAAAGATCTCGGCGCCTTGACGAGGGGATTGTGGTGAATGAATGGAGGGAAGGGGAATACAGGGCGTCCCAGGTTAAGGGCTGGTCTTTGAGGCAGTGACTCGAGTAGCACATCATGTGTCTACACCTGTAGAAAAGGATCTGTCTCGTAGTATAGATTGTGCCCTTGGACAAGAATAAAGCTAAGTTTCAAAATAAGGGGGGACCTAAAGAGGCATCAGCTATCTGTAATGTAAAACAGAGGACTCCAAACAAAGAAGAACCTTAGTTACCTACAGCTAGACAAAAGAGTAGTTCCTATCCCACAGGACTTGCTATCCCTGGATGTTCTTGAGGTGCCATCACCCAAGCCATATGATTTTGGTTTTTTAATACACCTGCAGTCCAAGTGGTTGCGTTCACAGTAAGCGCACACCATCTCAATGTCTAAGTTTCAAGAATAAAAGGGGCTCCTTTAGGCTGTGGTGCTATTTAAGGGGCAGGATGCTTGCATATCTGGCAGGTTAGTAAGTTTTTCATTGCTTGAACATTATTCAAACATCCTATATAGACTGCCTATCATGCTTAAGTTTATATTATCAGCTCTCCATCACAACTAGGTGTATTGAGCTGGGCCTTCAACCTCGTTCCCCTATCTCTTACCCTTCATTTACCACTTGTTCACCTCTCTCTCACCTCTCTCTCACCTCTCTCATCCATCTCTCGTATTTGACACACACCGAGACACACACACATACACACACACGTAGTTGTATAAAAATCTTCCTCAGGAGCCCCCAAGACTTCAAGTGTCTTTGTAGCTCTTCAAACTACTCTAACATAGCTGTTTCTACCCCCTAATCACAGGAACATATGACTAAGTGCTTACGCAAGCAAGCATTGGCTTGGATGTTGGCCCTTATCCTCTAGACTACCCCGCCCTTCGACAGACCAGCCTCATGCAAGGGGCTCGCAAACACCCCATACTTTGTACAAGTATTCCTCCCTTCCAAGAGATTTGACAGTTATACGCGCCCATCAACCCTAATCTGGACATGGGCAAGTCCCGGTGTCCTGGTTCCAGGTAAATGACACCACTCAAAACACACCGCTCTTAAACACGAGCTTGCTTAGGACGGAAAACACCTGTCACATGCACGCGAAATTTAAGCAGTTGGGAATTGTGATGTGCATGTACGTATGTATGTACGAAGGGTCTTTGTTTCCCACCATGCGGGTTAAAATTGCCCACTGCTGACCAATGTAAGCGCTTGACTCTTGTCATGTTGGTCCCGCGAGCAAGCGAGCTGAGGCATGCATGAACAAATATAAACCTCCCTTGCTTCCAACATGTGATAATAATAAGTGTGTGTCCCAAGCAAGGGTAGACCCGCGATGGCTAGCTTGCTTCAAAGGTTTGGCTGTCGGGTTTGTTTCATCATGCCGAATTACACGCTTCTAAAGCTGTACGGATTGATGACTTATCAAGTATGTATTCCCCTCCTATTCACATGTGACGTGCTGATGAAGTTAGGATGGCTGTATATATGTACGTAGAATACTTTAGGCACATATGTACAACATACCAGGTAGACACTGACCTAAGTTAACTAACCTAAAGTCTAACGGAGTTGTGATTGTCAAGTATCAATATCGTTTTGTTTTTGCCTCTCTGGCGGTGGGTGAAATGTTATCCATATATTTTACATATGCATGTACATACATGCATATCACATTGTCAGGTTCGGTTAGACATGGGAGAGCGCAATAGGTGGCCTATTCGGCAACAGGTTAGATAGATGTCAAGGTGGTCTAGAATGGTCTGTATAAAACAATATCAGCAGCAATGCAGTACGATGAATTCAGAAGCATTGTCAATTATTCGATTCTGATGCCTAAAGGCTCTGCTGGTAACCACTGCACGCTTCTCCTGTATGAGAAGGTGGAGTGTAAATCAAGGTAAGACACATATACTTGGTGGTAGCTCTTGGCATCATATGGCTATTTGGGAGTATGGAGTTGGTGAGAACAGTGCAAATGTAAAAGAGAATGAACTGAACAAGCAAGCAAGGGGCTACCGTCTCGGTTCTCAAAATTGCTAGATACCAGGTAAACGGCTTGTAAGGTGTAGCAAACGAAAACAAAATGTCGGTGAAAGAATAATGGCGACTCTCTAATCTGTTAAGGTTAAACTTCTTCTCTTGTCCCCCTTTTCTTCTCTTTTCCCTTCCCATGATGGATAAAGTATACAGTACGCTAGGATCTATTCCTATCAGTGTTCAGGGCGATTAGGGGCTCTCCCTAGAGTTTGTTGCAGTACCGGCTGTACAGCAGTAGACTAGATGTCCAAGTGTTAACCTTACCACAGGTCTAAACCAAGTAAGTAATCTAAGCCTATTTTACATTAATATGCATCAAGGGTCTGTGTCTCCATGTGTCTAACCAGTCCCGGCATCACCTAAGGTTAGGAAGAGAGTAAGTATGTAGGTAACCCGTAGCACCTAGTCTAAGATAATCACCTCAGCATTGTTTTGCTGTGCAGTCGGTCTCAAACACCACTCTGGCCGGTTTCGGCACGATGCCGCAGCAGATATCCGCAGAAAAAAGAAAAGAAAAAAGTTCCCTGCAGGCTAAGCGCGCATATGCGCCAAGATGAGATAGTAAAGAACAGATCGATTAACAACAACGGTTGCCTAAGCAATTGCCAACTGTTCCCTGTTGTGTTAGTGTCATTACTACCTGTCTAGGTACTGGTAGCACATTTAGGTTGGATCTCCCTAATTTTGTATGAAACTTGTTTTTGCTTAAATCAAGACGCAATTTTGATATCTCGGGCCTTCCCGTCCCTTTTCAAAATTTAGATCTCTTTCCTCCCCGCTATACTCTGTAGCTTCTCTTTTACAGACGGAGAGCAAGTGTAATGGCTGTGGGATGCAGTGCACTGCACATCTACCTGGTCCTGTATACTTGAATTACCTGCACTGCAAGTTGAAGACCTGCCCGTTAAAAGTTGTCACCTTATCTCCGAACGTGCTCTGTATGCTGTACCTTACATGCCTAAGCTTAATATGTATCGAGTAGAGCATGGTACCTGAAATAAAAACCAATGATCCGCTGAATTCCTTCAGGACAAGCTAACATGATTAGGACATTTTTACTGAATGGGAACAAGCCAAAAAATCAATCTCATCACCGCCCATCAAAAGATTGAAACTGTGTGAGAGGGAGAAGAAGGGGAATGCAAAAAGGAAAAGGGACCACTTCCGGCGGCCGGCTCTGCACCGGTAGCCGGAAATGGGTCCGGGAGCAAAAGTTTCAGGGGTAAAAGCAGAAGAATCATCATTTCCGGTTAGCTGTCCGAGCGGGAACGGTGGCCTCATACTATGCCTCTATACGGCTTAGCTTAGGTAGGTAAGGGAGATTAATAACGTGTGGGGAACTTTTCTGATTGGATTTTCTACTGTGAGTTGCACAGTACAGGTCTTCTTTACTTGTAATTGTGAATTGTGTTTTTTCCAATGCAGTACCAGGAGTGCCAGGTAGGTACTTACAAAGTACTGACTCGAGCGGCAACCTGGAGGATGTGTTGTGGACTACATGAGCGTGGGGAAAGACGTATGTACTTACTTGTATACACACGACAATGTCGACATTCTTGTTAGAATGTAAGCCATAAACCTGCCGTCGGGACTTGGAAGCAGGACACACACACACACACACACACAGAGAGAGAGAGAGAGAGAGAGAGAGAGAGAGGTGTCTCAGCCGCCGCCTTGATAGGCAAGTAGAGACACCGCATGATGCAAGGCACATCAAACGAACCAGTAGACACTCATGTGGTTTATTAGAAGAGCAGGCAGCCCATGTTGCCGGAATGTAGAGGCATGCAACAATGCAAACGAGGCCTCGAACCATATGACATGGCACGAGAGGCAGCTCTCGGGATGCGTGCCCTTTCATTGGAGCCAGCCATGGCTGATTTGTCTGGCCCAGAAAAGTCTACAAAGTGTTCTGACCCGCTTCCTAAGGGATCTGTCAAGGGATCTGTAGCCTCGTGGACACGCATGGCTATTTTGAATATTTTCTTTTCCCTCCCTTCAAGTTCCAGCCGCTTGGATGCACGACATACATGGTCATTCAATAAAGATTCTGTGTCTTACAGCTGTACTGCACTTTCGGAATCATCCGTCACAACATCACTTGGTCAAAACACGACCCTGGGGCGTTACAAGACCAGTAGCCTTGTTGGGTCTTAACTTTGGCTTTATCATTTATGCAGCATGGCGAGCCCCTGACGCGCAAATAAGCAAGGGACTTTCCATAAGAACATGAGTTTGTCATGCCCAAAGAATGTGCTATGATCTATCATACCAAGTCTACACAGTAGACAGGACATGAGAATATGGGCACGTAATTTGCCTACCATGAGCTCTGGGCCTCTGGCACCTAGTGGCCGGTTTCGGTACCGTCCCGTTCAATAGGGAGTTTAACATGCTGTGCCAAACCGGCGGCTGCGCAGTCAGTCTACCTAGCAGACGGCAGGACCCGACCCGCCATCGCAAATCCGGCATTTCAAAACAGCCATTCGATAGGTAGAAGGTTTTGGATTGCAAGCCACGAGGGGAGAGAAAAAACTAGCCTGTTCCCCAGGGTTGTTCTTTGATAAGAGACGCTAAATTTCTGTGGCGACTCGCAGAGTCCGTGAAAGACAGCTTCCCTGGAGATGGAGACAGGACGGCTGTTTTGATGCATGAAGCTGCTGTCCTGTCGGAGAGTGTGCGCATTTCCTGTGTCTTCTCGATTCTGTCGGGCTGTAACCGCTTGTGCCAAGTGCTCAGGTTGCACAGTGAAAACAACATGGTCTGGTCACAGTGTGTACTGTTTTCATTGGTTTTTGTGCTGTGGTCACTGCCACTCAGAATTCAGAACTTGCAACTTCTAGAATAGATTAAGCGCGATGGTACCTGTTCTAGCGCTCCTGCACATTGCAGATATATTGGTGGCACTTGGGTAAGAGCCACCTGCCTACGGAAGAGAATACAGTAGTGCACAAGCAACCTTGAGAGTTAAAACAATCTCACAAAGTTCAAGAACGTTTGCCACTGCGAGGTATAGTAATATGTTTCATGCAAGACTCAAACGAAGAGCAACCGCTTGGTGCTGCCACTAACCTTGAATGTCTTGCAAGTTGCCAGGACTAGAGGAGATAAATGCCTGGATCGATTCCAGATATGTTAACCTAGGTGGCTTCATTTTAATTTCTCCCAGGAATGGCCGCATAAGTTGCCGCCCGGCGTTAGACTAGTACATCGCTGCAACTGGCGGTGGCTCCCATTAAATTCTCTGTGTAATTTTACCTTCCTGGTGACTTGGTGTCTCCTTGCCAATCATATGGCTGGGACGATAAAAACTCAGTTAGAATTTGCCCGAGACTTCAAGTAGCATAACACAGGCACATGACAGGATCGCAGGCCAAAATAACGCCTTTGCAGATATTGTCACGTACCTAGGACGATGTACAGTAGGAATTAGTCACTGTGGCTGTCTCAAAAACGGCAAAACCGTCATAGCCAAAATAAAGTCGTCTCAAGTTTCAACACTTGAGACCGTTGCAGTGACCATCATCAAAAAGCCTCCAAGGTATCTTGGGGGCTGGGCAACAAAATGATCCGGGCGGGTTAGGAACCCACGCACATTGCTGACTAAAGTTGATATCCAGTCAGGTATCCAGGTTTGTACACCCAAGTGTGCACAAGTTCATACCCTGTTCCTCACCCCCTTCGTAGAGGGATAGTTCATATGTGTGTATACAGCAGAACAGATCTTTCTACTCACCCCCTTCATAGAGGGATGGTTAGTATGTCTGTATACAGCAGAACAGATCTTTTTATTTTGAGAAAAATGTCAAATACCGCTCACAAAGATGGCCAACATGCCAGACTTAGGTTCTTTCCCTCTTCCACATTTCCCGGTATCAAGCCTTCTCACCATCCACAATGACATCTACGCCCCCTATTTATCCTGACTGGCCCGAGTCTCCTGCCGATCTAGTGCCCCTGCCAGAATGCCCTGGACCCAAGTTGGCCCCGTCTGACTTTAAAGGTCGCCAGAAGATCGAGTTTCTTGAGGACATCGGATCAGGCCTTCATGCCATCGTCTTCAAGGTTAGGATTTTGGGAGAAATCTGCGCACTCAAGGTGGTAAGTGTCCTTACACAACACATACGGGCGATATCGCTAAAGATTTGGCAGTTTCGATGGGTATTTCGCTTCTGACTTGAGTGGTTACGGATACATCAACGAAGACCATCCCGAGAAACTACAGACCATATTTAATTACAACGATCCATTCAACGCCGAGTGCCGCGCCTATGGCCGTCTCCGTGAGGCAGGCTGCGAGGAACTAGCCGTTCGATCTTTTGGCTACGTATTGCTTGATGAGGACCATGAGTGTGCCTTGATGAGCCTGCCCAATGTCGACAGATGGACATTCAACGGTACCGCCAACAACGGCAGCGATTCTGACGAGGGCAATGAGCAACGCCTGTTTTATCCCGGAAAGGGCGGCAGACCTCCACCGTTCAGATGTATCGTGAAGGCCTTCGGAAGCCCCCTCAATCCGTCGGAAGACGGCGGAAACTTGACCCCGTCAGCGGCACGCCAGTATCTCCGAAACATAACCAAGATTCGAAAGCTCGGCATCATAAATATCGATGTGCGGATTGAGCAGTTAATCAATGGCAAACACGGCGACTTCAGCACAGCTTATACGCTACCTCACCCTATGTTTAGTCCAGAGTTAAATTTACAACTTAGCCCTAACCAAGTTAGGGAGTTGGAAAAGCATACATTTTTGAACAGCACAAATGACTTTGCAGCATTCGACCAAATGATTCGCCAGTGGAATAACGCAGACCGATTCAACCCCGAAACGTACGGCTGTAACTCTGGAATTGCCTACCCTGCTCTATCAATTGAGGCTTTTCCTGGAGCTCACGGCTGTCTCGGGAAGTCGCTCGAGCCACGATATAACTTGAGGAATCGCAACCGTAACCGTGCTCACGAAAGTCTATATACTCTGGTGGACCCCAGGAAATATCGTCGCTGGATAAAAAATCGAGTCGTCCGGAGCGCCAACGCATCACCTGCCTCGCCCCGATCTGTTGGTAACAGGGGCTTGCAGGGCGGTAAAAATGAGCCCACCGGCCGTCCGGAGCTGTGGTACGATCAATCTGACACAGAGGATCGAGACTGGGTCAAACTTGTTGGACCTCGTACCTCCGCAGTATGGGACACATTAAGTTGGGATTCCAGAGATGGCTCGCTGTTTCCAATGAAGTACAAGATGTTCCGCAGGGCCGTGACTGTGACAGTGTAGCAAGCCCCCCTATGGGGTAAAGAATATGTAATGAGAGATATATCAAGCCACTGCTGTTGAATAATAATTTACACATCTATCCTCTTATGTTGTATTGAATGTCAAAGTGAGTCGCGAAACAGCAATGCTAAGAGACACCTTTGCATTATATGGGCGAGAGCTCGGGAGGATGTAAAAACCAGGAGTCTGCAGAGATGGCAATGCAATTGGCAATTGCCTACTTACACAGTAGCATGGGCCATGGCTCTTGCGGTCCGCGGACCAACAATGTCCGGTGCACCGCGCACAACACTGTATCTAATAGGGGCTACCTAACAAATTAACGCATATCCGGGAGGTAGGAAACAGGGGTAGCACTGTAGGACCCTTGATGATTCAATGAATTCTCGCTACTTTGTACCTATATGTACTGCTGTAGTCTCTCGAATGCTCCACTACAGCAGTATGCTATTTCTGTTCTGTGTTTAGCAGCCGAGCCTACCTAGGTATTTCATCACACAGGTCCCATATTTCCCCGTCGCTAAGAGTTAGTGTTGTCTAAGAGACAGTATATATTTTCACTATGGACCGTGCACATACCCCCTTTCTGCATGCAACTTTACACTGTAGTCTAAAGACAATACCTATCACCTTCCCCTGCATCTCTGCTGTACTTGTAAGGAGTAGGTAAGTAGTCTACTGTGCAGTTCAATCTGCCATGGGGGTTTACCCTCAGAAGTATTCTTTGTGACGGTTCTGAACGAAAGAGTCTTGAATGATCTCTAAATCGCACTATCATGCGACTTGTCCGTCTCTGGTAAGGCGCTGGGTTGACTAGCCTTGCCGACCGTTATTACCTGTAGGTTATTAATGTGAACAAGGACACTTACAGGCATAGGGTGGACGGAGTCTTGTTTCTCTTTCATCCATCCCACCCCTTCCTCTGTGGCAGGCGGGTTGGTTGTTTTTTTTTCTTGCTCTCAGTTTCAGCGACGAAGTGACCCCGACTCTCGGGACCCTCGACCCCTTGCAGAGAGGCCTGGCGGCCTGTTCTTTCATACATATCGCTTGCCTTTCATTGGGAACCATCCCCTCGGGAGGGTTTGTGTTGGCCGCGGCTGGGAACGGACTTAAAACACGGCTCCATTACCTCTCTTTGACAACCAGCATGCTGTCAAAGCCTTGAGAGCATAGCCTCGACAGCACTTACTAGCATTAGGCTTCTTGGGCTCCGGGTAGTACCCAACGATACGATCCGCTCCGTGTGCCGTCCGCACAGAGTACACGACGCAGTACACCACCAACATTGAAGGCAGCAGACTTGGCCACCATTTGCACAGTTTGCGCCGGAACGTCACTGGCCATACCGAACAGCCGCCGCATCTCAAACAAGTCGCAGACTCGATGGAAGGAGTTCTCCTCGTGCCCCCTGATCGGGGTACGATTCTTGGGAGAGCCGTGTGGAAGGTAGGCAACTGCTGCGCAACCAATTGCGACATCGCTTGTCAATCAACATATCTCATGTCACTGACAAGTCCGACCCTTAGCCGCGCTACGTTGTCATCGGGACACCCGCTCCGAAAGATGGCCCGCAGTCAAATCTCTCTCTTTCTCAGGTCCTCTCCACCTCTCGGATCAGAGAAGCGGGCACTTGGTCTTCCAAGTCGCAGCAGAAGGCCCCCGCCGACCTCGGCTACATTTCGGTTTACAAGTCCAAGGTTCGCAAGTTTCCTATCTTCCCTCATTTTCATTGGGGCCCCCGCCTTTCGCGCTCGCTAACATTCCTGCAGGAAGATAGCGAGCCCATCCAGCAGTATCCGATTGCCTCGATCTCAGATTGCCAGGTGCAGCATACAGCCCATCGTAAGGGCGGCCAAGTCCTGCCAACCCTTGTCATCCACATATCCCCCGACCTGGCATCCGACAAACTGCGGAAACGTCGATCAAGCCGGACCAGTGGGCTGATGGCCGCAAAGGATCCGGGCCCGACAACTCTATGGTTTGTCACTGCCGAGGAGTCGCGCCACGGGCTGGGCGACTGGGCGCGATGCATCCAAGCGCTCATGCGACAGCATCAACAGTCCATGCCCGCGACTCCCGTCAGCCCGATATCCCCAATCTTCACCAGCCCCTTCTCTCCCTTGCAGGACGCGGTGGAAAAGCCCGAGAAGCACGAAAAGGCGCATTCAGTCTTCAGCGCAAAGGGAAAGCTCAGGTCCAAGTTGCAGTCCAAGTCTAACCGGCCGCCTCCGCCCGCTCGGGAGAACAGCGCTATGTACCCTTCCCGGCCTCCGAGCCTCCGCTCTCGCAGGAGCGATATCTCGTCGCAAGCGAGTAGCATGATTCCTGCTGCTATGAGTTTCGTTCAACAGCACTATTCTAACATGCAACACTCCGAGATGCCGTCTCCCACATCAACTGTGGACGAATATCCCGAACAGTTTATAGAAGGGTGGACGAATGCGCAGGGCCGGACCTCGGCCTTGAGCTCACCCACGAGGGGTCGAACCAGCATCAGCTCATCCTCTCTAGGCCCTACCAACCAGTCAAGTCTCGATTCTAGTCCGCCCACGGCGCCACGCGAGACCATTCTGGACCGCGCTTTCCAGATGCGCTTCATTCCGGGCTCTGATCGGCCTATAGCTGGAGATGAGAATCTGACATCCCTGGCCAAGTTCGAGGCATTGATGAACGAGCGGGAGAGCCGTCGAGAGGCGGCCCAGAAGGAAAGCCAGGAGCCTCCGAAGAGCACGTGGGAAGAGGACGACGAGAGTGAGGAGGACGAGTTTGACAAGGAGGTGGACGAAGACGAGGATAGTGACGAATACTACGCTTCCGACCACAACAGCGAGCGCGACGATATGGACTATTCGACACGAAAAGCACTCCAGTTCATTGCGAATCGCCATGGTTCCATCCATAGCGAGTCTGGACTGAGCAGCGCTCCGTCGATTCTGCGGCCGCACACTGCACACTCGCGAAGCCGGCCGATGACCGAACGGACGATCAGTCAGCCCCATATTCCCAACCCTCCGCTGCAGATCCCGTCCTCTCCCCCGTTCAGACAGGCCGAAGAGTACTCTGTGCGACGGACACACGAGAAGCGACATTCGACCTCTGATGTGAAGAACATGGGCTTCAACGATTTTGCGAAACGGTTAAGCGGGACGGGCAGCCTACTGCTAGTCCAATCCAACGTCAGCGGGGGTAGCAATCGGGGCAGCGGCGATTTCACGCCCCGCGGATCCATGAGCTCTCGTGGATTAAGCCGGACCCCGAGCGAGCGGGACGAGAGCTGTCGCTGGCGCGGCAGCATCGGCATCTTTGGGAACGAAGGCGGGCTCTTGTGATGACGTTCAAATACTTGACCCACCCCCATGCCTTCTCGAATTCTCTTCCTTTCTCAACTTCCCTTCCTTCCTCCTACCGATGATTCTCCCCTGTCTCGGAGCATCTCGATTGTACCATTACGACGCGGCCTTCAGCGGCCTTCTTATGTATGACTTTTTACGATATCGATATAAGGACGTCACGTTCCGCAATGTTTAGACGGCATAGCGTGTATTCTTTAGCACACACTCGGATTTTTTCCCCCAGATCACGACATAATATTCTCCTCCCATTTGCCGGGAAAGCCATATAGCCGAAATCATTCGAGGCATCGAATGAATGAACGGCCAACGGATCGAATCTCACCAGAAACAATAAACAAAGGCTGCATGGTTTGCCCAAAAGCGACAATGCCCAATTCCCGAGGCAGACTCAAGAAGGGACATGCAAGTCTCTGAATTGTTAGCATACGAGTTCGATGTACTATGGGCCTCTCCTATTTTGTTTTCTTGCCTTCCACTAATAACGCCACCTGTTCTCGGTCAAGCCGACCGGCTGTTACATATACTGTTCAAAGAGCGACGCGAAGCGAATCAGGAAAGTTACCTTTTTGTTGGCGCATTTCCGACGAAACATCATGAGAGATACCCCCCTTTTCCTTTCTAAGACAGCCAGCCCAGATAGAATGTTTAACCAACGTACCAATCTTAGTCTAACCTGGTGAAAAAGAAGCTGGACTTTCCGTGAGTAGCACGTACACTCTTGTATGGAGAGTGTCTTCTGAGAGACATAATGCAACTCCTTGCGAGTTATTTAGTTGTTTATAAGTGACGTTACCTCTTGCTACCTGCCTTGTGAGGCTGGGCGCAAAAGCTGAAAGAGCCATAAACAACACAAGCTGAAGCGAAAGATGAAGTACGATGTAGCTTCCACAACAGATCGCTAATATTATTGGATCCAGTTGGCACGGAACTGAAAGGATCTGGTATTGTATGCATGTTCCTGTACAGCCCTGGTTCTATAAGTATCTATAACCTATTCCTGAAAGGCATGGACCACTGCAGTGCCTTGTCAGCAAGCGGTACACAGTCCGGCTTTCTCATAAGCATACTTATTGGTAGTGTGGTTGGTTGATTGTCCATCTAGCGCCCGGGAACTAAACAGCCGTTAAGCTTCTACATTTCGAGCAGTTTGTGTAGAGTAGCGTTCGATCTGAAACATTCAAATCCCACCCTAAGTGTCCTTCAGCGCGACGTGGTTCCGCCTAAGCTCATTTATCGACTCCGTCGTCTCCCGGTCCAGCTCCTCGCGCAGAACCTTCATCTCTTGTTGTCGGAGCGAATGGATCCTACCTTTCTCGAGCTCCCACCTGCGAGAAATGGTCTGCGGCGCGTCCCGCGTGTAACGAAGGAGACATGAGGCGACCATCCTGTAACCCGGGGCGTTCCTCGACGCAAACCTGCATATATCTCTATGGTCTGCCCTCAACCCTGCCCTGTCAGTGTTGTCGAGTATAGGCGCTGCCGAGCTTTCAGTCACGACCTGCTCCCCGCCATCAGCCATAGCTGGCAAATCAATATGTCAGCTCGTGGTGCCATATGAATCGAACTTACATAGTCTAGTTTGTAACCCCAGTCTGTCTTTTCCTGCTCCCAGAAGAAGAAGATCCTCAGGTCCTTCATCAATGGGACGAAGTTGTCCGACACCTCTTGTAGCACTTCCGACCCTTCCCTCAATGCGTCGAGGAGCTGGGACTGGGTGTCCACCAGCTTCGAAGGCACAAACATCTTTATCGCGCGCTGTGCGAATCTTGGGAAGCGCACCTTTCTACTCCCCTGGTGGGGGGTTCCGGAGAAAAGAATGCCGTACGTAGAGGTATAGATGGACCGCAAGTGGCTCATATGCCGACTTGTCCGGCTCGCCGAGTAAACCAGAGCCTGATCAGTGATAGGTGCTCCGTCAGCCGCCGACACGGTCAGGGGAAGCATATCTGCATCTCACCCGTTTGACTACTATTCCACCCAATGAATGACAAATGAAAATGATCGGTCGCTCGAGCGCATTTTCCAGCTAAGACCGGTGCGTGTGTCAGCACTGCATGACGGGAACCCAGGCTGATGGGCTCAAACCTCTCTTTCGGCGACCAGCTCAGCGATCAAAGTCTGGGCGTGCTGCAAAATCCGATCAGATGAAGCCCGGCCCAGCACCGACGCTACAGAAGCCGAGTATCGATAGGTCAGGATGCGGGAGTTCTTGACGTCTCGAGGAAGCATGTCCTGGTCGCGAGCCGAAGACGGCTTTGGCTCTCTGGGCATCCTCGCCGGGAAGGGGGCAGAGCCTGGCGCCGGCCAGGCGTGGTTGTCCCATGTTTCTGAACCCTGGCTCTTGGTTCTCGACAATGCGACTGACCCGCAGATGGACTTGTCAAGATTCCTCCCCAATTCAGGCCAAGTGCATGTCTTGATCACGACAAGAAATCCCGGAGCGCAGCTATACAGTACTGTCGGATGCTTCTCATTTACTGGAATGGATCCAGAAGAGGGAATCTTACTTCTGCTTCGACTGGCATATCCTGAAAAGCAATTAGACAACATCGTTCCGATGTATAAGGAGGATGCCGGTGTTATCGCCTCGGAGTTGGGATACTTAGCCCTCGCTCTAAAGCAAGCAGCTTTTACCATCCGCACACAATTTCTCCCTCTAGGCCGGTATTTGCAATCTTTATTGGGCTGCCGCCAAGCGCTTCTTAGCCAGCCGATTGTCCGGTCCGCGGCTGAAGCCAACATCTACGCCACCTGGGAATTACCGTTCACGGATATACTGAGTGGTAAAACAGTGCAGCACCGTGACGCCGTTGAACTGATACATGTTTTCGCATCCATACACTTTGTCTCGATTCCTAGCGTGATTTTCCCGCTCTGCTCCCATGCCTTGAAATCAATGAAGGATCTTACCGTCCGGCCGGCCGTCATTACCGAGCCGACGTCCATGCAGACGGTGGAAGACAGAGTTATGACCGCGGCGCGCGTGCTCTATGATCACTCGATCATATCAATAAGCGAGTTCGGGTCCTGGTCTGAGGCGAGCCCGGCGGCAGAGAAGCCGCTGCGTAGTCGACTGCCCAGATACTACTTTACCCTACACCCCGCCATCCACCAATGGTCCCGCGAAAGACTTCAGCCGGAGGATCAAACCAAATGGCTAAGCTGCACTGCCGCTATACTCGAGCACTCCATCTCCTCACACATGGAGACTTCAGGCCGGGTACTGCGACGGCTCCTGCTGCCTCACATAGAGGCATGCATGACTTTGCTCCAAAAGACGTACTGGGACCTGCCGCACACATTGCAGCAGGCATCTCACCTCGACAGATTCGGACGGGTGTATGCCGAGGCTGGGCTTTGGAAGAAGGCCCGTTCGCTCCAACTCAAGGTGGCCAGCTTCAGATCCGCCAAGCTTGGCGTCTCCCATCCTCTGACAATCGATGCAAAGAGGAGTCTCGCCCACACCCATTGGAACTTGTTCGATGTGAAGGCCTGCCTCGACGTGCAGTACGGCCTTCTAATGACACAGATGTGGTCCCGCCCGTCTCTCTCCGAATGGTTCGTATGGCCCCCTTGGAGGCCACGCCACGTACCATACAGTACCACGCTGAGTGACCTGACACAGTCACTCTGGTTGGCTGGTATCCGTGAGCTCTCCAGACATACTGGGAAAAGAGCCGTGGACAGCTTGACCCTGAGACGCGGCAAAGACGATCCTTTAACCCTTACCGCCATGTTCAATCTGGCCCGGACCTATCTACGCGCGGATGACCACGAAAGGAGCGGTGAATTGCTGAGAGAGGTTTTGGCGAAGCGCGAGCATTTCTTTGGGAGCGAGCACCCAGATACGATGATGGTACGCAATGAGTTGGGCATGTGTCTCTGTGCGCAGAAGAAGAACCTGGATGAGGCCGAGGAGCTGGTGCACAGCACTTTGGAGGCCCGCAAGAGGGTACTAGGCGAAGAACACGCGTACACCCTGTGGTCTGTCAACGACCTCTCAAAGGTCTATGTTGAGCTGGGACGTTACGACGAGGCGGCCGCTATGTTAGAGGAGATCATCCCGGTGGTCGAGCGAACATTGGGTGAAGACCATGCTGGGATGTTCATGACCAAAGCCAACTTGTCAAGGGCCTACATCAGAAACAACAAGTGGGAGCAGGCCGGCAGTCTCATAAAAGCGGTGCGTGCCCTCGTACCGCCCGAACACCCAGATTGGGTGCACGCGGAATGGGGCTACGCACACTACGTGCTCCATTTTGAAGACGACCCGGAGGCAGCAGAAGTGTGTTGCAGAAACGTGCTTTCAAAAGTCTTCGAGAAGAAGCTCATCAGCCCTACCAACTCGCGCGTCATCGGCATAGCCGAGATCTTACACCGCATACTGGAAGAGCAAGGTAGGAGAGCTGAACTTGAGGACCTGAAGAGGAGGTTCCCATCTGTGGCAACAACAGAGCCAAGGCATCCATAGACAACCTGCCGCTGCCGAAATGGAGACTGAAACGCCCTGATCTCGCCAAGATGACAGATTCAACATGACTAGGTTAACCTACTTGTAGTAGGTTGGTTCCTTCTTGAATGCAGTCTTTTTAACAAGGTAAGGTTACTAATAGAATATAGCCAAAACTGATGCAATTAACACGTATAGAGGTACAACTGTATGTTTAATTAAGGGAAAGCCTTTTCTAACTCTTCTGTATCTAGTTTTTATGCAAATATGTATATAGATCCGGATATAATAGACTATCTAACGGCTTTGCTACCCTTTAAGGTATTTATTAATTGTAATCTCTACAATTAGTTATAATTGCTTTAAAGCCTTATTATTTAATATACCTTTTTAAATATAAACAATAGTAATAAGCGCTTTTAAAACTTTATTTTTATTACTATATAGTGTTTTTAATTTTGTTTATATTACTTTATTGTTATTAAGTGTATGAAGTCTATACTTTTACAGTTTAATTTTAAGTTTATAATATTTAGTAGCTAGTAACGCTTTTATAAAGCTATTTGCTACTATATTAATAGTAAGTATATATCCTACGTTAATTATATTATTTTAATACTTTTGCTTTAACTAGTAATTATATATATTCATAAATTTTAACTTTGATTATAATATAGCAATTGTTACGAACGTGCGTACTGACATCATGGCTGGAGGTTGTGGTGGACGACTAAGCGATGACTAAGCTACGACGAACATATTATCGATAATTCT